>CM055265.1:180473958-180549213 GCA_029237695.1 Conchocele bisecta
GCATCATGTTGACACTGGGGCCAAACAGTTTTATTATTTAGTATTTCGTGTTGGTATTGTGTCACAGGCATATTTAGTGCGAACATAATTGTAGCCATCGGGGGCCCGTTTCACTAAACTTCGTACGACTAAAATGTTCGTAAGTGCAAATCTAGGATCGTCTGGAAATTTCAATTGATTGATTTACATTTATTGAGCATAGGCTGCTCAATAAATGTAAATCCAATAATTGTTTACAAGAAAATGTTGTTAATGTAGAATTTACAGACTATCTTAATGTTGTACTTACGAATATTTTAGTCGTACGAAGTTTAGTGAAACGGGCCCCAGGGACGTAGCCTACTGATGTGTATCTGTATCTGCAACCACTTGCATGTACCTTCTAACGTCACGTAATTGTTAGCGACTTTCAAAAATATCACATTACATCAGCCGTACGATTGCCGTTTGATGACTGTTAAATATTATTTTAATTGACCACTTGTACATATGGTTATATGAATGTATGGCATATATTTTACTAGTATTTTTGCAATCAGTGCAGATGCTACGGGGCGCCAAGTGGGACATGGCTCAATTTTGTCAACAAAATTCATTTTTGTGCAACAAAATTCAATTCTGTGTCACAAAATTCACTTTTGTGCCACAAAATTCAATTCTGTGTAACAAAATTCAATTCTGTGTTAACAAAATTCTGTGTTAACAAAATTCAATTCTGTGTCACAAAATTCAATTTTGTACCACAGAATTCAATTTTGTGCCACAAAATTCATTTTAATTTTGTGCCACAAAATTCAATTCTGTGCCACTGCCACAGAATTCAATTCTGTGTAACAAAATTCAATTCTGTGTCACAAAATTCACTTTTGTGCCACAAAATTCAATTCTGTGTAACAAAATTCAATTCTGTGTTAACAAAATTCAATTCTGTGTCACAAAATTCAATTTTGTACCACAGAATTCAATTTTGTGCCACAAAATTCAATTTTGTGCCACAAAATTAAATTCTGTGCCACTGCCACAGAATTCAATTCTGTGTAACAAAATTCAATTCTGTGTCACAAAATTCACTTTTGTGCCACAAAATTCAATTCTGTGCCAGAATTCAATTCTGTGTCACAAAATTCAATTCTGTCAATTCTGCACACGCATGTAAGAAGGACTACCATTGGTCAGAAACTGCACTGGAGAAATGGGTCACGGTCGCCGATCTACACATTCAATGTCGATGATTCATTTCTCGTTCTGCCGATGATTCATTTCTCATTCTGCCATTTTGCTTCAACTATCTCCAAACAGTCAAACGTTGACAAACCCATTCGTATTTAAACGCATTTGCGTTATAATTGTACACATAATTCATGTACAATGTACATGTAGATCTGTCCCAGTTAAATCAATACTACACGCGCTGTGGCATGTGTCCTGACTGCTGTCTGTGTTTATAAACAGAATGTGTGTATTGGGCCATTTGAGGAAACCATTTGTAGTATTTGTGTAGATACCATGGATACTAAGATGGTGTATACTGTAAATAATGCATGTAGACACATAGTTGCGAACACGTAACTTCGCAACTAGTAGACACAGATCCAATACCATTTGTTTCACAAGGTTAGATCTACTGTTAGAATACGACGTCATCTAATGTCATTTTCGAGCATAAAACGTTACCTGATAAATAGATACCAGGCTAGTGTATTTTTAATATCAATTTATCAGGCTCGGCTCGGAAACGGTAGGTATTCCTCGCAAGCCTCGGAATTCCTACGCGTTTCCTAGCCTTGCCTGATAAACTTGATATCAAAATACACTAGCCTGGTATTCTCTATATATGGGCATGCTCTCAGTCTAGCTATGTCCCGGCTACTTTATGTTTGACCCTGTTTACATAATTGAGGGAAAATTCTGAATATTTTTCTTATTTCTCCTTCAAAGTATATATGCTTATCTGGTGTGACCACTCATTTGTAATCATAATATAACCAAAATAACTGTCCATAAAGAAGTATAATATTGATATATTGGGTTATATCTTCGCATTGAAATATTTAAACCTGCAATTGTACTCCACCATCTAGTACAATGGACTAAGACCGATCTCAACCAATCAACGTAGAGATGACATAGACTATCTATCCTACGCAAACTATTTTTTTGTGGACAAAAATGAATTCTGTCCCATAAAACTGAATTTTCTTCACAAAACTCAATTCTGTCTTACAAAATTCAATCCTTTATAACAAAAATGAATTTTGTATACGAAACGTATGCAGAATTGAATTTTGTGACACAGAATTGAATTTTGTGACACAGAATTGACAGAATTGAATTTTGTGACACAGAATTGAATTTGTGACACAGAGTTGAATTTTGTGATTTTTAGTGTTACAAAACTCAATTTTGTACACATAATTAACCTGTCCTGCATGGCGCCCCGTAGATGCACAGGTCTCCAACATTTACTAATGTAAGAAGTCCTACTTTAGATCGTTGTTAATTTACTTACTACTAAACACTGGATGTCTGCGTGCTTTATTGTTTTTTTAGCTCACCTGATCGAAGCTCATGTGAGCTATTGTTACCGCAATGTGTCCGTCGTCCGTCCGTCCGTCCGTCCGTGAACATTATCAAACGTCTTCTCCTCGGTAACCATTGGGCCTATAGTCACCAAACTTCATGGTCATGGTTCTTAGGTAGGGGGATTACAAAATTGTTAAAATAACGTCATTACATAATCCAAGATGGCCGCGGTCTAAAAATAGCACACATTCTTAAAAAATCTTCTTCTCAGGAACCGCCAACCGGATTTCGACAAAACTTGGTAGGAATTATCGATGTACAATGCTCTTTCAAAGTTGTAAAAATGGTGACCCCAGGGTCAAAAATGGGTGTGGCCAGTAGGGTCAAATTGGTGTCAAATTTTGTCGAAATCGGATGGTTATGTCATCCAAGATGGCCGCCAAAAGTTAAAAGGTCCTTCTTTTATTATAGATTTCAAAATTCTTCTTCACATGAACTGCTTGGCCCATGGTAGCCAAACTTCACAGTTATAGTCCATGGGTGAAGCCTTTTCAGATTTGTTAAAATGGAGGTCATCGCTAATCCAAGATGGCCGCCATCTAAAAATAGCATAAATTCCTAAAAATATCTTCTTCTCATGAACCGCCAGCCGGATTATGACGAAACTTGGTTAGAATGATCGATGTAAATGGTCTTTCAAAGTTGTTAAAATGGTGACCCCTGGGTCAAAAATGGGCGTGGCCCGTGGGGTCAAATTGTGGTCAAATTTTATTTTTGACCGAATATGGTCATGTCTATATCAAATTGAAGTTATCAGAGAGGCGATCACTCTGGTACATTTTTTTGTTGAAATTGGATGGTCATATCATCCATGATGGCCGCCGAAAGGTCAAAAGGTCGTTCTTTTATTAGATATTTCAAAATTCTTCTTCACACCAACTGCTTGGCCCATGGTGGCCAAACTTCACAGTTATGGTCCATGGGTGAAGCATTTTCAGTTGTTAAAACGGAGGTCATCGCTAATCCAAGATGGCCGCCGTCTAAAAATAGCACAATTTTTTTAAAACATGAACTCAATGTCACATTCTCATCTGGTGTTCATGGAGTCAGGTGAGCGAGTTAGGGCCTCTTGTTTTATCAAAGGGTCGTTCTAGTCGGAGGCGTGTACATAATATAAAGCAAATACCAGGAGTGTTCGTGTATAATAACTACATTATATAGTGCACGTGCATGAATGTCACTATAATAGTGTATCTTGGTGCGCAAAATAGACATGTAGTGTGGCTCAGTGGTATCGAAGCGGGAGAATATCAATACGTATGCAGAACTTTTGTTCGTTTTATTTGGCCGAGAGTTCCAACCTCACAAAACGCATTACTTTTGTCGATATCATTCGGTTCTGTTTATGATTGCTTGCTGGATAAGGGAATACGTCGAGGATTATCACTATTGTTATATGACCTCAATGTGACACGATCGGCGAGAACATATAGTAGGGGGGCAAGCACCCATAACATGAATTCTGTTCAACCCGAGAGAGCAAAAGCAACGACTACTTTAAATCAATGCATTACATCTTCCTGAACACGAATCCGGTGTCGGTCAATCAAATCAGGTGGGACAATGTCATTTGTGGGGTCATTAAGTGCAAATGGGTCAAATGAGTACAAAACTCACTCTATTTTGATAACACAATATGTACTTGCATAACATTACAGAACAATCCGATAAAGTATGTTTTATTGGTGATTATTGTTTTATGGGGCATATACTAAGCAATTCGGTTTGCTCGGACGTCTCTATCGTTAAGAGTATCAACATATTCAAGATGGACGCCAAGCATCAATATTTAGCCTGAAATGTGTACTGATTTGATGAATGAAAACAAATAGGCACTGGGATCTTGATCGGATGACGCAGAAAAACCTTTGGATACCATGCATTACTTTTAAACATAGATGGAGGCTATCATATCCATATGAATCCAAGATGGACGCCAAATATTCATCAAGATCAGGCAGCATTATCTACGCTGTGGTGGACCATATCTTGGTACTAAGCTAGATATGAACATATTAGTTTGACTTTCATCTGAGATACGATATTAAAAAAATAAAGATCAATATTTATGCTCTTCTTAAAGAGCGTGTTTAATTCAAAATGGCCGCCATATTTACCAAAAACTCGAAAGTTATTGAATATAATGTTTACTTTTGCTTTACTATGTATACCACTGCATTTTATTAGGCGGTCAAATCAGTAAGTTGGACACACTTGATTTTGAAGTCATTTGTAATTTTGTTTATTCAAAATGGTCGATTCACTTAGGCTATTTTAATATAGTGTGGTACTGACAATTGCGCGTTGCTTTTCATTTATTTTTTAAATTCTTTATATGACATTTTCACATGTGTTCAGACTAGTAGATCGCTGATGATACACTTGGTGGTGCTCGAATTAGGTTACACTCGTTGTAGAGTCAGAATATTAAAATATATGTACTGTTTGTTTTACATATTGTATTTTATTGAGTCTTACGTTATCATATACGTTGTAAATTGCACTATAATGCCATATATGTATAAACTATGTATTGCGATTGGTACATATGCTATAGTTCGGCCGGCCATGTTCGCATTACAGTCAGATATTGAACTGTTATATGCTGGTGTGCGCCTAAGTACCATTTGTTAACCAAAATAAAACAATTCATGTAAAATACAACACTTATCGAATAGTATGTATTACAGTTTCTGTTTCCGTGAATATTCATACATTCACAAGTGGATATCCCCAAATGACATCACATTTGATAGAATTACACTGACATATTTATTGTCCCATATAACAATACGTCTGTATAAGGCAGATCAGCATATTCTATTTCAGCAAAACTTTCCGCATGACTGCTTGTATAATCATCGCTGATAAATGGAAATATATTCTCAATTAACATATATTCTCATCAACAAAAGTCCCGTCTCCTGCACTGAAATCAATATTGACAGCGTCTATGCGTGTCACATATATAAAACACAATATGCTGTAGCGAATGCTCATGATTTAGAGGCCTCAGGCCAGCTATGTGTCAATGTTTAGATTTACACGTTTCACTTCTAGGTTAGCTCAAACCCGGTTAGACGATGGACTGATATAATTCTAGATTAGCATAGAATAATCAACCATGTTCATTTTAATGCATTTAAAGTATTATATATTATATTACACATATGGTTGTGATAGTATAATACACAGTTATGACACTTACATGTAAGGACATTATATGACTACAACATATATGATTACAGTGTATGGTATTCCCCAGAAACAGTGCCCATCATAACTGTGATACATATACATACATATGCATTCAATATAGATTGCAGTATGACCGTATAATACAGTTTTATAACTTGCATTATTTATATGTACCAAACAATCTCATGAATGACCTCAACATATGTTCCATCATGAATTCACACCATATTGATCTCGATCGCATTATAGTTAGATATCCATACTTATATGACTCACAAATACTGAATCATTAAATCCTTCCTATTTACATAGTATATGCCTACCTGCGTATGACTTCCTGATATTATAGGTCATCCAAACGCGATGTTATTGTTAATAAGCACAACATATGCCATTTATGAACTGAGATATAATGGTCTGGATGACACCATGCAGTGCATTCGTAGACTATAGAGTAATGCAAATATTGCTCATACATACTGGTTATTAACTTATTCATACATGTACTTACATGTCATAGTACATGGCTACCGGTATATGGCTACTGAAATGATACGCCATCCAAAGGTTATTTTATTTTGGACAATAACAACATCATATGTCGTATATCAACTGAGATTCGATTACCATGATCATACCATTGACTCTACATATATACGATATGTATATGTTATATGATTCCCCAATTTTCAAGTAATTGATTATGTCTCTTGCTACACCGACAAGCACACTCGCAGTGTCCATGTGCAGTGTTTCGAAGTTATCGGTATGCCATGTTCATGTTACTGTCGTCAACATTACGACTTTGTTAACATAATAAATGTGTCGATAAATACTTTTCAAGTATACATGATGGGAATATAACGTATGCAAATGCATATCAGTGTCGCCTATAGCGCACTAATGAGGACATTAGCATAATACTTATATAGCTCAAGTTGCGATGGCGTGGTTTTCGTTTTCATATCCAAAAAGCTAAGCATACTTCTTCGCTATGAAAAGAACGCTGCTTTCATTATGTGGGAAGTGAATACTGGTAGTTGTTACGTAGCCAGTCAAGTTCAGAATTCGTCAACTTCCCTTTGATATGTCAATCGCTGTGCCTACCCTGTCGTGTACCGCATTAATAAATTGATTATCGTTTTTCATAGATATATAGTAGGCTTCGTTATAATGGAAAATGACACAATATCCGCATCCGCATGGAATGTACAGGTATCTCATGGTTTCGATGTATGCAACAGACCCGAAACCAGACTTTTATGAAGCAATGCGTCTTTTCGAGGGCTTGAATGGCTCGATGCACCTATGGGGTACGGGGCCATGCTCTCACAGACAATTGTGAAATTCAGATGGTCTGAACTACCATTTTATATATTCTCAGCAAAAACTGAGCACATATATGTAATACGACTCTCCTGCTTGCATCAATATTATAAAATGACTTCGTATTGACAATAATTATTATTTTAGTGCATGAAAGAGTGGACATCAAGGCACGACGAGGGAGGTAGGGGAGGGGGTCGTTAGACCGCACCGACCCCCTGGTTACGGACCTATTGCAATGATAAAATGCAACATTGATGTTCATGGTCGTGTTAAAGATAACATGCTAGAGTTCCGGTTTAATGTTTAATGGCTTTAAATGGACTACCGACAGCTCATTTCATCTGCATGGATGGTGGCGGGTAACTGAATATGTGCATACAATTTCCATCCAGCCCTGACAAACCGGATCTACTGTCAGGTATTCACTATACTATAGTAACTTGGCCTCCCTCCCATAAACGTAGTAGGATTACCATTGATCGTATTACTCTTATAACGGGGTTAGCCTGAATCAACTCTCGCCTACAAGAAAGCTGAACTTGCGAATAAGGGCCAAGCCAAGTATATCGCGCTCCCCGGCAATTATAAACCCACCATCGTTAATTATATAATAAATTACCATTCACATGCTCCTAACCAGCCACTGTATTTTATTTATATCAGCATACAGGTATTATACGCGGACATTATGTTAATTCATTCAAATGCATGAATACCTAGATGTAATTATAAATATGTTCCTGTTTCCTTTGACATTGTCAACATGTATTCAGAATTATGTTCACTTGAAATCCAAGATCATGACTATGTAGTCGTTTACTATCCATCACCATCTTACAGCTAGAAACTATTGTTATCCATGAGTTGCACCAATATTTTGTTGATAGCTCATATTATAAAACTACGCAATATAGTAGCCATCTTGGTAATTAAAATGGCGGTCATAAAATATTATTCTTGATGTTTTCATCGGAAACACTAAAACATTGATGTTATGGTGTGGCATATGCTATGTCGTTGATGACTACTCTACTTAATATAGATGTGTCAGAATTGTATCCATGTTGGCGGCCATCTTTGATTTACCTTTGTTTGCGGCGACATATAATACGGTACAGTTTGGAACACAAGCCTCGCACTTTTAAAATATTACAAATATGATTTCAAATTATGTTTCATTTCTTTACTACTTTGTCGATCAACAGCGCCTAAGAGCTTAAGCGATACTTAGCGGCCATCTTGAATATTCCAACATGGTAAAATAATAAGTATATTAGGTGGACTCATTCATTTTTGCAAAGAACACATTCAATAATAACAAAAAAGGCAAACAACTGAAATATAAATGTGCATGAAAGTGTAGCTATATATTTGTGTTATTCCACACACATTTACTGCACGTCTGTGTGAATATTTGGCGGCCATCTGATATGTATATAAACTTGTCAGTGATGAATTGTTTTTATAAGTTATCAAAATGTATTTCTATGTATGTAAACGCATAATGTAAGTATGAAACGCCATATAATAATCAAGTCAGAATATAGTTAAGACAAAATGTTGATACCTGGCGGCCATCTTGAAAATCGCAAAATACACACCGGTTTGAACCACCATAAAACGAATCGTCTCATATATGTCCTAAGGAAGAATATTCAACAATTTTAACAACTTTATCTGATATTTGAAGCATGATATACACGTGCATGTTCATCTACTGATATAAAATATGTTTTTAACTCATTTGACCTCTTTGCACTTAATGACCTCAAAAGTGACCTTGTCCCACCTAATTTGATTGACCGACACCGGATTCGTGTTCAGGAATGTATGATCAATCTAGCATAGTCGTTGCTTTTGCTCTCTTGGGTTGAACAGAAATCGTTTTTAAGCCACTTCTCCTAAAAGTGCCCCTCCACTAATACTCCAGATTCTTCATGTACACACATATGAAATGTGCATTTAGTTATTAGTTTTCTTCAAAGTGAGACTAATGTTCTACATGTAATCTATCTCATGCTTAATTAATGTAATTTGTAAGAGCAACACACATACAAAAGAAATATGTAATAAAACATAAACAAATCAAAATATATGTGTATATACATATATGTATGTCTGAAAAACTAAGATCCGAACTCACTACCTACGGCATTGATATCCGCCACTCTAACCCCTCGACTATATAAGACTTGATGACAAATCTCAAAATCAATATTGAAAAAGAATACTGGCACGGGTATATTTACCTGTCTCACCTATTATGTGTTTTGTTTATGACCGGTTTGTTTGTAAACAAGTAGTAAGTTATCGTCTGCGGAATTTTATACGCCACGGTGCTTTTTAGCATGGCTTGGTTGGCCACTCATTTCTTTGTTTACAAAGGCGTTGAATGTACTTTTTCTGAAACGCATCACAATTAAATTGCATATTTCGTTTTAAAATTAAATATTCCCGACGAAAGGATACAGTGTATACATATACATGCACCAGTACTATTATGCTTACAGCCGGTATTTTTGTCAGAACATTTAATAACATTTATACAATCATGTATGTCACATCGACAAATTTTCCCGACATTGACAGGTTTATGTACATGTATATATATTTGTTTTCAAATGGTAATTCAAACCGACACACATTTAAAAATACACAGTAATGGATAATTTTGCCCTGAATGTTCTGTTGGCCACTTTTGATTTTAACAACTATACATTCCATTTACTAAATAAATACGCATGCTGTCGCGCGGGCATCAGTCACGCAAATAAAACGATATGACAAAGTACGGTTGATAAATGCGTACATTTATAAAATTCGAAGAAACCTATATAAAAAGTCAGTACGGCAGTAAATTCGTAGACAGGATCGAGACGGGTAGCCCACACAATAACTTTGTTAAGCGGACACACCTAACAATATCTGCCCTCTCGGTGTGGGGGCAGTGGCGCGGCGGTGGGCAGCCGAGGGAGTGGGGGTCAGCGCAGTAGACCTCCTACCTGCTAGTACGAATAATTTCTCAAATAATTACAATGTATCTTTCTGACGGTACATGCATATGCATAATCTGTGATAGTTGGCGATAGTAGCAAATTACGAGGTCACATGTCGGCTAATTATAGATTTAACATTGATAGCGGTGCGTTTGGTTTGTTCACTACATGTACATATCATAGTTTTATTCTGTTCAATGCTTGATAGTATTCATACTAACACTTGTAGATACATTTAGTGCCACTTATCAGCAAATACAGTTTACAGCAAGCACAGTCAATGAGTCTATGAACACGCATTTCTACTGTATTCTGTTGTGTTGCATTGTACAAACGTCAGCATTTCAATAACGTCATTTTCTCGATGACGTTACGTTTCTTTCCTTGTGTGATGGACATGGTGCTACTAAAAGTTAGATAAAACAAAAACTATGATACATATTTGTATTTTCGTTTCAGCATAGTGTTTGTGAAAGGTGTCTGCATCCAAAAATGTAAAAAAGTGCAAATCGAAAATGGTGTCATTAAGGCCGGTTTTCACAGAGTGCGGCCCATATGTATATGTTTGAAAAACATTTATAAAGAAGAAAAAAGGAAGAGTTTAATTATATAAGTACGATAAGTACGAGCAGCATGATCATATGTTTTGCATTATTTTTGTATTGGATTAAATATTTTAAGGGAAATAATGCTAGAAGAAAGAAATCAAAGTACTGAAAGTACTGACTGGCGGGAGACAAGTAACCACTTGTGAATTTGCATACTCCAGGGCTCGAATTTGGCACTCGCATACTCGCAAAATGCGAGTGCTTTCTGAAAAATGCTAGTTAAAATCAAAGCCAATTTCAAAAAGGAAATCCAGATCTTCAAAGTTCTGTCGCGATTATTTTGTTCTGAACAGCGATCTGGATCATGAAATGCTCTCGTCAAAGCGCCTCGACGATAGGAACATTGGAGGTCGTAAATCAGGACGTTGTTGTCCCGGCTATATATCAATTGCGACATCCCTCTAGTGCGACATTGAAATACTACGTCACAGGTCGTAAATGAGGACGTTTTTGCCTGGGCTATTTATCAATTGCGACATCCCTCTAGGCCACATTGAAATACTACGGCACATTAATTTTATTACAAAAATAAACATTTCCGGTTTCATTTTAACAAATACACATTATTTTACCAGCCATTGATAGAATGGAACTTCCCAGAAACCGAATTAGGTAGATCGACAACCACGAACGGTAGTAGAATAGTTTAATTGTTGGCACTACTTTTTTTCAGTATAATCACATCAATAAACTGAACAAGTTGAACATGCGACTGCGTGGTACACGATACGGGGGGCGTCTCAATAACAGCAATTTGTTCTTCAAAAGTAAAGTTTGGCATGCCAACTATTTTACACATAATGTTGAGCATTGCCGTTGCTATTAATAACTTGCTTTCAGTTCACTCGCTGACTTTAAATGTCACCTGACTGTTGTTAATTGCGAACGCAAATTGAGCCTATTGAGACGTCGTCCCCCGATGAACAGAGAGCCACTTCCGAAAGTAGACCCGTGCAAACGGTCAGAATCACGATCCCAATAGCGAGGAGACAGTATGTCTCCCGCCAAAAATGTTAGTCTAGCAGTAAACCGTTCCATTTTCTGTTGTGTATTTCAGCTTTGTTTCTATTTACTGCAGTAGTATATGGGAGTCAAAATTATATGGGTTTCCTATGAAAGCCACCGGCTACGCGCAGAAAATGGAAAATGTTGTTCATCAACGACGAGACCATATACTTCCTCGACTGGATGAGAAGTTATCAACGAGATGGTGATGTCACCCTATTGGAGATAAGAATCCCTATGTTATACTCATCGTGCTATATATATATGACGGTAACTCGCTGGTGTATTACAAATCTTTAGCGATATGTATGGTGGTCAGTGGGTGAAGTAACCACGGTGGTGTACTTGTAAACTGAACGTTTATTGTCCGTATGGAGGCGCCGACGGAACTGCTGGACTGTATGGTGGAGGGATCTCCTGCCGCTGCAGACACGCGAATAAGCATATCACGTCCCGAGACGGGCGAGGAGATTTTTTCTCTCGTCGGCCCTCCCCTCCATGACGAGTTTTTTTACGTTTTCTTCCGCGAGAATTTGTGGTCGGGCCTTGGACCGGATCGTGCCCTTTAACTCCTGGTACCTGTCCATCTCTTCGACGACCAGTTTGAACTCGCTATCTGATATATCGTTGTCGGTCGGCTATCGCTTTCGACACGATAACGTCGATACTGTTTTTCTTAGACCTCGCGAGAACCGCTATTCGGTCGTGCTTTCGACTCTTGGCCTCTAGTTTTCGACCCACGAGTCTGGTATTCATGCAAAGCAGTCCCACCCCGCTATCGCACTCGATGTCACCGCGACCGGTGCAGTGACGACTGTTGACAATAATGTCACACTCCCCACTCCGCTTACAACGGAAGCTGAGGCTAACGTGGTGCTCACCCCCTCGACTATATTGACTGCTAGCCTATATTTTTTCGCATGGCCCGTCCGCGTCTCTCCCTCATGATGTAGAATCTGTTATATCTCGACGATCCTGGTCATCCTAAAGGATGCCGGGTCGTCCGTCCCTGAAGGTAAGTGTGCATATAGTTTTTCGTCATTCATAATAAATCAAGTTCAATTAACAGTGTTACAACAGTGGAGGAACTCGATTGGTCACCGTTTTTTTGTAACAAAGTTAATAATACTACCGGCGGAGACTTTAATTGGAGGGTCATCATCGAATATCGTAAATCCCGACCTCTGCATTCCTGCTTGGTGATGCCAGACGTCTGCTCAACCCCGTTTAGGACTAGATTCACTCGGACTTCTGTAGCAGCGTGCCCTTTAAAGTTGACCGAGCAGACCGCCATTCGCAGAATCGTCACGGACGCTGCCATGGTGTATCCCCCATATATGTTGCTCGAGTTTCACCGAATTAATATTCGTAGGCCCCCTCGTTCAGTGGACCCCGCTCCTCGGCCCAAACTGTTACGACGTGCTTTACAGATCGCAAGTGCTCCAAAACCCCCAACGTCGTGGACGCCATTCCATGGGCCTCCATTACGTACCTCTGCACCTTTCTCATTGCGGCTTCATCATATGCTGCGCCCGCGACTGGAACGTCCTGTTCTGCGCTGGAACTACCTGGGCCGTATATGCTCATAATTAATATATAAATATATATAATTATGTTTAATCGGTTATTTCGAGAACGATCGAAATCGGGTAATAGTTCTTCAACTCTCTCTCGCTTTATCATCTAAAATAGAGATCTTCAATTCGTGGATGTGACCGACCAGATTCCAAACGTTTCATCTCGGGGGTTGGGAAGTCTAAGGTCAGGATCTCACCATAGAAACAGTCGCTGGCGTGCACAGTTTTTAGTAATGTGCTGGGAGCTCCGTCTAACGTGTTGTACGATGTGTTCAATTGATCCAGGTGCACCCTGAGTGTTTTCGTGAAGACGATGTTCACTGGGATGTCGCCGACGTGCGCACCTGGGTTAAACCATCCCTTATTGCCAGAAGGGTATGTTGTTGTAAATCCGAGCTGTAAGGCTAACGTCGAGGTGATCCTTACCCGGTTGGTGGGTTCGACGAGCAAGGTCGCACTTTCGGTGGCTCTCGAGATTGCGAGGCTGGCGTATCCATCAAGATTAAACGCGACAAAAGCTTGGAGCTCTCTGAAACTCCAAAGAATTGGTGGTAGTTTGACACCTACCGGTGGTCCGTTCGTCATGTAGCCGAACCCTTCGTACTCCTCAACATGTTGCCATCCGACCGTGAAGGTGATTGATCTGAGACCAGCCCGGCGTTTCCCGCAGCGGTTGTCGATTGAATTCTGAAGCGTGCAAGCCTCCCTTTGAACATTAGTGATAGTAGCAAACATGATAATATATTTTTGATATCCGTGGATACCAAGGCTTTTGGCTTTAATTCTAAGGCAAAATACAAAATTGGTGGTAAATACACGCAAAACGACGTTGTTAATCCCCTTGTACACCCAACTGTAACAGTTAGCAATTTCCCTAACATGTTTGAGAAATATGTAGTTCCAAAGACTACTAGCCTAGATGGAATACTAAGATTGGATTTTTTCCATATGAACTTCTGGCAGAACCAGCTAAATTTTGTTATTTGGTGTGCAACAGCTGAATGTGGAGTTTCACATCAAGACCACCTGGCGTCCAAGAACGTCATGCTCCGAAGTGTCTACAACTTTCATGTTTATGGTTAGTTCACCTTAAATGACTAGTGAGTGGTGGGCATCTTGATTCAGGGCCTGCATATTTCTCAGGGTTACTTAGTGATCGCGGGACTAAACAACCAGTTAGAAAAATGGCGACATGGACTAAATATAATTATAAGTTGAATACGATGACGTTCAGTGATGAAGTGCTTGGAGGGCTTGCGTGTAAAGACGGTTATTGTCATTGGCTACCTACTAAAGTAGCCCACGTGGAATACCTAGACCAGGGCGATACTGCACAGATGCGAAATGCGTGGACCACATTTATGCTAGATAAAAGCACTGGATTTACGCATGCCGGTGTTATTCACCTCAACGACTCGATAAGAACATACGTTTGGGTCATCCTCGGCTCACAGGGGCAAACGCGCAGTTCTATAATAGGAACCGGGACGGCGTTTGACGCGCAAACACAATTATTATCAAATGTCGAGGAAGCCATCTCATCTCCGGTGCGCCTCCCGGATGCGATCCTGCGGTATCAAAGCGTTTTGCAGCAGGCCAGAACGCCTGTGAATTATGTATTTGGAATAGGTCTTTATATGGCGCCGAGCAATATGATACTACGAGACGACCCGGTTGACGGTTACAATAATCAGATCGTAATCGCCACCGTCAACCAAAAAATCGGCCACAACGGGAACGTGAACGCGGATATCACCAAGCGCACCGTGCATGGAAACAATTTCATAAAACCACAAGCACCCACCCCACCACGAAGCACCCCATCCTTCGGAACTAGTATCTCATCAAGTTCCGTTGTTGTTCCAACTGGTGGACTTGATGCACCAGGAAGTTCCCTCGGAACTAGTGACACAGCCCACGAGGAGGAGAAATTAGGGCTCGTCGTTGCCCTCGTCGCGGTCGGACTATTCGCGCTTTGGTTTTAGGAACTCTCGGGCGGCGAATAGTAGGAGACCGGTGATCGCCACGATTAAAGCCCAAGCATTCTCGGCGAGCCATCCAGCCTTTTTTGATAATATAGATAGCAAGTAGGAGACGAGACCTCCGATCAACCCAGGCAGCGCGGCAGCCGCCTTTCCGGCTAATTTAGCCAGGAGACTGGCGAGGGCTTTTAGTTGTTTTTTTCACCCACTCCTTGGCTCCGCCGGATGGCGCGGGTACTGGCGCGGGTGCAGCCGCTGACCACCACCTCCAGTGATAGCTAGAACTATGGTCGATATAGTCATGCCGAGAGCTGTGAGGATGCTTACTATTGTGACACCCTGCTCTCTGAACAGAGTGCGAAGACGCTCACCGAGTGTCGTCTCCTCGTGCAGGACCCTCGAGATTGTTTCGCGGATCCGACTTATTTGGGTGCGGAGTGCCTCACGGTTAGTCGAGGCAGCCACCAAGAGAGTTGCTCTGTCATCCCGCAACAACCGCAGCCGTTCGGTGATTCGCTCGATATATTATCTATCGTCACGGTCTTCCTCCAGTTTTCTTTCTTCTAGCGCGATATGTTCATCCAGCGCCGTGAGTTAAGGAGAGGTTAAGGACCAGTTCACCCCGGACTGTTTGCAGAGCCTTATCGAGTCCCCGGAGTTCGCGAAGAGGTAACGGTGGGTCATCCATCATGCTGAGTATTTCGTTTTCGTTGATCTCCATTGTGCGAATAGCGTCGGTGGCTACACGAGGGACCTCGCTGAGCTCGACAGTTTCTATCGAGGCGGCCGTCTTCGCCATCGTTTCATCGGTAGACTGTAGGGCCTCTAATGCGCAGGCCGGCATAACTGTTTTACCAGGCTTCCAATCCGTGAATCCGAGTTCGTCCCTTATGATTTGGCCACCGCCCCGATTTCCGGCAATGGTGCTCAGCGCTAGGGGATTTCCGGTCCTCATGTTGATGATTGGGACATTTGATGCTTTTAGTCGCAACATACCGCGAACTTGGAGTAGTCGCGGCCGACAGACGGGACACCTGTTTCTGCCAAAGTGTTGTAGTAGTCGTCTACATCTGACTAGAGTAATTCCCGACTCTATGAAGGGCGTTTCGTCATCATCATCGAGTAAATCATCGAGGTCATCATCATCGAGGTAATCGTCTCGGTGCCCGTAGTGCGATCGAATTCGTCCATGCCAATATCGTAACCAGCCATCGTTTCGATGTATTGAACAAAAAACCATACAGGTTTAATGGAGTTTCATCGAAACTATGTCTTCGAGTCAATACGGGCGCAAACTCAATCCATACCGCAAATTGCGGGAGCCCCTCGGGGCGAAAGGTGTGAGACTGAGCGTCGTCATTACGAACAATCCATCGACGATCGACCAGAACCAGCAGCTCTTGGCCCGCTTCCCCAACCTCGGAGCTAGCGACGTCATTGTGCCGGGGACTGTTCGCCTCGCTTTCACTATTTCGCTGACGTCGAGGGACGCAGACCGAACCGTCGTTCAGAACCTGGGTCGCGCCATCATCAAGTAGACCATGATAAATATTTCTGGTAATGAGGTGATGTCGATCGACGACAGCGACGTCTACCATTGCTACCAGGACCTGTGGAAGATGGCACAAGAGCGCTAAAATGCGGTCTATCAGGGTATTGACACCAGCCGAAATAGGAACGTAACCAGACTTAGAATCGGGGCTGGTGACAAGGCAGATAACATCGCGAGCGACAACGTGATCGCGGCCGCTTACAGCAACCGCTTCTACATCCCGCTCGACTTTGAGTTGCTGGAGAGCCACATGCCATACTATCAGAGTGCTTTGGCAAACCGCCTCGAATACGAACTAACGTTCAACGACTACGGACGAGTTCTCATAGCCACTGAAATGGCATCGACGTATTCGATCGACAATGTTTCGCTGGAGTACGACATGGTCACGATGCCCGAACTCGCGCGATTGATCAGAACCCAGTACGCCAGGAGCATTGCCATACTTTACGACCGAGTTCTTCGCCACCACAAGATGACGAAAGACAAAAGCGACACATTGTGGAATATTAATGTCAACGTCCCCGCCCGCTCGATGAAATGTATACTGATGCTGTTCGAGGAGGCTCGGTTCGCTCGGGGTTAGCAAAACCGACAGATTTTATAACCCCAAAATCACAAAGGTCGAGGTGACGATCGAGGGAGTCCCCAATCAGCACTACAGCCAGGGTCTTCGCGCGCACAAGCAGTAGGACGAAGCCAGAAAGCAGTTTGCTGCCGGCTCTAAGCGCTTCCCGGAGGTTGCCGCGGTTGCCAAAGACCTGCAGCTCTCGGACGTCTCCCTCGCGGAGTTCCTGACTACCAAGTACGCGCTATGGCTAGACATGCGAGCCAGCGACGACGACCAAATGCACGGTAGTGGACACCAAGTTGAGAACGCCAGCGAGGGTGTGACCATCCAGATAGCAAAAGAGGCGGACGGAGCTGGCGCATTGAACGTGTACCTATATATAATCACAGATGCGCAACTCAACATCGAAAATGGCCGATACGTCTCAGCTTTATACTAAAAATAAAAAACCTCTGGGTTTTACGAAGGATGCCCACTCTGCCATAATATGTGGGCAGACAGGATGCGGAAAAACGGTTTTCATCCTTGACTTGCTCGAGGGCTCCTACCGCGACGCCTTTCGACACATTGTGATCCTGTGTCCCACTGTGCGGAACAACGAAACTTATCAGCGGCGTCCGTGGATATGGACCGACCCTGAGGTATACGTCGTTGACCCCGGCGACAGGCTTCACGATTGGCTGCTTGGCTTCTACCAAGCCTTTCAGGTCGAGCCCACCCTATACGTGATTGACGACTGCTCGGCCAAGGCGGTGATGACCAAAAAGAAAGACATGCTCTCCGAGCTCGCATTTTCTGGCCGCCATGCGGGGCAAAGCGTATAGATCTCCACTCAGAAGTACAACGCCGTCCTCAAGGATCTGCGCAAGCAAACGAAATGGGTCGCCCTCTTCCACTGCAAGGACCGAGACTCATTGGATGACTGTCTTCGAGAGAACGACGTTATCCCAACGCGCGAGGAGCTCCTAGAGGTTCGACAGATGCTTTCGGAAACTAAGCACGCCAAGCTTCTGATAAAGCCTGATCAACCAACTACTTACAAAGTAATAAGCGCGGCTTAGATTGTGCTTAACGCTCGTTAGTAACTGCTGAGCAAATGCTTAACAAATGCTGAGCAATGCTGAGCAAATGCTTAACAATGCTGAGCAAATGCTTAACAGTGCTTAGCAAATGCTGAACAATGCTGAGCAATTGCTGAACAAATGCTTAACAATGCTTAACAAATGATTAACAATGCTTAACAAATGCTTAGCAATTGCTTAACAATGCTGGACAATACTGAGCAAATGCTTAAAAATGCTGAACAATTGCTGAACAATGTGGGAATCAATTTGTTGCTCCGCTTAATAATTGTTTAGCAATTACTTCTTTGTTGCGAGCATAACGGTGATCATAAGTATCGGGTGGTGCGCTGGTCAATATGTTAGACTTATGAGGATTGCCCCGTGCAGGCACCGGGGCGGGATCAACTGATCCTGAGAATAGTGCTGCAGTAGCCATTGCTTGTCGTAAAAGGCGACTAAACTGGCTTAACGATTGGGTTCATACTTTCCGGAACCCACTATACCGGATTTGGCCCTCATGTACATTTTTGGCTTTCTTGTATGTGAGAGTTGAGTCAGGCTATGCCCATATATAAAAGTAAGATTAGCGCTAATCCTATTACTTTTAGGGGATGGAATAAATGATGCTGGTGTGGCGAGGGCCTGGCACCAGATCAGGTTGTTCTAATTTCAGGACTGAATATATATTTTGATTGTAAATATTGAGTTCTGAAGTTCTGAAGACTCCCTGAGGCTTGTACCTCTATGTCAGAAAAGCAGACGTTAAACCCTATTCACTCACTCACTCACTTAGACTTATGAGGCTAGTCAGAGTAGTACTCACAATGAACTGCGACGAACTTCTCGATCAGCTAATGGAAGAAACAGTCGCGCCGACTGCCGACGCGACTGCCGACACGGTTGGAACTGCAGGAACGACTGCCGACACGACTGCCGGCACGGCTGCCGATACGGTTCCGAATGAAAACACGACGCGACGCGAGCTGCTAGCTGCGCTGGTTGCTGGGGGACAATCGGAGCAGTATCTTGGTAGGCGTCTCTCAGTTTGTCAAGTGGACAAGATGTCAGATGCGGAGATTGATAAAATGTATGCACGATACGAATCTAGGTTAGGTGCAGAGATGACAAAAACTCTTGGATCGGCGGCTATTCATCTGTACACTACCGCTGTTAGTATAATTCTCCCTATACCAAACACCGCGGGGTTGATTGGCGATCTAGAGACTGACCCTTTTGTTGGACACGCTCTTAGAACAGCCTGCTGCTCAATTTATCACAAGTTTGGAATGTTCTTAGCTCCGCTGACAACCGCGTCGACCACGGCTAAGCACTGTCAATTTGGACACATATGCCCACGAACTATAAGCTCAGGAAATGATGACACAAGACGCATCTGCGAGAGTGACGGAGCATCAATCCACGATTGCACCACAGGAACTATCCTCGATTGCTCCACATGAACTATTGCACGACACAAACAAAAACGAAAAGACAGGCAGCTGGGCGGGCAGCGGCTGCCACCCGAAAAGCTAAACAAGATAAAATACTCGCCGAGCTTCGAGAGGCCAAACAGTCGTTAGTTGTTCCAGCTCCAACTGTTCCTGTGCAGTTGGGGGTTGAAACAGCAAAACGCCCGAAGGCAGCTGCGGTTCAATCTCCGATAGTTCATGCGGAGCAATCGGGGATTGTGGCTCCGACCTGGATCATCCCGTGGGTTGTTGGTGGTGGTCTGGCAGTTGCGGGCACACTGTGTGTGCGGAACTACCTTTCAAGACAACCAGCCGCGGTTCCGGAGGAAGTTACGAAACCGATTGCGCCCAATTTAAACACTGCTCGCGATCCGTTTTATATGCAATAATTATAGTTATCACTATATGACATGGCTGAATACGATGGTAAAATAATAGTGAATGCTGTTTATCACGTCGTGGTGATATCGAGCCTCAGTAACGGGTTTGCTCGACTATCAAAGATGGTCTTCGGAGGGCCCGCTCCCAAATTGGACATGACTGCGAGAGACGTAGGTCTCGTGACCTTGGATGTAGCGGCCGCAGTTGGGACCTGATATTAGCTAGTTAAAGCTGGAATTCTACCTGATAATATATGGAAATAATGGCTTCGATCGGAATACTCGTAGGTGGCGCTGTGGTGAACGCATTGGCGTTCAGCGGTAGCAACTTTCTCGAAAATGAACAGCTCGGACGTGGATGAGGAGTGCAAGCGTCACGATTTAGCTGCAGAACAACTTAAGAGCGCAGACACATCATGGTCGCAAAAACGAACCGCCTGTCTGGACTGGATCAACGAAGATCTTCGCCACGAGAATCACGCCGTGCAAACTGTCCGGAGTGTTGACGCCGCCATGCGCGAGTACGCGCGGGCATATCTGCAGAAAGTCTCGTGCCGCTGGATCCCGAGCCCCAGCTTTCAGATTTCTATGTGCCGTTAGAGGCCCAAAAAGACCGCGAGATCGCGTTCGTCGTCGTGGGAATGGTTGCGACAGGTCTCGTCAGCTACTATATTGCGAAGCAATAATCATTTGAACTTTTTTTTAATATATATATATAGAAATATATATATATATAACGATGTTAGTTGACGAGCTTTATTACGCTCTGCTCGGTATAGGCTACACGGCCCTTAAACACCGTTTAGCTGGTGCAAAGGGTCTGATCCGTCTGGCCCAAGATTCTCTCGAGACGTGGCGCGAGGATGAAAACGCGGCCACCATTTTCGCAAAGCGGATGTTAGATTCCTCCGAGTTCCTTCAGAACTTAACCGGCAGCTGCAGCGAAACTTGTATGAAAGATTTAGTATTGACGACGCAGTTACGGAACGATCTGGCGAGGACATGTTGGAGACTGTTCGATCTACTAGAATACCTCGCATACGATGGACACGCGCAAGCTTGATAGCAAACTATCGGTTCGCATAGCGCGCAAGTTAGCGAACACATACTACAGCCCCCACGGCTACTGGAAGGGACTCGCGGCCGTCAAGAACCTCGCCGCGGCGACGAAGGTTTCCGAAAACGCCGCCAAGGAATGGCTCAAGAAGCAGGCCCTCTGGCAGATCTATTTGACCGCACTTCACAATATTCCACGCCCGAAATTCGACGTGCCGGTACCAAACGAAGTCCACCAGCTGACCTCCTGTTTCTCCCTCACGATCGCGTCGGTCGCAAGACGTACAAGTACGCCCTGACAGTCGTTGACGTAGCGAGTCGCTATAAGGGGACTGAGCCATTGACCACGAAGGTGTCTAAGGAGGTGGCCGAGGCTCTTTCCCGAATATATAAGAGGAGTCTTCTCCAGGTCGATCCCGGCCGCAAGTTCATGGGCGCGGTCTCTTTTTTTTTTTTACTAAATGGTTTATTTTCAATTTTTAAATACATCATGTATCATGTACATATTGTATAACAAAACATAGTTGAAATCACATGACATGTTACTAGAAAAGATCATACATAATGTATTTAGAAAGTGAGCTTATTTAAGAAGAGTTTTTTTAAGAAGAGAGTTATAGGAAAGAGAGAAAAAAGATAAAGAGGTCTTCCTTCTGTTCTCGTAATTCGTAATACATGTGATGTATAACGTTTATGTCAATAATATAATATAGTTGACATATAGTGTTAATAAGCATGTAATTAACTTTGCTACGCTTGGTACATATTGATCGTCTTTTTATTTTATTAATATTTCGTTTGTGGGTGTTAAAAGTTGAAATTACCCCATTTTATTATATGCAGATCTAGCTTGTCTTTCATTGTGGCTATTTCTTTTTCAATATTGATTCGTCTTTTCAAATATTTCATGAAGAGGTTAAATGACAATTCTTGTTTTTCATATTTACATTTAATGAAGAAATACTTTGCAAGTATGATAATGAAATTAAATTGTTTAGCGATAAGGTTTGTTTGGTTTACACCAAATGATATCGTATTAAAGTTCATTTCGTAAACCACACCTCTTTCATTTAAGAATGTTCTTAGTTGTGACCATACATGTTGTACGTTTGGGCATTCCCAGAATAAATGTTTTATATTTTCCACATTCATGCTGCAAAAATCACATAAACTACTTGGTACCATGCCACAATTAAGTAATAATTTATTTGTGCCTATGATTCTCATTAAATATTTATACTGAAAATTCCGTAGTGTGGTATCTATTGTAAATTGCATACAAGTTGTGTATATATTTTTCCATTCGAAATTAAAATCGGGAAATTCATTCGTCCATTTCTGCTCTGATTTTATTGATTCTATGTTTTTTTTGTTTGTTTGTATAGTGTATAGAAGTTTATTTGCTCCATTGCTTGTCTGTACTTTTTGTAAAATAGGTTTCAGAGTTTGTACGGTATTTATGTTTTCTGTTTTATTTTTTTCTTTCCATTGTAGATTAATATTATTTACTAAACCTTGGTATTTGATAAAATCATCTGCCCTTATATTATACATTTCCGCAAAATCATTAAAACCGATAAATTTGTTTACTCTATAATCATATAACTGTTCTATAAATTTAATACCCCTTTCGTGCCAAGATTTGATGTATATTGTTTTGTTTTGATACTTTATGTTAGAATTATTCCATATAATTTCTTTTGATATACTTTCGTTTTTTTCTGAGAAATTGATGTTAGCCCATGATGACAAAACATTGAATAGGAAAGTATGTTCTTTACATAATGTTTTATATCTGTGGTTTTATTGCATTCGAAAAGTAGTTTCCCACCAAATGGTTCAAGTTTCTGTGTGTATAGCAGTTTCCACTGGCCATGGTTTTTATCATCACATATTCTTTTTACCCATGATGCTTTTATCGCTTTTATAAAACTGTCTATATCGACCATCTTTAAACCCCCGTGTTCATATGTTTGAATTATTGTGTTCCGCTTTATTTTATCGGGTTTTCCATCCCAGAGAAAAATGGGCGCGGTCTCTCAGCTGTTGGCTAAACACGACGTTTCTGTCAGACGACGCGGCCGCGTCGACATCCACCGGGACCAGGGGATCGTGGAGCGGTTCAATCGAACCCTGGCTGAGAGGCTGTTCGGACACCAATATCCCAAAGAGCTTGTAGACCCTCATACACGATCGACCGAGTGGGTGACCAGGCTGCCCGTCGTGGTCTCCGCGCTGAACGGCGAGGTGACCAGATTGATCGGTAAGAAGCCCGTAGATGCCATGAAGGCGAAAACGGTGACGCACAATCCCTCCGCCGTCTCGCGCGGGCGACCCGTTGGTTTAGCGGAGAAACGGCTTCCATCGGATGTTGCCGTCCGGTACCGCTATCAACCCGGAAAGCTCGAGGGTGGCCACCGCCGCGCGACTGATCCCGTGTGGTCTCTCAATGTATATCATCTGGATCGATCTATTACCAAACCCGATGAGCCCGTGTTCTACTACCTCGACAGTGGTCCATCGCGCGGGTTTGTTCGCGAAGAACTTCTTGCGGTGCCTTCTGACACCCAGCTACCACCGGACCGTCCGTCCTCATAGTCGGTCAGGCTCTCGTCAAAGTGTGTACCCCGTCTTCCATCACTCTCCTCTTGTCGTAGTATGCCGACAGCCCAAGCTTCTCCTGATTGTACGTCTTCATCACACCGTTAACCATTTGGAATCCCCTGTTCTCCGCCATGTCCCTCCCCCTTCGAGAGTACTCTTGTACCTTCCCCAAGTCAGATCGTTAGATCTCTTCGACATCCCCTTGGCCGAGTGCTTAGTATATTTGTCACCGGTCACGTGGTAACACTTGCTGCACAGAGCGATGGCTCTATCCCCCTCGAATTCCAGCTTGAAAAATCCGGGTTCTCTTTCACTCCAATTGTCCCACGCCAACCACTCGATCTTCTCCTTGTTGAACTTTCTCTTCATCTTCTTTCTAACCACCGCCACCAGCGTCTTCTCCGACACAGCGAAGTACATGCTATCAGTGTCCATCTGTATAAGTTCGAAATCTCCGCGATCCACGTACTTGTCCAAGAAGTCGTAGTAGAACTCCAGCATCCGGAGCTTGGCCAACTGGTATACCGCTATGCCACACTGAAACGGTCTGTTGATCACCATTCGAGTCTTCCTGCTCGATATCTCGTAAGCCTCTCCAATCTCCTCCAGGTCTTCGAACCACGCCTACCTCAGTGCCCGGTCGACAGTCTTCTCATCCTTCGTATAAGTGGTGTTGAGGTGTCTCTCTTGCGCCTCTATCAGATTGCCACAACACGCGTTGCAAACCAGTTTGAATATCTCCGCCAACACCTTCTTGCTCTTGTCAACGTACCCCGTCCTCTTTAACGAACCATTGGAACGGTTTGCCGGGCGTGTAGTCTATCACCCTATACACCGCCTTGACGACCATACCGTGCTGTAGATACCACTTTTGCAGCGGGGAGTATATGCTCATCTTCTTGGTGGACAGTGACCCCACGAGCTTTCTCTGTCCTTCGACCCTTTTCCTCCCGGTCCTGGCCAGGTAGTCCTTCATGTGCTGCGGATCCTCAGTCTCGTCGACTTCTCGATTAACGAACAGCGGCGACATTTCAGAGAACTTGTCTCGCAACGTTTCCGGAACCTCTATATCCAACTCTGTATATCCGAACCACTCGTCGCGTCTGGCCTTCCTCACGAAACGATATATATGCGACTGTCTTTCGGGGTCGTCCCACGTCCATATCTTCTCCGCCCCGCACGGCATGTCCTTCGACAGAGTAGACAGGTACAGCACATTGGCGTCGTACCCCAGCACCGCCTTGCACATCTTCTCCTCCCGACTCCCCACCTGACCCCTGATCGTCGACCTGCCAGCCTCGGCGTATCTGGAGAACATTATGGACAGACCACCGACCAATCCCTCCTTCATCATCGCGTAAGTCTCATCCTTCGGCGACCACAGCTCGGGCGTGTCCGCCTTCCCATCGATCGTCCCGCGAAGTAGCTACTGAAGGGAAACACCGGGCAGAGACACAGCGTCCTTGAGTATGTCCACGCCTCTCCCCCTGCAGAACTCCGTCATTTTAGTCAGTGCCTCCAGGAACGGTCCGACGTCCATGTCGTTGTAGTGTCGCAACCATTCATGGAGCGTCTTCATCCCCTTTTCTTGGAAGACCTTCTTGCACTATTTCCACTCGGACAGGAACTCACCCTTCAACTTCGAGTACCATTCGGGATAGTCGGGCAGCCCCGGATGGTCGATTTGTTCTGGGGAATTGAACCACTCGTACGGGAAGTGGGACTTTACCGTTTTACAGTCGTACGCCTTAACCCACCCGTCGTACGTGGTACCGGGTCCCAGATACTGAATGATGTCGAGAAATCTAAACTCCGGGGTAAACAGAAACATCGTCGTGCTGGCCCTCTTTCCGACCATCACCTTATTCACGGTGGCCGCCAACTTCTTGACGAGGTACTGCTTGATGAGGTTCAGGTCGTACCTGCTGCAGTTGAACCCCACAACCGGGACTTGGTCGATCCACGAGACGATCTTCTCTCGCTGAGGTTTCGACAGCATCTCTATGTCGGTCGGCAGATACTTCCTAACCCCCTCCCTGATGGCTTTGCCTCTCCTCTGCAGCTCGGTCACGAACTTCTCGACCAGCGTGTCGGGATCTCGTTCGCATATGTGGGCGATCCCCTCGTGCATCGTATCCCCCTACAACACCGATATAGAGACGTGCTCGACCTCGACGTTCAGGTATTTGGTGGGTCTCGTGGTTTTCGATTTGTCGAGATACGCCTCGAAGTCGTAGACTATCTGGTGAGGGTACAGAGTCGTCTCCTCCTCGCGCGGCGATGGTGGATAGTGGGGATTCCCCTCATTCAACCACTCGCACTTCCAAATCACCACCAGCTCGTAACTATAATTGGATTTATATTTATTGAGCATAGCCTATGTTCAATAAATGTAAATCCATCAATTAAAATTTCCAGACGATTCTAAATTTACAGTTACGAACATTTTAGTCGTACGACGTTTAGTGAAACGGCCCCCTGGTACTACTAAAATGTTCGTAAGTGCAAATTTAAGATCGTCTGAACAGTTCAATTGATGGATTTACATTTATTGAGCATAGGCTGCATATGCAGCCTGTGCTCAATAAATGTAAATCGAATAATTGTTTGCAAGAAAACATTGCTAATGTGAAATTTACAGAAAATCATATGTTTGCACTTACGAACATTTTAGTCGTATGAGCATGCCACCACAAACTGTCCCGTTTAGTGTTTTCAAATCTCAACACACTTGGCTTCCTGACACGGGACATTTTGTGGTGGCATCGCTCATAAAAGGGATTAAATCGTTTTCAACAGGTATGCATATAGTCAACACTAACATATATTTAATAAACAACAAATCAACAGTTGGTTTCAATAGATCAATGACCAAAACGTGTAAATCACTCACCCGGTTCCAATTGAAATGGCAATGTGTATTGTCATGTATTGTGTATACAACTCACTGTACTATTCAACTGTTCTGTGCACGTTCTCGTACTCGGTTCTTCAAATCATTGATAGTTTGATGGTTCTACCTTGGTGCCTCCCTCAAATGAAACCAATCAATTCATGAGTTGGAGCATTTAGTTGAAAATTAAAGAAATAGGCTCGGAAAGTTTTATAAACACTGGCCTATTTAGGCTATTATACAATTGTCTACTGGCATAGCAGTTACGGCATTAATATGATACTAAACCATCAACATGTTGTGTAAATGACATAATAGTATAATACATTGACAACAAAATCAGTTCTGATGTTTATCGTCATTTTTCTTTGTTATTTATGAAAACTATTTAACTTGTATTTTAAAGTCAATATTGATACACTTACATTATCACCCCTAGTGACGTTATATTTAAAAGTAAAATTTAAAATTTGCAACCATAGTAATAATCATAAAAAGATATCCAGATTAGTCCAGAAATGAGACTACATAACCCCAGGTGAATGTCATGACATATATCTAAAAAATATATATAGAGAATGTCCAAAGTAATATACATAGTAAGTATATAGTAATTATATGCCATTAGTAATACAAGGTGTATGATCACGTGGTACTAACAACAACAACATGTGCTGAAACTTCCAGTATCTATCCGATTTAAAGTACGTATTCTTTTATATTGTCCTTATTACGTGGCGGATTTTGATGGCATGTGGCGCATTCAGCTCGTCTTCTTGAGCTGCATTTGGTGGTCTCTGTACTTTGGCCCAAACTTTTGTCGATTCTTCGGAAAAACGACATAAGTATGTGCCGAAATCCCTGGACGGCTAAATGCAGCTCATGAGGACGCGTTTGCTGCGCCATATTTCATCAAAATCCGTTTCATATTAAGGAAAATATCAAATATTGCTTTCAAGATTTCAACACTTTCAGCCACTGTTGTGGTTGTTGTAACCACGTGATCATGCACTTGGTAATATAAGCCATATTGAAATGATTAACCATTCTGAAGTAGTTTATTGAAAACATTTGTACATGTCAATGTTAATATATTATTAAAAAATATATTTATGTAATAAACTGATCAAAATTAGGCAATATAATAAAAATATATTTTCATACGATCAAAAAAAAAAAAAAAAAAAAAAAAAAAAAAAAAAAATATTGATACACTTATCACGGTACATACAGGCTATCATTCTGGAGCTGGGCCAATATGTTTTGAGAAATGTACAGTGGAATCTAACATTCAACGATAAAAGAATACGCATCAACAGCAGCATATGTCACGTGTCTACCAACACTGTCTAATAATAGTGATAGTCTTTTCAGTGCTCCAGTTAAGGTGTGTAATTTTGGGGGATTTTTTTTCATTTCCATTTCTTCACCAAAGATGGCAAGTTGGTGGTGCTCTAGAATCGTCTCAATGAGGGAATTCTAAAGCACTCCCAACTTGCCATTTTTTGGTGAAGATATAAGGGGTGTTTCACAGTTATATAGGGAAAACAGGATTTCTCCAGTTTATGTATTAAGTACATGTTAATTTGTGTGTGTGAGTCTTTGTATATATTTTATCTGAATAGAACTCGGTGAAAGCTTTCTAACGATATATAATAATGTTCTGTACGTTGAGCGGTTTTGACACAGGAATAATTATAATGTTGAAAAATGGCACCAATTCATAGTTATATTGTGTCATTTAAAATTACCTAAACTTTACTGAGCTATTATTCGATATATACATAATTTATCATCAATATAATACCAGCACAAAAATATTTACACAATTCCTTAACATTTGATTGGCCAGTAGCAAGTCTATGTCCAAAATTTATATCCCAGTAAGCTTCCACGCCGAACTACTTTCCGTAACCGTGAGGTGCAGTTAAAATAATTCTTAAGAAAACGGAAAATAAACACATTTTCTTGATGCATTTATTTCAAATTTTGGAATTATAAGGAATGAATGGCCTTTTTGTGGAATTTATCGGGGATATAAACTTGGAAAAGTCGCGTAGTATTCGTCCAGTATTCCCGCGACTTTTCCAAGTTTATACCCCGATAAATTCCACAAAAAGGCCATTCATTCCTATAATATATGTCTGTATTGGTAAAGAGGTATGTGCTCTGTAGTTTATTCGATTTCTTTCCGCACCATATTGCAAAGCCACAACATAGTCATAACTTCCTCAAAATAGGTCTTTGTTATAATTTTGCAATTTTTATTCACATATTTTAGCATACCCATACTGACAATGTAACTTCTAGAATGCAGTCAAAAATGATATACTACAATTCTGACATATATAATACTTTCAAAATATTAACTTAAATACATCCAAATATTCTGCATATAAAATGTAAAAACTATTCTAAACATGTGTATTCCGTAGTGTCTGTAGCCCCCATTTGCAATTAGGGCTATTTTTTATATTTTAGTTCATGTCTATCATTTGGTTCCATTTTTCTGATCTACAAGAACAACAGATATGCAAGCGTCTAGCCAACTTAGATTATGGAGCAGACATGTGGCAGCAATTCCATCCATATTTATCTAGGTAGCTTGTAGTGTCTGTAGCCCCTACCTAATACCCAGTATATTAAAGCCATTTGGACCTTATGTACAGAGTCTTCACATTTTTACATCTTGAAATCATGCCCCACTGTTAATAAACAACCAGAATTAGTTATCAAAGCATTCGAAAGAAGAAAAATCAGTAATTCCATGATCATCACCGTGTTATCCGTTAGTTTACATACGAAGCTCATATTAATGGCTTAAAGTATTCCATAAGCAGTCTATTGTTAAATAACTATGGTAGGATTAACTGTTTACACATTTATATGGCTGAACATGATCATGTTCTAACCAAGTGTGACCGGGGCTACAGACACTACCAATTTACAATGGCCCACGAGGCAGGGCAAATTATATACAAATGTATATATATGTGTAGGTAAATTAGAACAGTGACACTACTTAATTGGCATCAGGTACTTAAACAGTGTTGTGTTTTCAACTACATGTACAATTTGGTGTATTAGTTTCAATAATGTTTAATTAGAAGAATAAATATAGCACATGTAGTGGTTAATGTAGAACTGATTACATCAGTGACTGCATTAGTTACATATCGTTTGCTATAAGCATACCCATGCCATTCATCATACCATACTACATACTGCCTTGGCCAATGATCATCATGCTCGCTTAATTGTCAGAAGTGTGTCAGAAGTGTGCTCGTTAACGATAATAACATTGTATTCCTTGTCAACATTCAATCCATTTTGGACACACTTTGAAACAGTTCTTCAATACTCGAACTGATTGAAATACATCCGTATTTTTCTTTGAAAATAGGCAGAATATCACACTCTTTGCATAACAATGTTAGTGTTGCTCAATTACTGAAAAATGCATCAATATTATTGAACATCTGATCATTTTGGCGGCCATTTTGAATATATATTATATCATTGTATACCTGGATATGTATATGTTATCAAATTATTTGATTTGCACACCTGAAATTGGTATGTATACATGTAATAGGTGCATGAAATGCTGTTTATAACAACTCCATACATTAAAGAATAGAACAAAACAAGAACATTTTGGCGGCCATTTTGACTGTTCTGACAATTGTGGAAGGCTATTGCATGACTATCTCCTGTATTTTCCATTCATATTACAAAACACAGACGGGAAATTGGGACTTACAGGTTTTTGGAAACTAAAACCAATGCAATACAAGTCCGTAGAGTTTCAGAGACCAGCAGACGATCATGCCTCTGCCAAATATGTTGCAATGTTGCATTGAAGGCAGACGCTCTAACCAGTCTAATAAAGTTAAACGGATACGTCTCAGTCAGCCTCAGCGGTTCGAAGTCAAGTAACTAAGAGAAATGTGTCACTCAGGTAGTTTTGTTACCTCACACATGCATAGACCACGACCCAAAGGTGTGCATCGTTAATTTTTTTTACTTATCTCCCTTTGTTGTTTCATGAACTGATTTCGTGTCCGGAGCATAACACGAACACCCTTTGGAATATTTTTTATTAAACTTCACACATGCATAGAAAACGACCCAAAGGTGTGTCGCGCGCAAGAATGACAACTCATGTTTCTTAGTTATCTCCCTTTGTTGTTTCGTGCACTGATTTCGTGTCCGGAGCATAACTGGAACACCCTTTGGAATATGTTCATGAAACTTCACACCTGCATAGACCACGACTCTAAAGGTGTGTCACGCAAGAATGACAACTCTTGCATCGCTAATTTTTTAGTTATCTCCCTTTGTTTTACGTGCACTGATTTTGTCTCCGAAGCATAACTCGAACACCCTTTTTCAAACTACTTGTGCATATGGGGAGGGCGATACACATGCGCTTGTCGACAAGCGTCCATTTCTAGTTGACAAATATAAACATAATTATAACGAAATTATCGAGCAAACATATACACCTATGCAGTATTATTGACAATAAATGGTATCCATTTTTAATTCAAGATGGCGGCCAAGATAGTGATGGAAAAAAAATTGTACCGATTTGTTTTACTGTGTCTCAGAATGAAAACAAACACACACAATTCAAGACTATAGCAAAAATTTCAGCAAATGCATATTTGTTCACTTTCTGCCACCGACTATAGTGTGTATTGTATTGGGTTTGTACGGAGCCCCGCAGGGGATGTACAATTATTTTTTATTAATTCGTTCCCACGAAATAGCAATTCGTTCCCACGAAGAAACAATTTGTTCCCTCAATTTAACAATTCATTCCCACGAATTAACACTTCGTTCCCACGAATTAACAATTCTTTTCCCAAATGTAACAATTCGTTCTCACGAAATAACAATTGGTTCCTTCGAATTAACATTTCGTGGGAACGAATTGTTATATCGTGGGAACGAATTGTTAATTTGAGGGAACGAATTGTTAAATTGTGGGAACGAATTGTTATCCATGTCCCGTGCGGGGCTTCGTAGGTTTTATATATTCAACAGCGATATGTGATAATACAATAATAATTAACCAGCTGTATACGTTATTGAGAAATAATATCAGAGAACCTGCTAAAATAACCGGCGGTGGTTCTGTCTGTGAACACCGTAGACCCTGATCAGCCTGCACACAGACGAACCCGCCCGGTTACAGTATATTATGCGGGAATAGTATTGTTTTAACAACATGGACTTATGTGATTATATTAATTAACGTATATGTGAATAGTATGTAAACATATACGCAAATATGCCATTGGATTACTGGTTTGTGATACTATCAAACCATAATTAAACAAATACAGTGGGGTCAGCGTGTAAGTGCACACACGAACGAACACGACAGGTTGGTTCCAACCTGTCGTGTTCGTTCGTGTGTGCACTTACATGCTGACCCCACTGTATGCCATTGGATTACTGGTTGGTGTTAACGACGTATTCTATTGGATTTATGTTTTAATAAAATATGTATATTATCTTACGAAATTCAGAACATACATATACAGGTATGTCGTATTTACAACTCGTTGAATTCCTTATATTAATACATATACAGGTATGTCGTATTTACAACTCGTTGAATTCCTTATATTAATACATATATTAATAAATATATTATAGGTGAAATGCAATGTTAAAATAAATTAATATAATGTGAATGAAATAAAATGAGAAATATTAAACAATAGTTTTTCGCGCTCGCGACACGAACCAAACGATTTGGAACAGCGTCTCCAGTTAGGGAACACGTATAATTAAAACGAATCGATTGTAGGCCATCTCACCAACATTTGCATATACAATGTATACATATTATTTTGCCCATTTTGCTGATGTTGGCTTATCTGCTGATAACAAAGTATAATTCGAATGTTAATAACCATTTTTTTAGAAATTTGAAAAATAATGGATGTGCGAATGGCCGAATCTGTTTATTTTCAATATGGCCGCCCAAAAATGCTTATGACACAAAATAAAAAGTTAAAATAGAGATAATTACACACTATTTGTACCGATAATTAGATAATTACGTTTACAGCGCCCGCGATTCCCAGTATGGTATAATATGCAACTTTCCTCAACTAGTCGTTCAGTTTCCAAAACTTGCACAGTACTTTTTGAGGATGTTCGAGGATGATACAGTGTTGGTAGAGATATAACCATACCGTCGAGGAGTTGTTTGAGACGTATGGGAAGGTTATATAGAAGTCAATAATTCCAGCACAAAAATATTTACACAATTCCCTAACATTTGATTGGCCCATAGCAAGTCACTGTCCAAAATTTATATCCCAGTAAACTCACACGCCAAACTACTTTCCGTAACCATGAGGCGCAGTTAAAATAATTCTTAAGAAAATGGAAAATAAACACATTTTCTTGATGAATTTATTTCAAATGCTGGAATTATAAGGATATAAACTTTGTAAAGTCGCGGGAATACTGGACGAGGCCTTCCGGCCTTCGTCCAGTATTCCCGCGACTTTTCCTAGTTTATACCCCGATACATTCCACAAAAAGGCCATTCATTCCTATAATATTTAACCCTTACACTGCTCAGAGCTCTCCGTAAGCGCCGGCTTTTTTTTTGTTTACAAAACACGGGTGGGTGGTGGTCGGGCGAAGGCGTAAATTAACGGTATGGGTTCCTCCTTATAGGAATCACGATTTGCCTGGTTTGGCCCTCAGGTACGTTTTTATCTTTGGCTCTTTAGTTCCCTGGGAGTTGAATTGGGTTATTGCCCATTATAAAAGTAGTAAGATTATTACTGATCCTACTGCTTTTGGGAGGGGCCAAGTGATTTTGGTGTGGCGAGGACCTGGCATCAGATCAAGATTATTCTGATTTCAGGGCTGAATATATAGTTTTGTTATTGTAAATATTCAGTTCTGATTTTGGGATTTCCCCCCCATTTGTACATGTACTTGAAAATGTACATGTACTTGTACAGGTAATATATGGGATTTAGTACTAAACCCATTGACCCGGCCTTAAATGACCTTAGCTGTTGATAAACTCACCAGATGCTACCAAATTGAATATAAATTTCAAAATTGTCTTGGGGGAGACCGCCAACCCCCCCCCCCCTGATTCAGGGGTGTGTGGTACCCCTCCCGTACCATCCCCTTCATTGCCTATGTCGATATAGCTGGCTACTTTTTCAAAAAAGCTGACTACTCTCAATTTTACGGAGACCTCTGACTGCTATCTTATTTTTTGTCGTCTGCTGTTTATTTTCTATTTTCCATTTTTATCATCAAAAACATGCTGTCAAACATGTTTTTATTGAGAAATAAGGCACTATATAAAAGCAACAGCAGACGATACTTGTTGTGTGTAGCGGTGTAAGGGTTAAGCATCTGGCATAGGAATAACCAGCATTTTCTGTCTATAACGCAGGGCTACTTATGTAAGTCGCCCTGCATTACGAAGGTGTATGATCACGTGGTACTAACAACAACAACAAGTATTGAAACTTCCAGAATCCATCCGATTGAAAGTACGTTTTATTTTATATTGTCCTTATTACGTAACGGATTTTGATGAAATATGGCGCATCAAACGCGTCGCATTTGGTGGTCTCTGTATTTTCGCCGAAACTCCTGTCGTTTTTGCGAAGAATCGATTTCCGTGTCTCCGACACGAAACGACGACACGAAACGACATAAGTCTGTGCAAAACTCCATAGGCCACCAAATGCAGCTCATGAAGACGCGTTTGCTGCGCCATATTTCATCAAAATCCGTTGCATATTAAGGAAAATATCTAATAATACTTACTTTAGAGTGGGCGACGTTGTTGTTGTTGTAACCACGTGATCATGCACCTTGATTACAGTAAAAAGAAAAATCGAATTAACGTAGGAATACAAAGGAAACTACCAGAGTGTTGCGATATGTCAATCTTAATGGATGGAAATGAAAACGCATGTCTGTGTATTGATAATCCTATTATTGATATATGTATTTCACAACTCAATATATTTTAAGTCCTTTGCACCACGTTTAGTGTCTCTATCCATGAGTGATGCCGTTCGCTTCCTAGTCATTCGGTTCAGCTCACTCTTCGCAATTTCCACGGTTTGCTGCGCTGGGCTCACTTGTGGCATTTGAGATTCCTTGACTGCGGCTACTGACAGACTTTCGTTTCGGGGGTGCGGGTGTATACTGGAGTCAGGTTGTCCGTCCGTCCGTCCGTCCGTCCGTCCGTCCGTCCGTCCGTTCTGTCCGTCCGTCCGTCCGTCCGTCCGACCCGTCCGTGCGTCCGTAAACTTAACATCAGAAATATTGTTATAACTTATATTTCCTTCATCTAAAATGCTTAATATTTCACACATGCATTCCTGTAAGGCTCTAATACCATGCTGTGCCAAATCCACGACCGTCCAACCCCCGCTGATCCCAAGGTCAAGGTCAAATACTTAGTCTCTTTACAAAACTTAACATCAGAGAAATATTGTTATAACTTCTATTTCCTTCATCTAAAATGCTTAATATTTCACACATGCATTCCTGTAAGGCTCTACTACCATGCTGTGCCAAATCCACGATCGTCCAACCCCTGCTGATCCCAAGGTCAATGTCAAATACTTAGTCTCTTTACAAAACTTAACATCAGAGAAATATTGTTGTAACTTCTATTTTCTTCATCTAAAATGCTTAATATTTCACACATGCATTCCTGTAAGGCTCTACTACCATGCTGTGCCAAATCCACGATCGTCCAACCCCTGCTGATCCCAAGGTCAATGTCAAATACTTAGTCTCTTTACAAAACTTAACATCAGAGAAATATTGTTATAACTTCTATTTCCTTCATCTAAAATGCTTAATATTTCACATATGCATTCCTGTAAGGCTCTACTACCATGCTTTGTCAAATTCACGACCGTCCAACCCCTGCTGATCCCAAGGTCAAGGTAAAATACTTAGTCTCTTTACAAAACTTAACATCAGAGAAATATTGTTATAACTTCTATTTCCTTCATCTGAAATGCTTAATATTTCACACATGCATTCCTGTAAGGCTCTACTAGCATACTGTGCCAAATCCACGACCGTGCAACCCCCGCTGATCCCAATGTCAAGGTAAAATACTTTGTGTCTTTACAAAACTTAACATTAGAGAAATAAGTTATTATAACTTCTATTTCCTTCATTAAACATTCTTATTATTTCACTTGTGCATTCCTCTGAGGTTGTACTATCATTCTGTGACAAATCTACGACCGTCCAACCCCCGCTGATCCCAAGGTCAAGGTCACATACTTAGTCTCTTTACAAAACTTAACATCAGAGAAATATGTTATCACTTCTATTTCTTTCATTGAAAATTCTTAATATTTCATGCATGCATTCCTCTTAGGCTCTACTATCATGCTGTGACAAATTCCCGCTGATCTCGAGGTCAAGGTTATATAACTTATATTTCCTTGCTCGGATCTGCTTCACATTTCACACACTCATTGCTCCAATGGACCTCTACCACCCTGTGGCAAATTCACGTTCATGCTGCTCCCGCTAAGCCCAGAGTCAAGGTCACAAGCCCACACACTTGGACATTTTTACATAGTTTACGGGTACCTGGGCCCACGCGGGAGCTATTCCGTAAGCATCGCTTACTGACCAATCTAGTTTTACCTGTGACTGAGATCAGATCTCCAGATAAGGAATTAGTAATTGAGTATTTTCACTCCATCATTTCTGAAGCAATTGGGTATTTCAAAATTTTAATTGGGTAAAATAAAATCACATTACTGTTTACACAGACAGCAATTATTGAATAGTTTACTTCGAAATGAAAACATGTCTTGGCATTTCATTAGAATTGTCTCCGAGGAGACAATTCTAATGAAATACGAAGATGTGTTTTCATGGAAAATATGAAAAATATGCTATATTTGTGGTCTGTTTATTGTTTTCTGCAGCATGTTAAATGTACCACAAAATTATAATTGCTTTTTGATACACACTACTTCTGATTTCAATTGGGTTTTTGGCAATTTTAATTGGGTATTTAAGCAAATACGCAGCTTATCTGGAGCTCTGTGAGATGGAGTGATCTCGTCCGTATCCCTGTCTTCAGCCAGTTCCGGCGCATCCTAACATTTCAATATGCGACGATCAAACAATGAATTAATTGTAGATGTAAACACACTATACCGACATACATTGATGTATTAATCTACTTCACAAGCATGTTATTGTATCTTTTCCATGATTTTCAAGAATGCCGTCTCGGTTTATGTTTGTAATTCTGAACAAGTGCATGTATCTGACCATTCATATTTTGTCAAGGTCAAATAACTTAATAATTTTCCGCCCAGTTAATCTACTCTCCTAGCTGTTCTCTTTATTTGCATTCACAAAGGACGTTTAAAAACATCAATAAACTAATGTTGCAATTGTGTCCAACGTCACCCTTTTATTGAGTGGACTACGATATATATAGTTGGCTACGGACCTATTTGTTTTTATTTGACCGCTTATTCGTTCCTTTAAAACCACACACTGATGGTTGGCGGTCACTGTCAGTGTGAAGTAAATGGCCGTCATGTGTTTATCCAGTGGATGTTAAAGCACAAACAACCCGAGGTTTGTTAGACAATACGATAAAGAATCTGACGAAAAATCACATAGCTGTGGGGTGGAGGAGTGGGTATCTTTTGCCCATCTATACATGGAATACATGAACAATATATGCACTGAATGCTTATATCGCACATTCTTATCAGCGATCCATCGACACAGTAGAATTGCAACTGATTATAATTTATATTCCGACTGGCATACGGCCGTTATCTTGACCCTTTCAACCCTAAGTAACTGGTCTGTTCCATTTATCAGAAAGGGGTATTCATTATTAGAAATACAGAACATCCGCAAATGATGCAGATCCTGATGAGACGGCTCGTTACGAGCCTGCTCATCTGGATCTACATTGCTTGCAAACATTATGATGGAGGTCTGTAGTGTTGAATGGGTTAAGATGCGTATTTAGGCATCCCTTCTACTCACATTGGTACACTGTGGAGAAATGCGTACACAAATCATATACAGCATAAATCCTGTGAATGGTACCATGGCAACCGTCGGAGTATCGGAATTATTGTAGCAAAGGTAGCCAGATTACAATAACCGTGAATTAAAGTACTTATATAAATACACACTATGACTGACATTCAAGTATTCTATACTCAACAAAACTAGAAACGTCCCTGTTTTATAGCCGGTGTAGCTCTGTCTATGTATGTACCACATGTTCAAAGTACATGTATTTTAAACCGTGGCGATGTTCAGAATACGATCGTGTAGAGTTTAGCCGATACACACGGTTTACATAGCGGCCAGTGACCGGAACGTTGATTTCCACTTTTTGCACGTGCACGCTATACTTGTCATCGATAAGGTGATTCAGTTCATGTCGTACCATTCATGCGATAGGGGCTATTCGGAAAATTAAAAAAACTTTTTTAATTTTTCACTGTTTCGATATGCCACGGCTTTCCGAAAACGAGCGAAATCAGGCAATTGGGATGCTTGCGGGTGGGATGGCCTGGCCGCCAGGGCGGTCGCGCCTCGGTTTGGTTGCTGTCGGAAGACGATTGATCGTCTTGCAGCCCGGTACCAGCAGACTGGGGCTGTTCACGACCGGCAGCGACCTGGTAGGCCTCGTGTAACGACGGCTAGAGCCGATCGTTACATTACGTTGACGCACTTACGTCAACGTCGATTGGCAGCCACAGTCACTGCTAGGCGATACGGTGTCTCAGGGCAGACCATTCGCAACCGGTTACGTCGTAACGCCCAACCAATCCGGGCACGCCGCCCGTACACTGGTCAGATAATGACCCAACGTCACCGTGCTGCCAGACTGTTATGGGCGCGACGTCATCTGAACTGGAGAAGGGCTGACTGGAACCGAGTTTGGTTCACCGATGAATCTCGGTTCACAGTTAGTCATGCTGACGGAAGATTACGGGTATACAGGCGTAAAAATGAAAGATTCACCGATTGTTGCATTGTTGAGAAGAACAGGTTTGGGGGAGGGAGCGTAATGGTCTGGGGTGGGATCATGGGAAACCGGAAGACAGATTTAGTTGTTGTACAGGGCAACATCAATGCACAACGTTATGTTGGAGATGTGCTAAATGCACATGCCTTACCATTTATCCGTCAGCATGGTCCTGGTGTGACATTGATGCACGACAATGCCCGCCCTCACGTAGCCAGGGTCACCACTCAATACTTACAGCAAAACAACGTCGACGTCATGCCATGGCCCGCGGTCTCCCCGGATCTCAATCCCATTGAGCACATATGGGATGAGCTGGGCCGCAAAGCACGAGCTAACCATCAGATTGACAATGTTCGCGATCTTACACGGGCGTTACAACGGGAATGGAGGAATTTGCCCAACGCACTGGTATTGCGTTACGTCACGTCGATGCGGCGTAGGATCATTGCATGCATTCATGCAAATGGTGGCCACACTCGGTACTAACGAGATTTACTGAATTTGCCACATTACTTATTGAAATTCCATCTCTAAACATTAAGTAACACATTTCTGAGTTTTTGTGATTTTTGATTTTGACCCCTACCGCCCTTGGCCGGTTATCTCTCGAATATTTAACAAGATATCCAAATGCAATTTATTGGCTTTGATACAGAAATGAATGAACTTGTTTTTCCATTTTGATTTTTAAAAGTAACCCTTTTGGTTTTTGATGAATCTTTCCTTAAACATGGAGGGACGTTTCTAGTTTTGCTCATTGTATTTGATTTGAAATCTTGTTTTCCTACATTTATGTAGCAATAATTGGTAAACTGAAATGCTACCCAATTCCATAATTATTGTTCGTGTTTCTAGTATCGAGATGTGTAGTAATAGTAGTAGTAGCAGTAGCAGTAGCAGTAGCAGTAGCAGTAGCAGTAGCAGTAGCAGTAGCAGTAGCAGTAGCAGTAGCAGTAGCAGTAGCAGTAGCAGTAGCAGCAGTAGCAGTAGCAGTAGCAGTAGCAGTAGCAGTAGCAGTAGCAGCAGCAGCAGCAGCAGCAGCAGCAACAACAGGAGCAGTAGCAGTAGTAGTAGAAGTGTAGTAGTGTAGTGTAGTAGTAGTAATAGAAGAAGTGTAGTAGTGTAGTAGTAGCAGCAGCAGAAGCAGCAGCAGTAGTTAGTAGTAGTTAGTAGTAGTAGTTAGTAGTTAGTAGTATTAGTAGTTAGTATTGTAGTAGTTAGTAGTAGTAGTAGTAGTAGTAGTAGTAGTAGTAGTAGTAGTAGTAGTAGTAGTAGTAGTAGTAGTAGTAGTAGTAGTAGTAGTGTAATTTCCATGAAGTCCGTGACTAATATGTTCATACCTTTTTAGCTCACCTGAGCGAAGCTCATGTGAGCTATTGTTACCACAATGTGTCCGTCGTCCGTCGTCGTCCGTCGTCGTCCGTCGTCGTCGTCGTCGTCCGTGAACATTTTCAAACGTCTTCTCCTCGGTAACCATTGGGCATATAGTCACCAAACTTGATGGTTATGGTCCTTAGGAAGGGGGATTACAAAATTGTTAAAATGACGTCATTACGTAATCCAAGATGGCCGCCGTCTAAAAATAGCACAAATTCTTCAAAAATCTTCTTCTCCAGAACCGCCAACCGGATTTCGACACAACTTGGTAGGAATGATCAATGCTCTTTCAAAGTTGTTTAAAATGGTGACCCCGGGGTCAAAAATGGGCGTGGCTCGTGGGGTCAAATTGGGGTCAAATTTTATTTTTGACCGAATATGGTCATGTCATATATCAAGTTGAAGGTATCAACGAGGCGATCACTCTGGTGCATTTATTGTCGAAATCGGATGGTTAGGTCATCCAAGATGGCCGCCGAAAGGTCAAAAGGTCGTTCTTTTATTAGAGATTTCAAAATTCTTCTTCATATGAACCGCTTGGCCCATGGTAGCCAAACTTAAAAGTTATGGTCCATGGATGAAGCCTTTTCAGATGTGTTAAAATGGAGGTCATCGCTAATCCAAGATGGCCGCCGTTTAAAAATAGCATACATTCTTAAAAAATCTTCTTCTCATGAACCGCTAGCCGGATTTCGATGAAACTTGGTAGGAATGATCGATATACAATGCTATTTCAAATTTGTGAAAATGGTGACCCCGGGGTCAAAAATGGGCGTGGCCCGTGGGGTCAAATTTTATTTTTGACCGAATAGGCTAATGTCATATATCAAATTGAAGGTATCGATGAGGCGATTGCTCTGGTGTAATATTTGTCGGAATCGGATGATTATTTCATCCATGATGGCCGCAAAAAGGTCCATTTATTCGAGATTTTGAACGTCTTTTTCTCAGGAACCACATGGCCGATGCTGGCCAAACTTCATAGTAAGTTAAGATCATTGGGTGAAGCATTTTCAGATTTGGTAAAATGAGAGTCATTGCTTAATCCAAGATGACCGCCATCTAAAAATAGCACAATGTTTTTAAAACACATATGAACTCAATGTCACATTCTCCTCTGGTGTTCATGGAGTCAGGTGAGCGAATTAGGGCCATCATGGCCTTCTTGTTTATTGTTGTTTTGTCAACATGAAGTATTTTGGAAAACAAAATAGCTCCGATACCGCCACCAAAACCATTTTGAAAATTCTATAACATGCTATATCTCTGTAATTCGATACTCAAGAAATACAAGTGAGAATATTTTCCCAGTAAGCATAGCGTGCAAAAGTTGCTGATTTTGGTTACGTTTTAGTTTGGACCTTTAAATCCAAGGTTGCCATCATCCACCGTCTTTAAAAAATAAACACTGTATATTTAGTGCGAGATACTCTAACCGTACAAATGATGTATATTGTTTATGGTGCTGCACTTGCTGGAAGGGTTTTGTGCTTATTTGGAAGTCATTATGCCCTTGAAGTTCAAAATGGCCGCCGTCTGGCAGCTTGGTCGAGATAAACCATAACGTTTGTGTGGGGGAATTAAGCTAAAGGTACAAATGGTGAGAATTGTTCACTAATGCGAATTAGCAGATCACAACTGCTGGAATGGTTGTTTGTTAGATTGTACAGTGGAACCTCTCCAAACCGGACACCCTGTGGAAACCCCCAGGGTGTCCGGTTTGGAAAGGTTCCACTGTAAATCAGACATGTTAGCGCTTCATGACACATTCTGGTGTTTTGAAATCATGAAAATTCATTGTAATCGGAGATTTATAACAGCGAATCACACCTAAGTTAGACATCCATATTGTCCCGAGTGTCCGGTTTAGAGGGGTTTCACTGTATGTTATCAATGTCTGGGAATTCAAGAAGAGAATAAGGGTCTTACTCAGTTGTTTTGGCTTGTTACAATTTATATATTATATTGAGATCACATTTGAATTTGTAAGAATATTCGTGTTCAGGTTGTATTTGATGGCACTGTACGATGCTGCGCACATGTGGTTGTGACTGGATACATGGGCCTTCAACCCATGTACGCATATTATATATAAATATTTTACAATTTCAGACATCAAGTCAAAAGAGCACTGGAATTCAGCCATGCCAACGAAAACAACAATATGTTGCAGAATCTTAGCATGTGCCGTTGTTTTAAGTGCTCTGGTGTTGCTTGTAATCAACGTTCTGTTCGACATGCGGTATCCGAGCGGTTACATATACCGCATTGCCGCGGTCCCAACAACTATACTGGACTTGATCGTGCAAGTGAGGCATCCCAGCGCCATGACAGTCAAACATCGATTATCGTCCCTGATCGACCTCCCTGACCTGACAACAAGAGCATGGCGAAGTGGAAATGATTCCCGTTCTGGTATTAGTTACCTCCATTGTCTTGTCGTCACTTTTGGGCCGATATAGATTTCATGAAATCATGGAATATTTTCCGTTAATTATATGTATAGTTGGCGCGAAATTCAGTGCTCATTCGGAATTGGATTTTATATGAGCTCTGATTATTTATAATTTTGTCAATAGTCGATGTCATAATATGGCGGTGACTGGATAAATGTGGCGTAAAGGCTTTTGCGAACATTCCATACCCAGATCAGTCTGCGCATCCGCGCAGTCTGATCAGGTTCTGAACTATTCGCAAGTCAATCGATGAAGTAATTTACAGTTTAGATACACAATAAGCTGCAGAGTATGCTAGCAGACAAGAAGCTACACTGGCCGACCACAAATTCCATTGGCGCCATTTCTCCAGTCACAGCCGCATTTAAGGATCTACATGTATTACCGTTTTCCGAAATACGGCGATAAAAGACAAGGGAGTTCATTCCAGTCTCAAAGGTAGAACGTATTTCTACAGAGCTCCGCAGGGGACGTATAATTATTTATTTTTATTAATTCGTTCCCACGAAATAAGATTTCGTTCCCACGAACTAACAATTCGTTCCCTTAATTTAACAATTCGTTCCCACGAATTAACAATTCGTTCCCTCAATTTAACAATTCGTTCCCACGAATTAACAATTCGTTCCCTCAATTTAATAATTCGTTCCCACGAAATAAGAATTCGTTCCCATGGGAACGAATTGTTAATTCGTTAATTGGAGGGAACGAATTAATAAAAAAAATCCATGTCCCCTGCGGGGCTCCGTATATTTCAGATAGCGTACACCAAGTGTTGTGGTACAACATTCCCATCTGGATATCCCTGGCGGAGAGTAACCGCGATGTGGCCAGCTGTCCATACTCTAACTGCGTGTTCATGGCTGGCAAAGACAGGGGCTTGTAATGAACAGCTCCGCGGTTATATTTCGTATAGGAGAGGCTGACATGGGGTATGGACCACCCATATCGCTGTGGGAAAGGGATCCAAACCAAGTATGGATCTATTTTGCCATGGAATCGCCGGTGAACCTTTGGCGATGGCATCACAGGTATGCGCAGTGGCACGGAACCATGAACTGGTCGATGACGTATCGCATGGACGCGGATATAATTTATTCATATGGAGCATTGGAAACGCGAAAGGTTGTCCCGTCGAGGGATTATGGGTCTATATACGGGCGGAAGTCTGGGTTCGCGGCATGGATAGTGAGCCACTGTGGGGCGGATAGCGGGCGGGACGAGTATGTTCGGGAGTTACAGGACCACGGTATACCCGTACACGTGTACGGACGGTGCGGTCAGCCACTGGACAGAAAACAACAGGAATTGGTGGAAACTTATAAATTTTATTTCGCTTTTGAAAATTCATTATGTGTAGACTATGTATCCGAAAAGTTTTTCTGGTACTTCCAAATGGACACGATTCTAGTCGTTCGTGGTGGCGCGGACTACAATAAACTGTTGCCTAGCAACGTTTTTATAAATACTGATAATTTTCATAGTGTGTCCGAACTTGCCCGGTTTCTTCTTAAAGTTAATTCAAGTGAAGAATTGTACACCGACTATTTAAAGGCCAGGGATAAATACTCGAAGAAAAGAATTATACGCCATTCCACCTGTTTGTTGTGCGAGCGGCTCAACAATAAAGACACGTATCGTAAAGTGGACCATGACATGATTTCGTACATTTTCCAGGATACGTGTCATGCTGCTACCGATATAGCCAATACTATGTCAACTACATGGATGTACCTCCTATGTCTGCCCATTCTGACGTTTCTGTGTTGTCGGTTGAAGAGGCTGATATGCAGTCGATGCGTGCACGCGCTGTTCACACGGCTTAAAACGGGGCCGTTTCACTAAACTTCGTACGACTAAAATGTTCGTAAGTGCAAATTTAGGATCGTCTGAAAATTTCAATTGATGGATTTACATTTATTGAACATAGGCTGCATGCAGCCTATGCTCAATAAATGTCAATCCAATAATTGTCTACAAGAAAAAGTTGTTAATGTGAAATTTACAGACTATCATAATTTTGCACTTACGAACATTTTAGTCGTACGAAGTTTAGTGAAACGCGCCACAGTACTGTCCACATCTGTTCTACGTTTATCTGCCGACCTGACTAATTATGATATTGTTGACATATTGGGTTTTTATGGAACTAAATGCTGTGGCCGCTAACGTTCCTTCGCATTTAATTCCTTAAACATCCAATATGTGAACAATAACTTATACGTAGGCGGTAAAATCATAATATATAATATTATATATCGCTACATATACTATACATGTATGTCACATCGTTAAATGGAAACCACATCTTGATAAAATCCATTAATTTGTTTGTTTGTTTATTTGTTAGAACGAAATAATTGAAATCGTTAGAACGAATTGGAATGAGTTAGAACGCAATAATGGAATGCGTTAGAACGAATTGGTGCGTTCTAACGAAATAATTGAAATCGTTAGAATGAATTTGAATGCGTTAAAACGCAATAATTTAATTCGTTAGAACGAATTCGAATGCGTTAGAACGAATTGCAATGCGTTATATGAATTTGAATTCGTTAGAACGAAATAATTGAAATAGTTAGAACGAATTTGAATGCGTTAGAACGCAATAATTGAAATAGTTAGAACGAATTTGAATGCGTTAGAACGCAATAATTGAATGCGTTAGAACGAATTGGAATGCGTTAGAAAGAATTGCTATGCGTTAGAACGAATTCGAATTCGTTAGAACGAAATAATTGAAATAGTTAGAACGAATTTGAATGCGTTAGAACGCAATAATTGAATGCGTTAGAACGAATTGGAATGCGTTAGAACGAATTAGAATTTGTTAGAACGAATTGGAATGCGTTAGAACGAATTGGAATGTGTTCTAATGAAATAATCAAATTTGTCAGGACATTTTTTTCTCTTCTCATGTCCCTTATAAGGCTCCGTAGGTTTGTTCGATTTAGTCGAGAGATTTTTAGTGAAAGCGCGATACGAACTCTCCTGGAAAACCAGTGAATATGACGTAAGGTCAATAGTGACGTAATACGTAACGTTATTCTCGTTACCATGGCCTGACACTTGCATGTGCTCTATTGTCCCATTAAAACATATTTAGACGTGATAAAGTTCAATTGTTTTTCCACATTTCGATCGTTGAGGACTGACTATAGAACACAATCATTGCTTTCAAGTATAATAGCTTCGTAAATGTGATTGAATATGTGTACACTGTATATCTGACCCTGTTCTTCTTAGTGCACACTATTCTGCGCATTGAATTGCCATCTGATCCATCTTAGCATGGCCAAGCTATCAGCCAGTTTCACCTATTGTAGCGTTTGACACAGACAGCTCATAATTTGACAGATAAACTAATACAAATTAGTGTAATATGTTCTAAAAATAATTATTTACAACGTCGTATCCATTATATGTAGGCCAAGTCTGTGTCACTGGCTATCATGACTGCACATTCGTATGGACGATATTACGTGTACAAAGAGGATATACCATGCATAGTCGAGGTGTATGATCACGTGGTTACAAACAACAAGTACTGAAACTTCTAGAAGTCCTCCGATTCAAAGTACGTATTCTTTTATTTTGTCCTTATTATGTGACAGATTTTGATGAAATATGGCATCAAACGCGCCTAGTTGAGCTGTATTTGGTGGTCTCTGTACTTTGGCCCAAACTTCTGTCGTTTTGGCGAAGAATCTACCGACACGGAAATAGATTCTTCGCAAAAACGACATATGTATGTGCCGAACTCCTGGGACCACCAAATGCAACTAATGAAGACGCGTTTGCTGGGCCATATGTCATAAAAATATGTTGCATATTACGGAAAATATCAAATAATACATACTTTGGAGTGGGCGAGCTTTCAACACTATCAGCCATTGTTGTTGTAACCACGAGATCATGCACCTTGATAGTGTACTGAATGTAATAAGGATACTGATTTGTATGGATTTTGTGCGGCTATGATGAATGTGTTGCTAGCAGAATACATGCGGTAAGGTTGTCATACCGGTAGTTCTAAAATTAGGTGAGTGGAGTGACCTGACGATTTACACAGTGTAACATCGCCATTGTAAATTTTGAAAATGACAAAATAATGACCCATGTATCAAACATGGTATACACTTTTGCATGAGATATTTGATAGCACGTTGTAAATAATTGTCTTTGAAATATGTTGTACCGAATTTTATTAATTTATCTGTCATAGCTTTTGCTGTCTGTGTCGAACGCTATAAGATGTGAAACTGACCGATGTATTCTACATATTAAGATGACCGAGTGCAGATTTGTTCAATGTCTTCTGGAAAGACTTAGGCCATTTTGTTGTAAGAGCTATAAACTACGGTTACTGTCATGATAAACTATCCACAAGACAAACTGAAGGAATAATTACATGCCTACCCAAAGGAGATAAAAGCAGATTGCATATGAAAAACTATCGACCTATTTCATTATTGAATACAGTGTATAAAATAGCTTCAGGTTCAACAGCAAATAGAATAAAACGGGTGCTAAATAAATTAATTCATAACGATCAGACAGGTTTTGTAGCAGACCGTTATATGGGAGAAAATACACGACTGATTTATGATATACTACAGTACACAGAAGATAATGATATACCAGGGTTACTATTGCTTATTGATTTTGAAAAAGCATTTGACTCGGTTTCGTGGAATTTCATCAGGAACACACTATCTTGTTTCCAATTTGGGAACTCATTAAGAAAATGGGTATATGTCTTGTACAGAAACTCTAAACTAGCGGTACTTCAGTGTGGCCACCTCTCTTCCTTTTGTAATCGTGGGAGTAGACATGGAGATCCTCTATCACCTTACATATTAATTCTATGTGCAGAAATATTAGCAATCAGAATACGAAATAATAGTCACATTAAGGGAATTATGGTAAATAATACAGAAATCAAACGTTCAAGCTTCGCAGACGACACTTCACTCGCATTAGATGGCAGTGAATCCTCATTGAATAATACATTAAAGGAAATAAAAAAAATTGAAAACATATCTGGATTGAAAGTAAACTTTGAGAAGACACATGTTATATGGATCGGTAAAAAGAAATTCAGCTCTGACACAATTAAAACAAAATTCAAAATAGCCTGGGGACAAACTGACTTCAAACTTCTGGGCATATATTTCCATGTTGATTTAAATAAAATGATGGACCTTAACTTTAACCCGAAAATAATCAAACTTCAAAAATCAATTAACCACTGGAAACGTAGAATACTTACACCATTAGGTAGACTTACAGTAATTAAAACCTCATTAGTACCAAAAGTAAACGACATGTTCATAACATTACCGAACCGAAACGACAAAATCCTAAAGAAAATAAATAGTATGTCATATGAGTTCTTATGGCTAGGCCCTGCAAGAATTAAAAGTTCAGTAGTTACAAAACGCTATATAGAAGGAGGACTAAGAATGATAAATCTTTCCGCATTTGTTAAATCATTAAAACTAAGTTGGATTAGAAGGATAATAGTGAACAATGGCAAATGGATAGATATACTAAACAAATATGTTGATGTTGGGCGATTAATTTCCATGGGAACAAAATATATTGAAGAAAAGTATGTAAACAATAATCCATTTTGGAAAGATGTTTTTAGAGCATATACAGAATTAAACTCAAAAACAGATTTAACAAACCAAGATAATTTATTAGCCAACAGTCTTTTTTACAACACAAACATCAAAATGGGTGGCACAATAATTTATTTCAAAAATGTATATGAAAAAGGAATTAGATTCATAAATGACATGTTAGATGGAGACAATAATTTATTTTACATTGGAACAGTTTAAACAGAATACAGGCATAAACATTAATTATCTTCATTACCACGGTCTGTCATCTTCATTGAAATCACTATTCCAAAAACATCAAATATTAATAACACAAAAGTTAGAACAACCTATTATACCAGCACCTTTGAGAACAATTCTAAGATCATGCAAGGGGTCTAAGGACATGTATAGTATACTATTAAAACACAAACACAGAAACACCTACTGGCAAACAAAAATGGACTGCTATATACTCATTTAGTGCAAAAAATTGGAAATCTATATACCAAGAACCATTTAGAACTACCAAAAGTACAAGGTTAAGATGGTTACAAGTTAGAATAAATCATAATATATTAGTGACAAATACCTTCTTATACAGGATAGGAGCTGTTAATAACAATTTATGTAATCTATGCAGCTCGGATACAGAAACCATTAGACTTATTTTTTGGCAGTGTCCACAAACAGAAAAATTGCTAACTAATTTGACAGAATTGCTAAGAAATAATAACATAACAATAGAACAGAAAAATCTTTCCTTTTTGGGCTTTTCGAAAATACGACGTCTGAAGTAGTCAAAATTATTTTTATGGAAACAAAAGCATATATATACCGATCAAGAACAATAAAACAGAATTTATATTTCACTGCACTAAAATCAAGACTGACAGAAACATACAAAATTCATCGTCAAATTGCGCACGACAACAATACATTAGATAAATTTGACGCAATATGGGACAATAATTACAAAACTATATTCATGAATGCACAACACCCTTGATGAATAGCTAATAAACAATGATAATATTAAATAGAATTGCATGTCAACTTAACAATACCTTAATATAATCAACCAGCCACCAACCTTCCATGTCTTTTACTTGATTGTGATTGATAATTGCATCACACTTTTTTATTTGTATGCAGAATTATTATACTGAATTTATTACATTAGCATAGCCAAAATGGCTGTGGTGGTGTGATAAATTCATTATAATAAAAATTAATAAATGAAAAGTCATGCAGAGCATGATGTTATTAGCCGATCAAATCAGGGTAAAGTGCATCGAACATATGTAGGTGTCTCTGGTAACATTGTCAATGGTAAACTATTTTCGACCACAGTTCTGTACCCAGCGTTGACATTTTTCTCGATTTTGTGCAGGTTTTGGAAACCCGTTCCCAAATCCATCCAATAGCAGCAATGCCATAGCAGCAATGTTTTGTTGTCACCATTATGTTGCGAAATATTCCAGCGTAACACCTGTACTGTATGCTCTATTTATCTACAAATTACACTCCGCAATACACAAAGTTGTAGTCACTGTGTGTTTGTCCGAATTCTGTGGCAGCAAGCGAGTGGGCGGAGCTACCAGAGCTATATATATCTAGCGGTTACAGTGTCATCTAAAAATAGACGCAAGCTCCTGCGTATTCAGGCACATGCCCAGATTGGCCTAATGTGCCCCATCCGTGATTTTTTGCGCGATGTCGGGCGCAAGACAATCAATAATTTGCGGCATTGACAATAATTAAGGGGGATTGCCGCAATCGCGCGTGCTGGATGTATCCCTGCCATCCCTGCATGATACGTAAACAAAGTTCGCTATGAAGGGCAATTCTTCATGATTGGTGGAACATTTTGTGAATATTAACTAGCGTCAAATGACGCGCATACGCGATCCAATGGGATAAACCCGAGATGCTGGGATAAACCCGAAAATGCTGGGGTTGCTAGTAAGGAGATTTTGAGCAGAGGTCGATTATAAATTAGCCGAATAAACACATTTTACGCGATTATACGTGGCTGAAACTTGTTCTGTTTAATAAATAAAAGCTTTAAATTAGCCCAATAATCGGCGTATGTTGGCGTATATGGCCATTAGAGCCAACTATGGACTTCAACAACAATAACTTCCGGGTTAAATCTCTTCCGCGTTCAGCTCATTACGTATTCAAAATTGTGTTATTTGGCTATAAGTAAAGTTTTAAACGGAGATAATTACCAAAAATGCAAACTTTATCGGTTGATGCAATTTGGAAGTGATACAGAAAAATTCGCGTTCGTAGATTACCGAATAGCGGAGAAAAGGGTTGCTACAAACTTTTTCAGAATTCGATGGATAACCAATATATTAGCCGATCTATAAATAGATCGGCTAATAATAAATCTCTCTTTTGTGCGGTTTTGTTTCCTTTCTTTGTTTTAACCCCTTCCCCACCCACTCCACCTCATAGTATAGGTTTGGGAAATAAAGACATTATAAATATGAATCTAGTAGAAGAATATAATATACACAGAGTAATACAGGTTCAAGCAAAGACCATGATCTGACGGAGCCAGCCGCGTTTTGTTTTACAACCAGTGTGGGGATCGGAACAGATTGTACATTGGCTTGTCAATACATAATGTTACCAACAACTTTAACATTTAACCCTTTCAGCCCTAAATAACTGGAATGGATTATATATAATATGTTAATTTTCGGTCAATTCCATTCAACACAAACTACTTTTCAAATGATCGATTTATAATTTATTTTATTATTTTGTTTAACAAATATGAAAATTACTTGCAAAGAGTGCAGATCCTGATGAGCCGGCTCGTCTGGATCTGCACTGTTTAAAAACACCTATATAAACGGCTGTAGTGTTGAAAGGGTTAATACACGATTTAAACATGCAGATGCACAGTAGGATTGAACTTCACTTTTTACAGAGTGGGGCTGGTTCAGTTGGATCATGGGTAATATGAATGATAACATATAATCAATTACATAAAATAAAAAGATGACCGAGATGGCAACTAAACTCCATGCGCCGTTTCGAATACTGAAACAAAAGGATGTTCACATATATGTTATACATACAGTCTACATTCGTTTACTCAAAGTCGGTTAAGTCGAATTCCCTCGTTACGTCGAAGTTGTGTCCAAGTTCCGTTTCAGATCCTATTATTTTCAATTTAACTGGCTACCGTTACGTCGAATTTCGTTACGTCGAATTTTCGCCAATTCGAACTAATTGTTAGGTCCCGAAAACAGAAATGTGTGATATTTCACTCTCGTTAAGTCAAGTGTCAGTTTGCACGCGAAGTGTGAATTCGCGGCGCCAATTTACCGGATCAAAGACTAGACTTGTTTACCTGTGCAAGCCTGTGTAAAAAAACTTTGAATAAGTGTTCAAGGTGATTTACTCGACACCAATTAAACATGACATTTAAATGTGATAGGTTTTCACTATCTGAACCATACAGAATTATGTCCCCTGGCAGAATATGTATTAATCTAAAAATAGAAATCTGCATACATTTTACTGTTTTGCTTGTTGTGAGCAAAACTATTAAATGATGTAAGATTGTATCAAGTACAAAGGTATTTATCGGTTCACTTTGAATTACAAATATGTATTTACCATGGTTTGGTCAAAATATGCTGGGAAAATATTTCAAAGTCAGAATGCACCACATGGCCAATACGACTGCATGGAATGCATTCATATTTCATACATGCATTCATCTGCTGACCCTCTATCATGCTGTAGCAAATCCACGATCCACCACCCAACTCTTACCCCAAGGTCCAGGTCACAAACTTAGCATGTTCATAAACTTAATGTTGGGGTAAATGTTGTGTGACTTCGGTTTATTTACAGGGAACGTTTTCATATTTCATACATGGATTCATCTGATGATACTCAATCATGATATTGCAAATCCATGACACACCGCCCATCCCTTACCCCAGGGTCAAGGTCACAAACTTAGCACATTCATAAACTTAACTTTGGGGTAAATGTCTTATAACATCTGTTTCCTTTCATGGAACGCCTTGATATTTCATACATGCATTCCTCAGATGACCCTCTATCATGCTGTAGCAAATCCACAACCCACCACCCAACCCGTACCCCAAGGTCAATGTCACAAACGTAGCATGTTCATAAACTTAACGTTGGGGTAAATGTTATGTAACTTCTGTTTATTTACAGGGAATACCTTCACATTTCATACATGCATTAATCTGATGATCCTCTATTGTGCTACAGCAAATCCATGACCCACCCCCACCCCTTTCCCCAAGGTCGATGTCACAAACATAGCGCATTCATAAACTTAACGTTGGGGTAAATGTCTTAACATCTGTTTCCTTTCATGGAACGGCTTGATATTTCATACATGCATTCATCTGATGAAACTATATCGTGCTATAGCGAATCTATGACCCACCGCCCACCCCAAATGTCTTATAACATCTGTTTCCTTTCATGGAACACCTTTATATTTCATACATGCATTCCTCAGATGACCTTATATCATACTGTAGCAAATCCACAACCCAACACCCAACCCTTACCCCAAGGTCAAGGTCACAAACTTAGCATGTTCATAAACTTAACGTTGGGGGTAAATGTTGTTTAACTTCTGTTTCTTTACAGGGAACGCTTTGATATTTCATACATGCATTCATCTGATGATCCTCTATTGTGCTACAGAAAATCCATGGCCCACCCCACCCCTTTCCACAAGGTCATAAACCTAGCACATTCAAATATGCATTCCTCATGTGAATAGCTATCATGCTGTAGAAAATCACCAACTTAGTGCGTTCATAAACTTAACGTTGGGTTAAATTTTGTTTTACTTCTGTTTTCAGGTTGCGCATTAATATTTCATACATGCATTCATCTTAATATGCTATATTATGCTATAGCAAACCCACGACCCACCTTGCACCACTGACCCCAATGTCAAGGTCCACCGCACGCCCCTTAACCCAGTGTCAATTATATATAATATTCATATTTTGTTTATGCAACTGTGCCAAGTTTGAGTGAAGGCTGCCAAGAGGCGAGCTTCGTTGTCTTCTGACAACTCTTGTTCTAGCCACACTGGTGTAACTTACAGGGTCGGTAGTGAAGTATATAGAAAATCTTCCACCCCCTTGTTAAAGCAAGCCGCCCACTGTCCCGTGAGACCTTAAGGGAAAATGTTTTTTCCCCGAAACTGGTCGTCTCGCTCTATATTGCTAATTTTATCGATTTTACATAAAAGGCAACCAAAGAAAAATGTACAAAATGAAAGCTGCTGTCGAAATGGGGCGCGGATATCGCCCACCCCCAAAATGGCGAAACGCTTAGAGGTGAAATATGACACCTTGACAAATCAAACTTTTCCCTTAAGGCATCACGGGACGGTTGGAAATAGGCAAAATTGACTGCTTTTCTGAGGGCGGCGCGTGACTTATAAAAATCACCGCCTCTCACAATCAGTTAAGGAGGCTCTTGCGACAAGTATTGAAAAATACTCGCAAATGAAGTGTTTAATGAATTGTTCACAAAGTTACCCCACCCACCTATTTTTGGCCAGAAATTTCAACACGACTGAATTTGTTGGAATTGTTCTCATGAAAATATGAGGCACAGATACTTTGCTCTTGTTCTATCAATTGTAACACCACACCATTTCCTGAAAATGATTCCAAAGCGGGGTCATAACCACCTCCAAATTTCGCTACAAATGCCCGAAAAATACCTTAAATTATGACGCGAAACCGTATCGGCGAGACAGAATAGCATGCGCCATTTTCCAAGATGTCAAAATCAACCGGAGCTAACATTCAGTTTCGTAGAATTATGTAATACTCTAAAAAATACACCTAGTCAAGCCTCCCAAAGTCAAGAAATATTCATAAACCTATTTTTGTAGACACACTGGTGTAACTTACAGGGTCGGTAGTGAAGTATATGGAAAATCGTCCACCCCCTTTTTAAAGCTAGCCGCCCACTGTCCCGTGAGACCTTAAGGGAAAATGTTTTTTCCACGAAACTGCTCGTCTCGCTCTATATTGCTAATTTTATCAATTTTACGTAAAACGCAACCAACGAAAAATGTACAAAATGAAAGCTGCTGTCGAAATGGGGCGCGGATATCGCCCACCCCCAAAATGGCGAAACGCGAAGTTTCTTCTCGGTGTATCGACTGCAAAATACCATGCTTACCTCTAGCGCTGCTGAACCCTGTATATTTGAGTGCAGTCAACTAAAACTGCTGGATGTTATCTTGGGAAATATTCTTCTGTCAAACAATACTGGTTAGAGGTGAAATATGACACCTTGAAAAATCAGACTTTTTCCCTTAAGGCATCACGGGACGGTTGAAAATAGCCAAAATTGACTGATTTTCTGAGGGCGGCGCGTGACAGGGTCGATAGTGAAGTATATAGAAAATCGTAGCCCCCTTTTTAAAGCTAGCCGCCCACTGTCCCGTGAGACCATAGCTACAAGGTAGGACACTCGCCATCTTTTCAACCAACGGAAGTGGATTATTTACATTTGGCCCCGGTTCGTTAATTCAGTAATTGTAACGCGTGAGAAGGCCGGGACCATCGTTTTAGCGAGCCAGGTACACTAGTGCCACTTTCGTTGGTTGAAAAGATGGCGAGTGTCCTACCTTCTATAGATATTTAATATCAGAGTAAAATTGAGTATGATTTAAAAATAGTTTTGTCGTTTATACCAAGTGCCTGTGAGCGATTGCCTGTGATTGTCGAATACTACCTGCAACAGGCTAGTGGAACCTACGGATGTGCGGATCCAGAAAACGATGGGTACTTTGTGCCATGGGTCAGAAAAATCTGTCTCAACCAGTTGGTGGGCCAGAAATAGTGATCACAATGTCGTCGTTGTAAGCTTCGTTGGCGCCAACAATTACGCCCAAATTTTAAATATCTCCTGACGTTAAGCGGATCAGTACCAAACTTCATCAATATCTTACCTCACATTGATGGCCATCGATCCAGAAGCATCCGTGTGACCTTGGCGTTGGTGATATTGACCGTCGTGGGGCGAGATACTCGCCGGCAATCACCTACATGTAGTTGCCTACTATCTTACTAATAATCCGTTTAATCAAGGTACAAGCATGCATCGTCATATAGGATAGATTTGGCCCCAACTGAGAAAAAGTTACTACGCCTCGCTATTTAATCGCTGAAGTTGTATGTTATGCACATATTAATGTATTTCTCGGTATACATGGGGGAATTAGACAGCCACATGTTTTCCAGGGGCGGGAATTACATGTATATGACTAAAATTACGGATTGATGATATCTACCAGTTAAGTACTGTTGTTTCTATGGGAAAAAAACACGCTGTCCAGGAACTAGACACATTTGTTTTCAGTGCAGATATTAGACTGTTCATCTTAGAATGCGTCTAATTCTCAGTTGGGGCAGACGTTAATATGGGCGGGCTCTACTGTTGTCAGTGAGCGGTGTCGGTGAATGTGCAAGATAATCAGGATCTACAATTGCTGTAAATGCCACAAGATCCCTTTTCACCACAGGTCAAATACTCGGACCTGTGACCTGTGACACAAACAAAATGACCATTACAAAAAAAACATCACCCCACCCACTTCGTCTCATACAGTACTATGTTATATAATAAAACATAGTACTGTATGAGACCAAGTGGCTGGGGTAATGGACACAAAAATGCCCATTACAAAAAACCCATTACCCCACCCACTTGGTCTTATACAGTACTATGTTCTATAATAGAACATAGTACTGTATGAGACCAAGTGGTTGGGGTAATGGATTTTTTTGTAATGGGCATTTTTTTTGTGTCACAGGTCCGAGTCTTCCACCTGTGCTTTTCACGGCAGTTGTCTCGATTAACACCTGAATTAAATTGTGTCGCCCGCTGATTGTTCTATTCTTCATTTTTCTCATGCAAAACATGCTTAGACAACACGTTAGAATCATTTCCAATGTAAATAATTCCAAAGTGCTGTCAAACAGAGTTTTTATAGAGAACGAAGAGAAACAGTAAAACAACAGCAGACGACAATTTCCATTTCCTAAGGGTTAGCACGAACGAATTTGCGTACGATCAGTACTGAGTACCCCTATGCTTCCTCAACGGACTCCGACCACATATAGCCCGGTTTTAATGTGTAGAAACTCCACCTGACAGCACGGGAAACATTAACTTCTAGATGACCATGAACCGATACACGTATTGGGTTCATTCACAAGCGAATCCGTCCGGTATGAAGGTGTTCAGGTATGATTCTGTTTGTCGTTATTGTTCTGTGTGGTCAATTTGGCTTGGAATAACTTGCATGCATTTTCTGAAATTTACAAGTTACCTATGTATGTACATGTAATTATAATCACATACATGAGCGCGTTTAGCTGCACGTTTTCCGCTTAGAGGCAATATGTTGCACTATAATTATTGCTGCACTACGCTACACAGTAACATTTGTGCGTAATTGCGTTTACTCTTCGCGCATTAACATATAGAAAATATATTGCAGGGCGTTGACTTTCATACTTTGCTATATTGTTCTTGAGACAATTCTACAATATGACACAAAAGTATTACCATAAACTGAACTAAAAAAGTGTGTATTAGGAATTGTTTTAGGACACTCTCCACGAAGTAGAAAGTAAACAAAGAACGCGTCAAACGCACATTTAGAAGTGTATATATACTCGCGGACAAAAGTCTTGTCCCCGTTACTCTATTGTTGATTGTAGACACTGTATTTGAGATAGGTGCATGATTTCTTTTTGCATGCAAACATCAACTACTGTTAAACAATTTTATCAAGAAAATAAATCAAACGCCGCAACGTCTAGCATTCAGATAAACGCGTTAAAACGTCACAGGGGTCAATATTGAAATACGCATAATATGTAAGTTTGTTATTGTCTAAAAAATAAATCTGATGGCGACGTTACTTTTCAGATATGCATACAACACGTTTCGTTTCTGACGTTTACAATTGTAGTCAAAGACATAGCTTAGAAAATCTCCGCTCTACGGATGTGTTTTACTATTTCATCTGTCTTTTATAGTGTCCGTATCCGTGAGAGCTGAGACCCTTATACATGTAGTGTACAATTTAGTCACAATAACAGCCCAATTTGTCCTGGTGTTTTACTACACAAATGGGAATAAAAGAATAACCAATGTCAAACTATGTATACCTACATGTGTATTATTGGTCTATGAATGTTTTTAACATGACTGTGAAGTGCTAAACTTCTCACTCGTCAGACTGTGTTGCAAAACGCCAGGACAAAATGGGCTGTTATTGTGACGGATATAGAAAATATAAAATACAGATGAAATAGTAAAACACATCCGTAGAGCTGATATTTTGTAAGCTAAATCACCCCGGCAAGACGTTTCGGAACTTCTAACATGGTGACGTCATTTTCTGACAATTTCTCACAACTTTGACTTGCCATAGTAGACACCATGCTAGCGTCATGTTTGCCATTTTGTGTTTTTATCCATCCGAGGAATGTGCTTAGAACGTTTACTGGACGAATTTTTGCATGTTAAAGTTTATTATGGGTCACATGATCTAATTGTCCATTTTACATTTTAAGCATTCTGTGACGTCACGCTTTACTGAACAATGGAACTACTGTACTTAACGTAATGCCATATGTGACTCCAACCCATGTAGAAGAACGTCAGTAAACTATTAGTTCCGAGTGCATAACTCTTAATTACTTTTCCAATTCAATGTCTTTTTGCGAAAGTTTGCTAATACGCACATTATTACGTAAGTTTATGGTAATATTTGTGTGTCATATTGTAGAATTGCCTCTCACTAACAATATAGTGAAGTATGAACGTCAACACCCTGCAGATATTTTTTATATATTAGTGCGCGAAGTGTAAATGTATTACGCACATTTTTACTGTGTAACGTGGTGTAACGATATAGTGCAACCCGTTGCCAATAAAGCGGAAAACGTCCATCTAATAATTCCAGCACAAACATATTTACACAATTCCCTAACATTTGATTGACCCGTAGCAAGTCTCTGTCCAAAATTTATATCCCAGTAAACTCCCACGCCGAACTACTTTCCGTAACTGTGAGGCGCAGTTAAAATAATTCTTAAGAAAACGGGAAACATTTTCTTGATGAATTTATTTCAAATGCTGGAATTATAAGGAATTAATGGCCTTTTTGTTGAATTTATCGGGGATATAAACTTGGAAAAGTCGCGGGAATACTGGACGAGGCCTTCCGGCCTTCGTCCAGTATTCCCGCAACTTTTCCAAGTTTATACCCCGATAAATTCCACAAAAAATCCATTCATTGCTAAAGTAAACTACATGTGATTACGTGAACTAATAGGAATATACAAATGGGGACATGACGAGTATAATTAGAGTTATGTACTCAGAACTAGCGTGTTTAGATTTTGATTCGGTGCAGGGTGCGGTGCTGGTGTGGGGTGTGGTGGGGGTCGACACATGCACAACCCAATTAGGATTTAGACGTAATTATTTGTTTGAAAATGGCCGCCATGAAACATAACATAACTGCCGGTCCACAGATAATGTATTGAAACATCCTGATTTTACATATTTCAACACGGTATGATACCAATAACTATCACAAATATAAACATGTTAGTGATTATAAAACCCAATAAGAAATAAGCCATGCAATTCAGCCATTACGCAAACATTGTATTAGCGAGCCTACCTCACCAAAACCCCGGTTACCTATGTAAACAGCGGGTTTGGTGAGGTTGCCGCGCAATAGGTAATGCGGTCAAATAGGTCACGATGCAGTGACTATTTTCAATCAATAACTTATGTTGTAAGCGATTGTAATGTGTATTTTCAATATTTATATTATTAAAATGTATCATATCGGTACCCCTTTAAGTAATATTTGTATATTTTAAATGTAATGTTGTTGTCATGAAGCGCATGAATATAAGTATTAATTAATCCAGTTTATATTGAGGCAAATCACACAGCCTAAAAACATAGTGCTGGAGTATAAACCATAGTATCGTATATTATTCATAAGTATATCACTATTAAACATTAATTACAATATGTATGCATATTATTAAAACAGTAGATGCTACCGCTGTTTCGCTGTATGTGATATTTATAACAATTTTTTTTTTTTATTCGTCCGCGTACAGATTTCTGTCACACAAAGCGCCATTTTCAGTTCATATTTTGACCTGTGCATATGAACCGGACTAAGTTTAAACAACGCTCGATTCCGTCCAATTCAGATTTCTCTGCAGAATGTTCAGACTAACTACATATTAAGTAATGTTGCTAAATAAGTGTTAACGGCTGGAACATGGTTATCACTAAAAGGAAGAAACCACAGTCGTATTATTGAAAAATAAGATTTACCTGAGACCTCATGGAGGCCGCCATTAATCCAGTGTAAACAATAGACCGTGTGATCCCATTTCCTGAGTAGCCCCCGCTTAGTGAAACGATGTGCTAATCATGATATTATGTTCCCCAATAATTGGAAACGGTTTGAATTTCTCGGTAAAAACTACGAAAGTCATAAAAAAATAACGATGTATATTTAACATTGGATACGCTTAAACGGTATTACTCTCTCATCGGATCGTCAGTTGTCGTCGATAGCGATTTAACGTACTGATCTGGTCTTAATTTATTGTCAACTTTCAACGCCATTTCAGAATATACTGTTAATTTTGGAAATAAATAACGGCAAATTACGATGACGTCTGCTCTGAAATATCTGTCAACATGCGGACGTAATTTAAGGAAATCGATTATATTTTAAGGCTACATCTGTGACTAATTACGAATTTATGTATGGTCTTTGGCTACACCCGACACATTACACAGATCTAGTTGTAAATACACGTCGCTTTGTGTGGGGAAAAAATCGATAATGTGTAGTTGTGTGTGACGAGGTGTTGATCTGATGACACCACACAGCTGTGACCCTTAGGCAATGTTTTGAAATTGACGTGTCATTTTGATGTGTGCCGCAACACCTCACTGTCGGAGACAACATGACAATTAACGATATACTCTCGATTATACACAGATCTATTAGACGGCTGGTTATTTAAAATAAAGAGTAGTTCAGTACACCTTCGCCGATATTGTTTTTAGAAAATCAGTAATATTTTCCGTAAATGGTGTTGAAAAGTTGACAAAAATACTATCACCGTATTTAGTTGTGCCGATATTGTTTTAAAAAATCAGTAATTTTTTTCCGTAAATGGTGTTGAAAATTGAAAAAATATATAGCCGCATTTCTCCGATATTCGTTTAGAAAATCACCAATATTTTCTGTAAATGGTGTTGACACAAAATGCAGCGTTCACGCGGAATTCAAATAAAATACAAAATAATAATTTAATAAATAGACGCCGATGCCTACTGTGTTTGCGGCCAGTGAATTCTGGTCGTGGTAGCCACAGGCGCAGTTCGAACAGTGTTGTGAGCAGATGGAGGACAATAATTATTTCAAATTCATAAAAAACTGTTTGCTGTCCGAAAATTAATTAATTGTGACAGCCAAAAAAAAAGTTTTTGGGACAGTAAAACATTATATGGTATAGACAGTATAGACAGTACCTCAAACTTAAAAAAACAGTAACAAACTGTCTGTGTATATATTACTTAAACTTAAAACATCAGTAACAAACTGTCTGTGTATATATTACTTAAAGACAGACACTTTAATTGTTTTTAAGTTTCTATCAATTTATAGGTATTTTTATTAAAATCATAAAATTGTGAAAATATTAAAAAATATTAAAATCACAAAAATAATATATATGGAGAAAAAATGATCACGTTGAGGTTTGAACCCCCGACCCTTTCGGGAATCGGTAACTAAATCGTTGAAGTTGGCGACCTTAACCTCACGACTGTTGCGCCATGTATGACAATCACAGTTATACAGAAGTGTTATCAGTATTACGCCACCATTTGATCGTAATAATTATTAAATTATTTGCAACTCCATCTACAACAATACCGTTACAGAGATACGCTATTGAAACAACATGTATTAGTACCCATAACATAACAAAGTAATGTATCATTATATATCACAGGAGATAGCTTAAAACTATATATCCTAATCATAAACAGAACAATCCGCTTGGCTCGTATGAAAATAGTTCGCGTGATATTGATTATCTCCCTTGCCGAAAGTAGTTCAGTGATTTATTAATTCCAAATAAGACGTGTTTGCGTAATGGCCATTTTGCTTTGAAAAATGGCCGCTGCTTAGCATCTTGCCATTTGATATATATGTTAACGGGCAGTTGCAAATTATCTTCATTTCTAACAGAATAAGTGCAGAAGTTATAAATATGTGAATATGTTAATTTCATACATATACGACACAACACAACCTGTCCGTCAAGTCATTTTATTTTCAAAATGGCCGCTATGAAGAAAATTGTAGCAGCTCTTCCATAAATCATACTTTGAAAATCCCGTCAGTTACAGCTCCAGATTATGTAATACAGTTTTATGTGTAAGTATGGTACCGATAATGATTAAGTGTTATACTGGTCACGGTCTTGGAAATTCGACCAGAAAACTCTGATCAGAACATACACACCGACGCAATATGTAACTTGGCTTTTTGTTTAATTTTCAATATACCCACGGTGGAACAATCATGTAGCTTTTAATAGTCGGTGGATACTATTTTTAAAGCATCTACATCATGAGTGCAATTTGAGAACCTGTTCGATATAACAGCATTATATCAGCTGATTCGTAGAATATCGGCAAAATGCCTTAATTTGTGGGATCCGTTGTAGCTAATAACCTACCGTCTGGTAGAATGGGATATAAATTAATAGCTTGAAAAAAATCGTACATAAAGTACAATTTAATCATGTAGTTTTCCCGTAAGTAATTGGCCAATAACATATCAAGATTTAAATAACCTTAATAAAATGATCGTCACTTTAATCGATTTGATATAATTCAAACATTTGTTTTGAGAACACATTTTACATTGACATAAAACATGAACCCACTAGCAGTCATGGTTGGTGTTATTTCGAACAAAGAATAGTTAAGTATTTCTGTCCGTCCCTAAGATTTGCTTTGATGTTTTCGGGTACCCATTATATGGGCAACTTAAGTCGGATTGACTTGAAACTGCTTCTTACTCATCATCCATATTTTCATTCTATAGCCGATACATGCGGATTTCATGCCCAATTCCAAGGCCAAATGACAGCGACAATACTTGTTGGTCAGACCAGGCTGTGGCAGGGGGTATCGGTGAGCCCCTGCTCACTTGCTCTAGTATAGTCATGTATATGCATATGTGAAATGGAGGTAAAATAAAATGGATATCCCAATTAAGACATAATCAGCTCATAATACATTATACAGTATACAGTCCGAGTCGTAAAATGCTGAACATATAACATATGATAGATTCACAAGACAACGAACCTGATGGCAATGACACAGACACGGAAAAACCTTTGGGTAGTGCTCAACTAACTTACATGGTACCATAAAACATTTATCGATACTGTTGACTTGACAGAAAACGTGACTATATGCGTAGGTCTGCAGGCCGAATATTCGAGTGTGTCTTCATTACATATACATTCCATTATTATGATCGGATTGTCATATCAAACTGATTGTGCGTGGCATAAACAGTCTGCAGGCCGATCGATTATACTTCCAGAGAACTATTTTCGAATACATCGTGATATAAATACGTCTATGAAATATGCGGCTATTAATGTTACATAGTGGACAATTATTATATGGTCATGTTTGATTAATTAACCCATTAGACGCACTTCAGTCCTTCGAGCAAATATGCATACCATCTGTCTATATTTGTAGAAATAGTGTTACATTTTGAAATCTGGGCTTCGATAAAAGATATTCAGGGAACTCTGCGTGGAAGACATAGGTCGGTGTTCTGACAGACTACTGTCTGTTCCACGCTTTGCTGCCGACGAACATTTGGCCATTAGACACATTAAATCTAAAAAATATTTAAAAGTAAGTTTTCATCAATAACCAAAAAAGTCACCCTCCCCAAAAAAGATTATTTGATGAAATTCCATCAAATATTGATTTTATTGCGAAAAAAAGATTTTCCTATGGGAATTTAACATGGGGAGTCAATTTCCAAAACATTTATGAAATTTTGGAAATTGACTCCGAAACCTGGAGAGATAGCTTGACAATGATCTATGAAAATAAGTTGGATTTTGAAAATCGGTCAACAAATAAAAAAAATATTAAAAAAAAATCTATTTTTAGCCCCATGTTAAATTCACATAGGAAATTTTGTTTTCGCAATAAAATCAATATTTGATGAAATTTCATCAAATAAACTTTTTTTGGGGAGGGTGACTTTTTTTGTTATTGATAAAAAAGTACTTCTAATTTTTTTTAGATTTAATATGTTTTAAATAGCCAAAAGTTCGTCGGCAGCAAAACGTGGAACAGACAGTAGTTAGGTACACGAACCAGCTTTGTGTTATGATAGAAAATGTTATGGTATTATTATATAATGATGTTGATCAATGAATGTGGGTGGAATTTATAGTATAACAACAAACCATACATATTATTGGTGGTGGTTAAATATATGATTACTATATGGTTAATATTTTAAACTTATTTGATATCAACAAAATTAATTGGTGATGTTGATAAGTCGTTAAACAATTGTACATATTGTATGCATTGCTGAAAGCAATATCAGTTTATTCCATATATGCAATAGAAATAATTAATTATTAAATTATATTAATCAATATATATTTCATGAAATATCATTGGTATACATATTTAGTACATACAAATGGATACAAAAAGGCTTGTGTGAATCGTGCTCCTGGAAAATTCTATTTGTTACGAAGTGTCTAAGGAACAAATAGTTAACATATACCTGGACGAGCTGGACACATATCGATGGTCTAGTAACATAAGGTCGTAACTGCTATGCTAAAGCATAGCAGTTACGATCTTATGTTACTAGACCATCGATATGTCTGGTGGTCCTACAAAATGGCGTCATGGCAGCACGTACACGTATATTTATTGACGTTCTAGATATATTATCGACAACATGATTATATATTAGAGTATATATGACTAATATTACTTCGTCTGATGGGCTTAATAGTTTTGTTCTTGAACTGAATGTTTGCACAAGAATCAGATGTACATCGTTTGTATGGAATGATAAGTAGCGTTTTACATATGAAAATATGGTCATTAATTGACACGTAGTCTGTAAGACACACGTTAATAGAAATTAATGCTCGAGTCGGGCTAATAATGACAGAAGAGTTATAGATGTTCAGCATATATATTGTGTGTACACAAACGTTTTCTAAAACACATTTAGTCACATTACAAATAATAATAGTGTGCAAGTTATGCTAACATTGTAAGTGGTATGTGACGGGAACATAGTATAATGCAGTATGTTTTGATAACATTGAGCTTGTTGGTGAGCTACATGGAGATGTGCGACTCGTAATACACCCATACACATACATTGATTGAGCCGCAATTACTGGATTGGCAGCAGCTATTAATTATGTATTTATATGTTCATTATATGATATGGTACTGTCGGCTAAAATTCATAAATGGTTTTAGTCCATACATTACATTTATTATGACATTTCATACGAGTGTACACTATTAATGAATGTAAAATTCATTCATCGGTGGTAAATATATATTCACCGCCAGGCTAACACAACAATTGCGCTTTTCTCATAGCTGTTAGAATTTACAGTTTACCGTGTACACTGTATATAAAATAAAAAATATTGTACATGAGAAATGAATGTTAGCCATATGCAGTCAAAATGTGTACACACTTACATATTTGATACACTCGTGAATCTTTTTATGCCCCCGCTACCGAAAGGTACGGGGGCATATAGTGTTACCAGCGTCCGTCCGTCAGTACGTCCCGATATTATATTATTTCGTAACTTCTACATGGCTTCACATATTATGTCAATATTTATACACGTGATACATATGAACATCCCTTACACACTCCACCCCCAGTACTTCGACCTTGACCTTTGGCCTTGACCTTTTCCACTTTAAATGTTTGCTTGGCACTTTGGGACAAATCTACGTGCACGTTTCTCAATCCTACAATAACTTCTCAATACTTTTGCCAATCGCTTAAATATTTATACACATGATACATATGAACATGCCCTACACACTCCACCACCCAGTACTTCGACCTTGACCTTTGACCTTCACCTTTTCTACTTTAAATGTTTACTTAGCACTTTGGGACAAATCTACGTGCACGTTTCTCAATCCTACAATAACTTCTCAATACTTTTGCCAATCGCTTAAATATGTATACACATGATACATATGAACATGCCCTACACACTCCACCACCCAGTACTTCGACCTTCGCCTTTGACCTTCACCTTTTCTACTTTAAATGTTTACTTAGCACTTTGGGACAAATCTACGTGCACGTTTCTCAATCCTACAATAACTTCTCAATACTTTTGCCAATCGCTTAAATATTTATACACATGATACATATGAACATGCCCTACACACTCCACCACTCAGTACTTCGACCTTCACCTTCACCTTTTTATGCCCCCGCAACCGAATGGTGAGTGGGGCATATAGTGTTACCGGCGTCCGTCCGTACTCGGGTAAATGGCTTTTAATCAAATATGCCTCGTTTTCTTTGGCTGCCAGCGGGGGCATTCGTGTGCCGACAGGCCACATTTCTAGTTGATATAAACGTCAATGTATAACATGTGCCAGTCTACTCCATGCTAACATTATTTGTTTGTAAATGTATATGTAGTTTGTTACTTGTGGAGCGAAATCCGATGCACACGATGCTTTTTTATATAGACAAAATATGAGATTGATAATATACTCGGCAACACTAGAAACGTCCCACTTTTTGAACCGATATATCTCTGGATATGTTTATGTTACACATTCTGTGAATGTACATGCGAGACACTGGTCATTTTGTGAATACACCCGGTTTAAGTTTCCACCAAATACACGAGGTTCAAAACGGTCACCAACCGGAACGTTTATTTCCACTTATTGCACGTGCGCGCTATACCTGTACTCGACAAATTAATTCAGTCAACGTCGTACGATACTTGCGACACAGGCTAATCCGAAAATTGAAAAACGTTTCACTTTTTCATTGTTTTCATCATGCTATGCTTGTCTAAAGTTGAAAGAAATCAGGCATTTGGAATGCTGGACGCGGGAATTACGGCCAGTGCCGTGGCCCGCATGTTCGGCTGCTGTCGGGAGACCATACACAGGCTTGTGACCCGGTATCAACATACTGGGACTGTTGACGATCGTCCCCGCCCCGGTCACCCCCGTGCCACCACCACCAGGACTGACCGCTACATTACGTTAACCCACTTACGTCAGCGTCGTTTGCCAGCCACCGTAACGGCTAGGAGGAGATACGGTGTGTCAGCGCAGACCATCCGTAGGCGCTTGCGATGCAACGCGCTGCCAATCGGAGCACGACGCCCATATAACCGTCAAATAATGACGCGACGTCATCGTGGTGCTAGGTTATTGTGGTCGCGACGTCATTTGAATTGGCGGCGGGCTGAGTGGAATCGAGTTCTCTTTACTGATGAATCTCGGTTCACTCAGCCATGCATATGGTAGGCTACGCGTATACAGACGCAAAAACGAGAGATTCTCCGATTGCTGTGTGGTTGAGAGGGACAGGTTCGGGGGAGGGAGTGTAATGGTGTGGGGTGGGATCATGGGGAACCGTAAGACTGAGCACAGCACTACATTGATGAGGTGCTAACTCCTCATGCAATGCCTTTCATTCGCCACCACGGCCCTGGTATAACATTGCAGCAAGACAATGCCCACCCGCACACAGCCAGTATGACAATTCAATACCTGGCTCGTAACAACGTCGACGTCCTTCCATGGCCTGCGGTTTCCCCTGATCTCAACCCAATCGAGCACGTCAAGAATGGAGTCGGATTACAACAAGAATGGAGAAATCTGCCTAATCCACCAATTCTGCGTTACGTCACGTCCATGCGCCGTAGAATTATGGCGTGTATTCATGCGATATTAATCATACAGAATACATACAGTGGAAGTGTTTTCAGAGAGAAATCATCAAGCCCTAAACATTTTTTTTTTTTTTTTTAAATCAGATTTTTGATTTTGACCCCTCCCGAATTCGCCGTGATGTCACTCGAAATCTTTTCATCGCAACACAATTTTGTCAACTGATATGGATTCACAAGTGATTAAACTTCATTTTCTGTACAGGTTTTAGTACCACCATCCTTATAGATTTCCAGCAATCTTTCCCTGAATATGGTGGGACGTTTCTACTGTTGCTCAGTATATATTAAACTTACAAAAACAGTATTTTCTTGTAAACATTTGTATATGAATAAATTAATTAGCATAACTGCGTAATATGAAAACAGAAGAACATCACATTATACATGTAATATACTCAAAATATGGGAGCCATTCTGAAAAAATCAAATCACAAGTGTATTGACTAATCACTGCAACAACTGTTAACATTTTGTCTGTACTTTTTCCACATAGAATTTACGGTACCATGGAAATGTCTAAAATTACTGCATTCGGCCGCGGTTTTCGCAATTTTAACACGCGGATCCGGTTTCTACGATGAAGTTCACATAAAGATAGATGCATTTCATAAAGTTCTACTCTGGGTAGGGGTAACTCGAAAATTAAGCGTCGTACAGAAGGCTGTCCAATGGGTACATGACCTGTGTAAATGCAGAAACAAAACTCGAAAATATATCAAAGATGTGATAATCTGTATTACGTTCACTTATACTGACGTAACGAAGTCCATCTATTTTCAACGTTCACTTATACTGACGTAAAGAAGTCCATGTATTTTCAACGTTCACTTATACTGACGTAAAGAAGTCCATGTATTTTCAACGTTCACTTATACTGACGTAAAGAAGTCCATGTATTTTCAACGTTCACTTATACTGACGTAAAGAAGTCCATCTATTTATTTTCAACGTTCACTTATACTGACGTAAAGAAGTCCATGTATTTTCAACGTTCACTTATACTGACGTAAAGAAGTCCATGTATTTTCAACGTTCACTTATACTGACGTAAAGAAGTCCATCTATTTTCAACGTTCACTTATACTGACGTAAAGAAGTCCATGTATTTTCAACGTTCACTTATACTGACGTAAAGAAGTCCATCTATTTTCAACGTTCACTTATACTGACGTAAAGAAGTCCATGTATTTTCAAAAAGTCTATACTTTAATTGGATCTTCTGTATTACATTGGCCGTAGTGTGGCTTGATACCGGTGGTGGGTGGCAGATGTGAATATTTTACAAAATGACTGAAAGGCCAACGAACCAAATAATTTCCATGTATCTATTCCATTTTTGTCGCGCCTACATTAGCAGAAGGCACGACTATAGTCGCCGCTTTTTCGTCGTCGACGTCCGAAATGTCTAAAAGTTTGTACGAGTTTCATCATCATGGTATAACTTTAATATTACTTGACGGATTGCTTCAATATTTGGACACTTGATATATGTGAGCATTTGGAACACACTCGTGCCGCAATTAACATGGCCTTGACCTTTGTTACCTTCACATTTTGGCGGAAACACTTAGCCATTGTTTGCGTCAAAAAGTTGTTTTTTCATCATCGTATAACATTAATGTTACATTATGAACTGCATCAATGTTTGGACACTTGATACATGTAAGCATTGGAACGCACTCATGCCGCCATTAACATGACCTTGACCTTTTTGACCTTCAGATTTTTGCGGAAAAAAAAGTTTGTACAAGTTTATTCATCATGATATAACTATTACTTTATTACTCGACAGATTGCTTCAATATTTGGACACTTGATACATGTGAGCATTTGGAACACACATGCCCCAATTAACATTCACTCGACCTTTTTGACCTTCACATGGCTGTGAAATACTTAACCATTTTTGTATGTCAAACTTTCTTCAACTGTTCGTGTTTTAAGCATGCCATTTCTCCAGCGGTCTTTGTGATGCATACGTTACACATGTCCATGATCATGTTACGGTCAAATGCCTTGGCAGGCGCGACACCGCTTCCGTGGCGGAATTTTTCTCTATCGATCTGCGAAACACACACATATATATATATATATATATATGGGCATATATATATATATATATATATATGGGCCGCGCTCTGTGAAAACCAGCCTTAATGACAATATTTTCAATTTGCGCTTTTTCACATTTTTTGATGCGGACACCTTACAATATGCTGAAAAGAAAATGCAAATATGTTTCATAGTTTTTGTTTTATCTCACTTTTTGTAGCACCATGTGAATCACGCAAGGAAAAAAAGTAACATCGAGAAAATGACGTTATTGAAACGATGACGTTTGTACAATGCAAAATAACAGCTTACAGTAGAAATGCGTGTTCATAGACTCATTGACTGTGCTTGCTGTAAACTGTATTTGCTGATAAGTTGCACTATGTGTATCTACAAGTGTTAGTATGAATACTATCACACATTGAACAGAATAAAACTATGATATGTACACTATCACACATTGAACAGAATAAAACTATGATATGTACATGTAGTGAACAAATCAAACGCACCACTAACGATTTTAAATCTATAATTAGCTTCAAACGCACCACTATCGATTTTAAATCTATAATTAGCTGACCTGTGACTTCGTAATTTGTTACTATCGCCAACTATCACAGATTATGCATATACATGTACCGTCAGAAAGATACATTGTAATTATTTGAGAATTTAGTTCAGAATCTAATTGACGTTATTTACGTAACAATTAATTGTGACGTCATTTATTGATGTAGACATTATGTCACTCACCAAAGACCAAACACAAACAACTAAACGACATTCCTGGTGTTTGAAATTGAAACAATCTGTGATTGAAACAAATTTACTTTTTTTCTGTAGAAATGAATTACCTGAATTTGGTTATAATTTGGATAGGCCTATGGATCCTATGGCTGCACATATCAATGACTTCAGCGCCTGATGGTGTTTAGAGGGTAATCGGACACCCCCTGGGAGTTTTAAACACATTAAAAATCGACTGACGGACGGTCTTATGTACATGTACCCCGTACTAGCAGGTAGGTCTATGGAAAAATCATGCGCTGACCCCCACTCCGAGAGGGCAGATATTGTTAGGTGTGTCCGCTTAAAAAGTTATTGTGTGGGCTACCCGTCTCGATCTGTCTATGAATTTACTGCCGGTACTGATTTTTGTCCCGCCTGCTTTAGCAGAAGCGGGACATGCATAGCCTTTCCGTCGGCGTCGGCGGCGTTCGCGGCGTTCGCGGCGTTCGCGGCGTCGGCATTGGCGGCGGCGGCGGCGGCGGCGGCGGCGGCGGAGGCGGAGGCGGAGGCGGCGTCAACATTTCACGTTAAGTGTTTGCGTTTAGCTCAGTTTCCAGAAAACTAAGTCCTACGACCTCCATACTTGGTATACATCAACACTGTGGCGTAACCATCTCACACAGAGGGAGCCGATGTGACCTTGACCTACTTTTCATGGTTCATTGACCTACTTTTCGCAAGTTTTTGCGTTTAGCTCTGTTTTTAAAACTTAACGCTCAAGTTAATTCATTGCAACTTCTGTTTCCCTCAATGGAATGCTTTAATATTCCATACATGCATTTGTAACATCTCGCATCATTCTACAGAAATACCATGGTGCCCGCTAACCCCAAAGGTCAAGGTCACTGATTTAGAAATGTCCGTGTTTGGAAAAATTAACGCTCGGTTTAATGTTTTACAACTTATGTTTCCCTTGATGGAATGTTTCGGTATACATCAACACTGTGGTGTAACCATCTCACACAGAGGGAGCCTATGTGACCTTGACCTAGTTTTCATGGTTTATTGACATACATTTCACATTCATTAATGTGACCTTGACCTAGTTTTCATGGTTCATTGACCTACTTTTCACATGCATTCAACGTTAAGTTTTTGCGCTTAGCTCTGTTTCTAAAACTTAACGCTCAGGTTAATTAATTGTAACTTCTGTTTCCCTCAATGGAATGCTTTACTATTCCATACATGCATTTGTAATAACATCCCGCATCACTATACAGAAAGCCCATGGTGCCCGCTAACCCCAAAGGTCAAGGTCACGGACTTAGAAATTTCAGTGTTTGGAAAAGTTAACGCTCAGTTTATGCTTTAATATTCCATATATGCATTTGTAACAACATCCCGCATCATTCTACAGAAAGCCCATGGTGCCCGCTAACCCCAAAGGTCAAGATCACTGACTTAGAAATTACCGTGTTTGGAAAAGTTAACGCTCAATTTATGCTTTAATATTCCATACATGCATTTGTAACAACATCCCGCATCATCCTACAGAAAGCCCATGGTGCCTGCTAACCCCAAATGGCAAGGTCACTGAATTAGAAATTTCCGTGTTTGCAAAAGTTAACGCTCAGTTTATGCTTTAATATTCTATGCATGCATTTGTAACAACATCCCGCATCATTCTACAGAAAGCTCATGGTGCCCGCAAACCCCAAAGGTCAAGGTCACTGACTTAGACATTTCCGTATTTGGAAAAGTTAACGCTCAGTTTATGCATTAATATTCCATACATGCATTTGTAACATCCCGCATCATTCTACAGAAAGCCGATGGTGCCCGCTAACCCCAAAGGTCAATGTCACTGACTTAGAAATTTCCGTGTTTGGAAAAATTAACGCTCAATTTATGCTTTAATATTCCATACATGCATTTGTAACAACATCCCGCATCATTCTACAGAAAGCCCATGGTGCCTGCTAACCCCAAATGGCAAGGTCACTGAATTAGAAATTTCCGTGTTTGCAAAAGTTAACGCTCAGTTTATGCTTTAATATTCCATGCATGCATTTGTAACAACATCCCGCATCATTCTACAGAAAGCTCATGGTGCCCGCAAACCCCAAAGGTCAAGGTCACTGACTTAGACATTTCCGTATTTGGAAAAGTTAACGCTCAGTTTATGCATTAATATTCCATACATGCATTTGTAACATCCCGCATCATTCTACAGAAAGCCGATGGTGCCCGCTAACCCCAAAGGTCAAGGTCACTGACTTAGAAATTTCCGTGTTTGAAAAAATTAACGCTCAGTTTATGCTTTAATATTCCATACATGCATTTGTAACAACATCCCGCATAATTCTACTGAAAGCCCATGGTGCCCGCTAACCCCAAAGGTCAAGGTCACTGACTTAGAAATGTACGTGTTTGGAAATGTTAACGCTCAGTGTATGCTTTAATATTACGTACATGCATTTGTAACAACATCCCGCATCATTCTACAGAAAGTCCATGGTGCCCGCTAACCCCAAATGTCAAGGTCACTGACTTAGTAATTGCTGTGTTTGGAAAAGTTAACGCTCAGTTTATGCTTTGATATTCCATACATGAATTTGTAACAACATCCCGCATCATTCTACAGAAAGCCCATGGTGCTCACTAACCCCAAGGTTATTACAAGCTCCTTATGTACTATCTTGCTCCGCGGAGCTCTTGTTTATATAAGTTTCTTCAAATTGTATAAATGTACGCATTTATCAACCGTACTTTGTAGATTCTTTCATATGTTTGTTATTTGCGTGACTGATGCCCGCGCGACAGCATGCGTATTTATTTAGTAAGTGGAATGTATAGTTGTTAAAATCAAAAGTGGCCAACAGAACATTCAGGTCAAAATTATCCATTACTGTGTATTTTTAAATGTGTGTGGGTTTGAATTTTTGATAATGGGTTTACCATTTGAAACAAAATATATATACTTAAACCTGTCAATGTCGGGAAAATGTGGCGATGTGACATACATAATATAATTGTGACAAACTGTTCTGATAAAAAATACCGGCAGGAAGCATAATAGTACTGGTGCGTGTATATGTATGTCCTCTCGTCGGGAATAATTAATTTGAAAACTAAATTTGCAATTTAATTGTGTTGTGTTTCATAAAAAGTGAATTCAACGCCTTTGTAAACAAAGAAATGAGTGGCCAACCAAGCCATGATAAAAAGCACCGTGGCGTACGTACATGTATTTTGAATTCATGTCTGCACACTATATAATCCAGTCAGTGATTTACACACTAAATTTGTACCGACCGAAAACCCCGCCCCCACCCCCTAATAGTTGGCGAGTAAAGATATGTTTGCTCTAAAAATGCGCCATAACGGGGGTGTAGGACCCATCTAGAAGTCTCCCCAGCTCCGCTTGGTCGACGAACAAACGGTGCTAGTTCGAAAATACAGTAAACTATTTCAATTAAGAAGTCCCGCCCCCTCCCCCCAACCTGAAATCCTGGATCCGCCCCTGGTATTTGCTTTATATCATTTATTGCACGGATGCGGCGAAATCCTTTGATCTCCGCAGTGTGCTAACTGCCGGAGATCACTGTCTGGACCTGTCTGGCCCACTTCCCCCGTGTGTTAATTCACGGAGACACACTGTCTAGCGTGTGTTATATGCTTGAGATTAACGCCTATTCTACATGTCAGGATAACCTGCGCATGCGCAAATATCAGCAATGAATTAAGTAGAGCAATACCGGTGCGTAACCTTTAATCAGTCATGCCCTGATAACATGACCCATTCATGATCGACAGGCTACAAGTGACTGGGCGACTTTCGGATCGATACCCCGAATATGAAGTTTCATGGCGCTGTGTCACGAAAATATAAAAATACTATTAATTAGTGCTATGAAAATTCCAATAACACTAACAGCTCGTGGAGTGATATAATTGTTATAGAACCACGAGCACCGTAGTCACTGCTAAAGCAGCGCAGGTGTGCATGCTGTGTTGGTTATACACTGATTGCATGCAAACGTAGTAATCCAGCTTCGGTAAGATTGTGAACCAGATAACAGACGCCTGTCACTTTTAACTGGTCACGTGACCGCAGGGTATTGAGGACATGTCTGCGGAAATGTAAATAAAAGTGGGGTACCCAAGAGGAATGGCTGGAATTAAATTGTGTAATTATATTATTTGTATTAAACTTACAATAAATTCGACAAAATATATAATTTTATCTCAGGCTTTCGACGTATCCGTGCAATAAATTAGTTAGATAATGTCGTCTCGTTGAATATGGTTAGTTAGCAGCGCGTGGTGGGATTTAAGGCGGCCGAAATACGTCTCGCCTAGCGGCTCGACGATTTCCGGCCCCCTAAATTTCCCCCATGCGGTGTTAACTAACCATATACGACTCGAACACATTATCTAACTTATACTAGAACCACGAGCACCGTAGTCACTGATAAAGCAGCGCAGGTGTGCATGCTGTGTTGGTTATATACTGATTGCATGCAAACGTAGTAATCCAGCTTCGGTAAGATTGTGAACCAGATAACAGACGCCTGCTATATTTTTGTCACTTTTAACTGGTCACGTGACCGCAGGGTATTGAGGACATGTCTGCGGAAATGTAAATAAAAGTGGGGTACCCAAGAGGAATGGCTGGACAATAATGCATGAAGACCCGTTTTCTCGTCTGCTCTGTACACCTTTTCTCGTGTGCTCTGTACACCTTACCTGTAGAGAGAACAATAGAGGCTGGGAGAACCATGTGCTAGCATGGGCTTGCATGTGCAAATGTCCAGTGCTTGACCACTGCTGACCACAGGTAATTTATACAGGTAAATTACTACATTGGGTACTGTGTTGAAAATATGTGGCATTATGTGGACCTGTGCAGATATATGT
>CM055265.1:181209153-181523893 GCA_029237695.1 Conchocele bisecta
GCGATACATTCTTCAAACTTCAATTCAATCATGGTAGTTGCTAATTTAGCATTTAACCTGTCATTGTTTGAAAAAAAATGGGGGGGGGATTTCTGACTGGTGGGGGGGAAAGTTGACTAGTTGGAAATCCCCCCGGGGGGGATTTCGGGCCGGCCCAGATTCCCCCCGGGGGGGAAACTAGGCTAGCCCAAACTCCCCCCCGGGGGGATTTCGGGCGGGGGGGATTTCTGACCGCTACACCGGTATACAATTGAATATCGCCAAAACTAAAATTATTGTCTTCCGAAATGGAGGTCCACTGCGTGGCTATGAAAAATGGTTTTATCAAGGGCAGCCAATAGAAGTTGTATCATTTTATAGATATATGGGCATACTTTTCACACCAAAGCTGATATGGGCTCACACTAAAACTACACTAGCATTGCAGGCTCACAAAACGATTATGTCGATCTACTCATATTAATGGAAATTCGGCTTCTTTGATTCTGAAGATATTTTTTAATTATTTGATATGATGGTCAAATCTATCGTCTGTTATGGGGGAGAAGTTTGGGGGTATGAGTACTGTCAACAAATTGAAACTGTGCACCAAATTTTTTGTAAGACATTTCTAGGTTTATCCCGTCACATCAATAACAATATGGCATTGGGTGAATGTGGAAGGCTCACACTTTGCTCAACATACTATGTTCGTTGTATTAAATACTGGTGTAGACTATTATACATGGAATCGCACAGATATCCCAGAAATGCATTATACAGAGCTGCCAACCCCATGTCGGTCACATGAGGAACATGGAGAGAAAAGGGGGCTATTTTCCGGAACACCACATATGTTTTCCGGAACACAAATCAGTACTCACTTATATGCATAAATTAACTTTTTAGAGCCTTGGCCCTCGTTTCGGCCAACCGAAAAATCACAATTACACTGCTTGCAAGACGCAAATTCATCACCGCGCTTTGACAGGACCAAATTGGGCCATGTCTCGCTGTAATCATTGATGAACAGATGTGTTCTCCTAACTTCTTTCGATAAAAAATACCCAAATTCGTTGGCTGCACGCTTTGGAGCAGACATTTTATGAATTTACATGATGAATAAATCAATATCGCTGAGCGCTTGAAACTACTATTACTACACAACAAGAATCAAAATGGTAAGCGCCTCGGCGAGTATGATTACGGGTAAATAAAAAAATAAGATTTATTGGCAGAATTGTGAAACGAAATTATTATTTCCAGATATTCCCACGCTGATTTTTTAAAAAATCGTACTTTTTAATTGTTATCTGTACTTCCGTATTTCTAACGTATTTTCCGGAACAAATACGGAAAAATCGTAACAGTTGGCAGCTCTGTGCATATATAATGCTGAAGCAGCATGATGATGTGGGACGGAAAAACTGGGCCAGCCATGTTAGATTGCAGCTACATCATTATGGCTTTGGATATGCATGGGTAGCGCAAGACATTGGCGATACCAATACATTTATTTCATTATTTCAGCAAAGATTAGCTGACTGCCTTGGACAAGATTGGAGTCGTGATATTGATTCCTCCGGAAGGTGTTATCGGTATCAAAACTTCAAAACCTTGCTTAATGTTGAACGCTATATCACATGCGACTTGTCATATTACCTTAGGAAAGCAATGTCAAACTTTAGATGTTCCAACCATAACCTTTGTATTGAAGTCGGCAGACATATGGGTATTGAAAGACATCTGTGATTTTGTTAATATTGTGTTTTACACGAAAGTAGTGGAAGATGAAGTACATGCCTTTTTTTACTGTAAGCTATATGCTGACTTACATATTTAGACCCAACCATATACTCTAGCAAATCGGCAGCAGAATATTTTCGATTAATCGCTATACAGAACCCTACAGTTATTAAGAAAATTGCACTATTTATCTACTACCTATTGAAACGAAGAAAATTGTTTACCTAAACATCGTTTTATGTGAGCCGTTGCATGATGGAGAATGGGATCGAATATAAATTTATGGGATAAATGTGTTCATAGCTCATCAGGACATGGCTAACATCATATACATGCATTGGTGCTGCTATATTATTTACATATACATATTGTGTGTCACTAATACACAATTGTATTGTAATGTATTATTGTATGGCTAATTTAACATTCAGCTCAGATGAGGCACTTTAAAGAGCACACACCATAAAACATATATTTCACCAAGAATATCATATACCCATAAATAGTCTGACTAAACAACACAAGTCATCATGTGTCTAATTCTTTTGCATTATCATGTAAGTCCTCTAAGTTTACAGTGCTCTGTTTGTTCCAAAGTTCACTGTATAGACTGTTAGGTCTCCCCATCAGGTCAAAATGGCTGCCTCTCTCGGCAACCTTGCCGTGCTCCAACACAAGAATTTCATCAGCATCAACGACCGTGGACAGACGATGGGCAATCACTATCGTTGTTCGACCTTTGGTTACACTGCGCAGTGCTTGCAAAATGTTCTGCAATTGAAGACGGATGCTTTATCATGAAGGAATTAAACCATCGACTGTTGTGTTTACTGGGGTGTAATACATTTGGTCTGTTTAAATTTTGTGGAGTATGAAGGACTCCCCTCGCAAACTTTAAACAGATCAAATATATTGTTCACCCCAGTAAACGTAACAGCCCATGGTTTTATTACTTATATTTACACTGCATTTTCTGATAGTTTAAAAACTGTAAATAACCAAATATGGCGTTAAAATTGCCAATAATCTTGTTAATGAAATATCATGGCACAGTCAATGGGGGATATTTAGGGGCGACAGTGTTAATGAAATATCATGGCACAGTCAATGGGGGATATTTAGGGGCGACAGTGTTAATGAAATATCATGGCACAGTCAATGTAAGATATTTAGGGGCGACAGTGTTAATGAAATATCATGGCACAGTCAATGTGGGATATTTAGGCGTGACAGAGTTAATGAAATATCATGGTGGGATATTTAGGCATGACAGTGCTAATGAAATATCATGGCACAGTGAATGCGGGATATTTAGGGACGACAGAGTTAATGAAATATCATGGCACAGTGAATGCGGGATATTTAGGGACGACAGAGTTAATGAAATATCATGGCACAGTCAATGTGGGATATTTAGGGGTGACAGTGTTAATGAAATATCATGGCACAGTCAATGTGGGATATTTAGGGGGGACAGTGTTAATGAAATATCATGGCACAGTTAATGTGGGATATTTAGGGGCGACAGTGTTAATGAAATATCATGTCACAGTCAATATGGGATATTTAGGGGCGACAGTGTTAATGAAATATCATGGCACAGTCAATGTGGGATGTATTTAGGGGCGACAGTGTTAATGCAATATCATGGCACAGTTAATGTGGGATATTTAGGGGCGACAGTGTTAATGAAATATCATGGCACAGTTAATGTGGGATATTTAGGGGCGACAGTGTTAATGAAATATCATGGCACAGTTAATGTGGGATAATTAGGGGCGACAGTGTTAATGAAATATCATGACACAGTCAATGGGGGATATTTAGGGGCGACAGTGTTAATGAAATATCATGGCACAGTTAATGTGGGATATTTAGGGGCAACAGTGTTAATGAAATATCATGAAACAGTCAATGTGGGATATTTAGGGGCGACAGTGTTAATGAAATATCATGGCACAGTCAATGTGGGATATTTAGGGGCGACAGTGTTAATGAAATATCATGGCACAGTTAATGTGGGATATTTAGGGGCGACAGTGTTAATGAAATATCATGACACAGTCAATGGGGGATATTTAGGGGCGACAGTGTTAATGAAATATCATGGCACAGTTAATGTGGGATATTTAGGGGCGACAGTGTTAATGAAATATCATGGCACAGTTAATGTGGGATATTTAGGGGCGACAGTGTTAATGAAATATCATGGCACAGTTAATGTGGGATATTTAGGGGCGACAGTGTTAATGAAATATCATGTCACAGTCAATATGGGATATTTAGGGGCGACAGTGTTAATGAAATATCATGGCACAGTCAATGTGGGATATTTAGGGGTGAGCATCTGTACCTGCTCTGTGATAGTGTCCAGGGATGATGTTGCCTCGTCGTATATAAATATGGGCGGGTCCTTCATAATGGCACGCGCTATGGCAACCCGTTGCTTCTCTCCACCTACAACAGTGAGACAATGATCATTGCTCATGAGGTGGCTGGATTAGCTCTGTAGGTAAAGCGTCAGACTGCGGATCGCGAGACCCCAGGTTCGTCTCCATTCAACCCGCTCCCAGTGGTCGATTCGGCGTGTCCTTGGGGAAGACAACTTCCTGCTAGCCTAGTCCTATCGGATGGGGACTTAAATAGTCGGTCCCGACATACAAGGTCATCGAGCCAGTGCCGTCGATAAATCAAAGCATTTACATTGCTCATTGGTTGACTGTTTAACCCTTAGAATTTCTCAACAAAAACATTGTTTGGCAGCACTTTAGAATCATTTCCAATGGAAATGATTCTAAACTGCTGTCAGACCATGTTTTTGATAAGGAAAATGATGATGTTAAGAAAGCATCAGGCAACCATATAACGTACATGTACACTGATAGGTATGGAACGCCGTAGCTGTCTGAGGTTGTAAGCTGCTATGTTGTCTTGTCAGAGTAACGTGTGAACTTATCTACAGAGCGTGTTATTATGTTAAATTGCTATGTTGTAGAGTAACGTGTGAACTCTTCTACAGAGCATATTATTATGTTAAACTGCTATGCTGTCCTGTTAGTATAACTTACGAGCTTGTCTATGGAGTACAGTGGAACCTCTCTAAACCGGACGACAATACAACACATGCGATCTTATTTTGATGGGCTTCTTGGTCATTTATTGCAGATGGCAATGTCTGTTCATGATCGCATAGCACAAAACTATGGCTCGGAATGGACATCTGCCTGATTTACAGTGGAACGTCTCTAAAACGGACACCCTGTTTTGTCTGGTCAGAGTAACATGTGAACTTCTGTACGGGGGTGTTATTATGTTAAACTGCTACCAGTATGTCTTCTTGTCAGAGTAACGTGTGAACTTGTCTACGGAGCTTGTTATTATGTTAAACTGCTATGTTGCCGTCAGTATAATATGTGAACTTGTCTACGGAGCATGTTATTATGTTAAACTGCTGTGTTGCCGTCAGTAATGTGTGAACTTGTCTACGGAGCTTGTTATTACGTTAAACTGCTATGTTGCCGTCAGTAATGTGTGAACTTGTCTACGGAGCTTGTTATTACGTTAAACTGCTATGTTGCCGTCAGTAATGTGTGAACTTGTCTACGGAGCATGTTATTATGTTAAACTGCTATCTTGCCGTCAGTAATGTGTGAACTTGTCTACGGAGCTTGTTATTATGTTAAACTGCTATGTTGCCGTCAGTAATGTATGAACTTGTCTACGGAGCTTGTTATTATGTTAAACTGCTGTGTTGCCGTCAGTAATGTGTGAACTTGTCTACGGAGCTTGTTATTATGTTAAACTGCTATGTTGCCGTCAGTAATGTGTGAACTTGTCTTACGGAGCTTGTTATTACGTTAAACTGCTATGTTGCCGTCAGTAATGTGTGAACTTGTCTACGGAGCTTGTTATTACGTTAAACTGCTATGTTGCCGTCAGTAATGTGTGAACTTGTCTACGGAGCTTGTTATTACGTTAAACTGCTATGTTGCCGTCAGTAATGTGTGAACTTGTCTACGGAGCTTGTTATTACGTTAAACTGCTATGTTGCCGTCAGTAATGTATGAACTTGTCTACGGAGCTTGTTATTATGTTAAACTGCTATGTTGTCTTGTCAGAGCAACGTGTGAACTTGTCTATGGAGTGTGTTATTATGTCAAACTGCCATGTTGCCTTGTCAGAGTAACAAGGAAACTTGTCTATGGAGCATATTATTATGTTAAACTGCTCTGACAAGACAACATAGCAGTTTAACATAATAATATTTTCTGTAAACAAACTCACATGTTACTCTGACAAGACAACATAGCAGTTTAACATAATAACACGTTCCATAGCCAAGTTCACATATTACTCCAACAAGACAACATGACAGTTTAACATAATAACACGTTCCGTAGACAAGTTCACATGTTACTCTGACAAGACAACATAATAGATTAACATAATAACACGCTCATTAGACAAGTTCACATGTTGCTCTGACAAGACAACATACCAGTTTAACACTACAACACAATCATTCAACAAGTTCACACGTTACTCTGGCAAGGCAACATAGCAGTTTAACATAATAACACGCTCATTAGACAAGTTCACACGTTACTCTTGACAAGACAACATACCAGTTTAACATAATAACATGCTCTGTAGACAAGTTCACATATTACTCTGACAAGACAACATAGCAATTAACAACATCAGACAAGTACGGCGTTCCATAGATAGGTATTACTTACCGGATAACTTCAGACCTCTTTCACCGACCTCCGTGTCATAACTCTGAGGAAACCGGTTAGAAATTGTATCATGGATTTCGGCCATTTTCGCCGCAGCATAAACGTCCTCTACTGTTTTACTGAGGTCGCCATAATGGATATTGTTGTAGACGGTGTCATGGAACAGTACACAGTCCTGTAACATAGGGATACATGATAGTGGCAGGAACGTTGGGGCTATGGAATTTGTGACCAGTTTAACACTTGTACCCCTACTGTAAGTAACTGGAATAGACACTCCCATGTTATATTTAATACTATTCCATATACCAGTATAAGGGTATTGTTTTTTGTAATAAGACAATACCCACAAATGTTGCAGATCCTGATGAGACAACTCGGGCTCATCTGGATCTACACTGGTCAAACACTGCTATAGAGTTATGTAGTGATTCAATATTAACCTGTTCACCCCTAAGTAACTGGAGTGGACACTTACATGCTATTTTTAAGACTATTCCATTTTATATCAGAAAGGGTTATTGTTTTTATAAATAAGAAAATATCCACAAATGGTAAAATCTTGAGAAGAAGGGCTAATTACGAGCCAGGGCCCGGTTGCTCAAAACACCAGTTAGCTTAACGGACTGTTAAATCCTTAACGGACTGTTAAATCCTTAACTGAATGGTTAAAATCTCTGTTAAAACAGAGATTTTAACCATTCAGTTAAGGATTTAACAGTCCGTTAAGCTAACGGATGTTTTGAGCAACCGGGCCCAGCTCATCTGGATCTACACAGGTCTGTGGCGGTGAATAAAATAATGCTTGAGTGGCTCCTTTCCCAGAAAAAAATAATCATCCTAGACACTCAAAATGATGTTTCCAGCGTTATACAGTCAAACAGTGCCATGGCTGCTGTGGTGGTGTCTACGCTGTGATACACTGTTTGCAAACATTATCATAGAGGCCCTTTTCAACACAAATTTCCGAGTGAGTTGTCCCAAATTTGGGTATAATGGCCACATTAGTCGACTAGCTATAGAATGAAATTATGGATGCTGATAAAGAAGTATACAAAGTTAAACCCAGTCCTGTGACATACAGAAATATGTGAAAAATGTGAAAGGGTTTAACGTCCCAGCTACAGCTAAGGTTGTATAGAGATGGGAATTTGGTTTCAAGTCTCATTTGAACAAGAACTGTGTCCTGTCAGCACACGAATGCCCCCGGTGGCAGATTTGAGAAACTGTGGCAAAGTCAATTAACCAAAGTGATAAGTATTCACAAACACATTTATGAAGGTCAAAAAGTCAAAGTCATATTAAGGGCAGTGTTGATGTGTGGCATTTGTCCACAAGTATGATGTATTGTAATACATGTATTAAAGTAAGCCATCAAGGGATATAGAAGTTATGACAGGAAAAGAGAAACTTCTTAATGTGTGAAAATGTTTGAAGTTGTGAAGGTCAAAAGTTCAGTCATATTAAGGGCAGCATGTATGTGTGGCATTTGTTCTCAAGTATGATGCATTGAAATAAGTAATCCACCAAGGGATATAGAAGTTATGACAGAATTGAGAAACTCCAGCGAAGTTCTTAATGCGAATTAAAAGTTCAAAGTTGTGATGGTCAAAAGGTCAAGGTCATACCAAGGGCAGCATGGATGTGTGGAATTTTTCCACAAGTATGATGTATTGAAATATTGAAGTAATCTATCAAGGGATATTGATGTTATGACAGAATTGAGAAACTCCGGCGAACTTCTTAATGTGTGAAAATGTTCAAAGTTGTGAAGGTCAAAAGGTCAATGTCATATTACGGGCAGAATGGATGTGTGGCATTTGTCCTCAAGTATGATGAATTGAAATATTATAGTAATCCACCCAGGGATATAGAAGTTATGACAGAATTGAGAAACTCTGGCGAACTTCTTAATGTGAATTAAAAGTTCAAAGTTGTGAAGGTCAAAAGGTCAAGGTATTATTAAGGGCGGCATTGATGTGTGGCATTTGTCCACAAGTATGATGTATTGAAATATTGAAGTAATCTAACAAGGGATATAGAAGTTATGACAGAATTGAGAAACTCTTAATGTGTGAAAAAGTTCAAAGTTATGTAGGTCAAAAGATCAAGGTCATGTTAATGGCAGCATGGATGTGTGGTATTTGTCCACATGTATGCTGTGCTGAAATACTTAAGCAATCCTTCAAGGGATATAGAAGTTTTGACATAATTGAGAAACTCTGGCGAACTTCTTAATGTGCCGGACACACGGACGGACAGACGGACGGACGGAACCTCAAGAGCAACGCAATATGCCCCCTTTGCTATCGCACAGGGGGCATAATGAACGAAAAGCCACAACAATACTAACATACGTAATACATGTACATGTATATAATCGGTGATTCTATATTTTATGTACATCTTGGTGCCGTTTTTCTAGTTTCGAGGTAGAACCAATAATTCATTAAACTGTGTTTATTCCATTGGATGACAGTCCAGGTGTTACATTTATAATAGTATAGCCAATTGTTCTCGTCATTTTATATATTTTATTTCCACTTCAGGGGACCAGGGGTCTCAGAAATGTCATTTCCGTTACGTACATTTACATGACGTAAATATAGCTTTCCATTTAGATTTTTTTCTTTTCAACGGCATAAAACATGAAACTGAAGTGGCATTTATTAAGAAAAATGTCACGAATATGGTAAGCCAATTGTATTAGTTTGAAACAGAGCAATTTAGTAGCAAGTCGTGGAATTTCTCATTTATGGTAACCCAACAACATATATTTAATATGAATCAGTAAAGTTAAGGAAAACAAAATAGCTTGGCATGTAACAAAATTCCGTGTTTTACCACATGATAATGTCCAAATATTAAAGCAATCCTTCAATCAATATTGAAGATATCACATGATGGAGAAACTCTTACAAACTGTGAATGAACTGTGAATGAACTATGGCATAGAGGGCATAACTAATTGAACCACATGCTGAGCTTACTGGACATTATTTTCACTGTAATATGTAACTCATGGGATTTGCGACAAGTATACATCGAGATCAGCCTGCACATCTGGCTGATCAAGGCATATACTGTTCGCTAGTCAGTCAATTTAGTTTAGATCTTCATCGTACTACGTGACTGCAAGAGCATCCGGATCTAAATTTGTTTTAACCCTTAGACCACTACACACAACAATTGTCGTCTGCTGTTGCTTTTATATCTTGCCTTATTTCTCAATAAAAACATGGTTTGACAGCATGTTGTAAATTAGTCTAAAGTCCTGGTTTTTGATAATAACAAGAAACGAGGCGGCAGGCCGGGTTTTTTCAAGGCATAGATACATGGGTAACAGATAATACAATGGCACAAACAAGACAAAATACTAATATTGATTTCTGCATCGGATGATTTAATTTGCACCTTGTGTTTGGGCATCTTATTGAGGGAAAAAAAATAGACACAAAAATTTAACCCTGTAGTTATGAAGCAGTCAAGTATGGTGGTTCCAGGTTGTACAGAAACAGAGAAATGGACTTAAACACGAAAACGTACCATTGTAAACAGGAAAACTTAACGTTGAAAATGGCTAAGTCGTTCACATGGAAAACATAGGTCAAAGTAAAACAAAAAGGGTCACATGTTGGATAGTGGTATGTGGTGGGCACCCCTTGTTTATGAAGCTGTCAAAGTTTGGTGGTCCTAGGTTGTACAGTACAGCGGGACGAATGTGGATTTGTCACAGAGCGGTAGAGGACCATTGGAGCAATGCGTGTGTGAAATGTGAAGCAGATGCGAGCAAGGAAACAGAAATTATAAGCCATTTACCCAGCGTTAAGGTTTCGGGACGTACGTACATACGTACGTACGTACGTACGGACGCCGGTAACACTATATGCCCCACTCACCATTCGGTGGCGAGGGCATAATAACAAATTTCCCCCATTGTTAAGTTAGCGAAAGCGCTAAGATTGTGACCTTGACCTTGGGGTTAGCGGGGGTCTGAGGGTCATGGATTTGGCATGGCATGATAGAGAACCATTAGAGGAAGGGCTGTGTAAACTAGATTTGTCAGTAAGCAAGGCCCATGTGCCCCTAAATATGTAAGGAAATATAAGTTATAACATATTTCTCTGATGTTAAGTTTTGTAAAGAAATTAAGTATTTGACGTTGACCTTGGGATCAGCGGGGTTTGGACGGTCATGGATTTTGCACAGCATGGTAGTAGAGTCTTACAGGAATGCATGTGTGAACTATTAAACATTTTAGATGAAGGAAATAGAAGTTATAACATATTTCTCTGATGTTAAGTTTTGTAAAGAGACTAAGTATTTGACTTTGACCTTGGGATCAGCGGGGGTTGGATGGTCGTGGATTTGGCACAACATGGTAATAGAGCCTTACAGGAATGCACGTGTGAAATATTAAGCATTTTAGATGAAGGAAATAGAAGTTATAACATATTTCTCTGATGTTAAGTTTTGTGATGGACGGAAGCACGCACTCCCAACGTTAAGTTTACGAAAGCACTAAGACTCTGACCTTGGGGTTAGCATGGGTCTGAGCATCATGGATTTGTCACAGCATGATAGAGAATCATGAGAGAAAGGCATATGCGATATATCAAAACGTTTGGTGAAAGGAAACAAAACATTATAACAAATTTCCCCCAACGTTAAGTTTATGAAAGCACTAAGACTGTGGGGTTAGCGGGAGCCTGAGCATCGTGGATTTGATGATAGAAAATCATTAGAGAAAGGCATATGTGCAATATCAAAAGGTTTGGTGAAAAGAAACAGAAAATATAACGAATATCCGCTAACTGTTAAGTTTTCGAATAAGTTCTTGAAGACGGACGGATGGGACGTACGGACGCTGGTAACACTATACAATCCTCTCACCATTCGGTGGCGGGGGCATAAAAATTGGAATACAGCAGACAAAATAAATATGATCAGCATTGCATGGGTTATTAAGCGACATTGGCTTTCTGGGACAAGAATTAGTCCCCTGCAGTGGGTTCTCTAGCTGCAACACTGTTCTACTAACCTGCGGGACTATGCCCATGCCTTTACGGACACTATCCAAGTTCACCTCCTTAATGTTTTGGCCGTTTACGCTTATTTTCCCACTATCAGGGTCATAAAATCGAAACAGAAGACGCACAATTGTTGATTTCCTGAAAAAAAATAAGTTGCATGCATAATTATGGGGTAATTTCTACCCTTAGAGTGTGGGAAACAAATGTTGGTCTCTGCTATTATATCATATTTTGTCTTTTTTTCTCATTAAAAACATACTTTGAAAGCACTTTAGAATAATTTCCCATGGATCGCGGTCTGTATGTGTGAATTACGAAGCAAATACGTGAAAGGAAAGAGAAATTATAAGACATTTACCCGAGCATTAAGGTTTTGAACATACCAAGTATGTGACCTTGACCCTGGGCTTCGTGGGGGTAGCAGGAACATGGATTTGTCACAGGGCGGTAGATAAGCATTGCAGCAAAATGTGTGTGAAATTTTAAGCAGATCTGAGCAAGGAACCAGAAATTATAAGCCATTTACCCAAGCGTTAAGGTTTCAAATGCACCAAGTATGTGACCTTGACCCTGGGCTTAGTGGGGGTGGCACGAACATGGATTTAAGGTTTGGAATGTACCAAGTACGAGACCTTGACCCTGTGCTTAGCGGGGGCGGCACGAACGTGGATTTGTCACAGGACAGTAGATGAGCATTGAAGCAATGCGTGTGTGAAATGTGGAATAGATCCGAGCCATTTACCAAAGTGTTACGGTTTCAAATGCACCAAGTGTGTGGCCTTGACCCTGGGCTTAGAAAGGCGGCACAAACATAAATTTTTCACTGCTCCAATAGTCCTTTACCGCCCTGTAAAATATGAAGTAGATCTGAGCAAGGAAACAGAAATTATAAGCCATTTACACAATCGTTTAAACTTTTTGATGCACCAAGTGTGTGACCTTGACCCTGGGATAGTAGACGACCATCAGAGCAATGTGTGTGTGACATATGAAGCAGATCCGTGCAAGGAAATAGAAATTATAAGACATTTACCCAAGAGTTAAAGTTTTTGATGCACCAAGTATGTGACCTTGACTCTGGGCTTAGCGGGGGTGGCACGAATGTAGATTTGTCACAGGGTGGTGAAGACCATTAGAGCAATGCGTGCGTGAAATATCAAGAGGATCCGTGCAAGAAAACAGATATTACAAGACATTTACCTGAGCGTTAAGGTTTCGGCGATGACGGATGCGACATAAGGACGCCGGTAACACTATATAATTCCAGAACAAAAATATTTACACGATTCCCTAACATTTGATTGGCCCGTAGCAAGACTCTGTCCAAAGTTTATATCCCAGTAAACTCCCACGCCGAACTACTTTCCGTAACCGTGAGGCGCAGTTAAAATAATTCTTAAGAAAACGAGAAATAAACATATTTTCTTGATTAATATATTTCAAATGCTGGAATTATAAGGAATGAATGGCCTTTTTGTGGAATTTATCGGGGATATAAACTTGGAAAAGTCGCGGGAATACTGGACGAGGCCTTCCGGCCTTCGTCCAGTATTCCCGCGACTTTTCCAAGTTTATACCCCGATAAATTCCACAAAAAGGCCATTCATTCCTATAATGCACCTCTCACCATTCGGTGGCATACAAAAATTTTGCCTTACAAACAAGGTAAACGTAAGTCCTCAGTGACTTGGGCGGTTGGAAATGATGCAAAACGCAAAAACAAAGCACCATCCCATGACACACAATGTGGTGAAATATTATCAAAATTTGAGAAGTGGTTCACAAGTTATTGAAAAAGGAAAGGTGTCACTAACGTACGCACGTATGAACGTATGTACGTACATGGACTCACGCTACATCCCCTCTTGCCTATCGGTGAGGGGATAACAAGAAACACATCTAAATGGGGCGCGGATGCACCCACTGGTAACATGTATCAATGAACACTATCTGTACATGAAAATAATTATGCTCCATGTCGTATACAATTTATGCTCCAGACAATGAACTACTGTCAACCAACTGAATTTTGCGGCTACTAAATTTCGCGATTTTCGTACCTGGCCATATTCGCGACGATTATCGTTCGTAGTATGACAACATGCGCTATTATCTTTCGCAACCAATTTATCAATTTTGGAAATAACAAATGTTTTCATCGCAATTTTTGACCTGAAAACAAAACTGTTGAATCAATTTCGTCCTTTAATAAACTCATCTGCAATCCAACTCCAAACAGTGGACTACTGTCTGTTTCACGAAAGCTGCCCAAATTTTACGGCCATATAAACAATTCAAAAACAAGATTTATTTTGATAATATTAAATTAAAGGAAAAATTAAGAATGAGCCTTCTTTTTATTTCGTGAAATTCGGTCAAATATTGATTTTATTACGAAAAATTGATTTGTCTATGGGAATTTAACATGGGGGAAAAAGTGGTAAGGAAGTGTGGAAATTTACTCCGAAACCTAGCTAGATAGCTTGGAAATGATGTAACTAAGAAAACAAAAGTTACATTTTAAAAATCGGTCCAGTATTTCTAAAATTCCGTGAAGATGTCTATGGGGATTTAACATGGGGAAATTTTGTTTTCGCAATAAAATCAATATTTGACCAAATTTCACGAAATAAAAAGAAGGCTCATTCTTAAATTATCCTTTAATTTAATATTATCGAAAAAAATATGGTTTTTGAATTGTTTATATGGCCGTAAAATTTGGGCAGCTTTCGTGAAACAGACAGTAGTTTGTCAGCGAACTAAATGGTATACACATTACAGTGGTCTGACCTCGCTGTGTCAATCATAATCATGTAGGTAAGTGACTGGAGAAATTGGGCTTATGGGATTTGTGACCAGTGTTTTGTTTTGTAAGGCCGGGTCAATGGGCTTAGTACTAAATCCCATATATTACCTGTACAAGTACATGTACATTTTCAAGTACATGTACAAATGGGGGGAAACTCCCAAAATCAGAACTGAATATTTACAATAAAAAAACTATATATTCAGCCCTGCAGTCAGAATAATCCTGATCTGATGCCAGGTCCTCACCACACCAGAATCACTTGGCCCCCTCCCAAAAGCAGTAGGATCAGTAATAATCTTACTACTTTTATAATGGGCAATAACCTAATTCAACTCCCAGGTAACAAAAGAGCCAAAGATAACAAGAGTCCCGTAAGTCACAAAATACGCCCGTCGAATATGGGCCAGACAGCGAAGATGCAGATATGTGAAGCTGTCACCAAGGCAAGAAACATTAATGAGAATTTGAAAGTCTATAGCATTATTTCTTCATCTCGTTGTGCTAAACATGTATACTAATTTAGGCAGAGATAAAAAAGTAGAGTGTAAAGTAGAAATGATTGGGAATTGGATACGATAATGTAGAAAAAATGGCCAAGTTAAAAAGGTGATATTTTTGTTAAAAAATATTTTTTCGGCATAAAAACACCAAGGTGCACATCTTCAATATGTGTAGAAGACGTGTGTATAGTTTCAGAACGATCGACTGAACGGTTTCGGAGGAGTTGTGTACACAAACTCTGTACCGCATATAGAATTGCATAGAAAAATGTAGAAAAAATGGCTAAGTTAAAAAGGCGATATTTTTATTAAAAAATATTTATCGGCATGAAAACACCAAGGTGCACATCTTCAATATGTGTAGAAGACGTGTGTATAGTTTCAGAACGATCTACTGAATGGTTTCGGAGGAGTTGTGTACACAAACACTGTACCGTATATAGAATTGTATAGAAAAATGTAGAAAAAATGGCTATGTTAAAAAGGTGATATTTTTGTTAAAAAATATTTTTTCGCTATAGAAACACCAAGGTGCACATCTTCAATATGTGTAGAAGACGTGTGTATAGTTTCAGAACGATCTACTGAACGGTTTCGGAGGAGTTTTGTACACAAACTCTGTACCGTATATAGAAAAATGTAGAAAAAATGGTTGTGTACACGAACTATGCGCTTTTTCTTCAGCCGCCCGCCCGCCGTGCGGTAAAACATAATACGTACCGTTTTTTAAAAATGGTCATATAAAAACGTACCTGAGGGCCAAACCAGGCAAATCATGATTCCTATAAGGAGGAATCCCTACCATTAATTTACGCCTTCACGTTCGCCCAACCAACCACCCACTGTGACCAGAGTAGCTCGTGTTCAAATAGCACAGTCATGTAGCCTGATAACAATCTATATTCCTTGTTAGAAGCATGACACGTATTTCAATGATGCAATTGTTAAAAGTGCAGATCCTGATCAGACTACACAGATGCACAGACTGATCAGGACCAACACAGGTCGCAAAACCCATAAGCCCCATTTCTCCCGTCACAGCCACATACTGGCTTGAGAACACATACCCTGACCCACTGCCGCCAACGATTGCGACTTTCTTTCCTGAAGGAACAGAAAATGTCAGCCCGTTCAAGATCTTCTGGCCAGGAACATACTCAAAATGAACATCCTCAAACGAGATGTTGGATTCATCGGGGTTTATCTGTATCGGCGGGAATCTGGCCTCATTCTGGAAATAAACAAGTACCGCAATAACCCTATGTTTTAGTAGGAACAAGGAATGGAATGGTGCTTAACCCTTTCAACACCAAGTAACTTAATAGGATGTTCCATGCCAATGTTTCACGCTATTTCATTAATTTTGTTCATTCAAATTATCCCATTCTTCTAAAAGGGTAATCTGTACGACGTTTAAAATTATTAACAAACAGTGGAGATCCTGATGAGACGGCTCGTTACGAGCCGGCTCATCTGGATCTGCACTGTTTGCAAACATTTTCTCTATAGAGGTCTGTGTTGTTGAAAGGGTTAACGGCCCATCAACACAAAAGAGTATCATTTACGGTCAAGCAATGTACCCTTACAATGCTGAATTAAACTTTGTCGTCTGCTGTTTGTTTTTTATTTTCCCTTTTTCTCATCAAAAACATTCTTTGACAGCACTTTAGAATCATTTCCAATGGAAATGATTCTCAATTGCCGTCAAGAAAATGTTTTCATTCAGAAAGAACACAACATACAAAACAACAGCAGACAACAATTTACGTTTCCCGCTTTCTAAAGGTTAATGGTACTGTGTCTCAGAGCAAGTGATGAAACAAATAAGGAAACAAGAGTGCCGTAAGTCACAAAATACGCCCGTCGTAGATGGGCTAGACAGCGAAGATGCAGAAATGTGAAGCTGTCACCAAGGCAAGAAACATTAATGAGAATTTGAAAATCTATAGCATTATTTCTTTCTCTTGTTGTGATAAACAGGTATACTAATTTAGATAGAGATGTGTTAAGTAGAAATTATATAGAATTGGATATAAAAATGTAGAAAAAAAAGTTAAAAAGGTGATATTTTTATTAACAAAATATGTTTTCGGCATAAAAACATGAAGGTGCACATCTTCAATATGTGTAGAAGACATGTGTATAGTTTCAGATCGAATGACAGAACAATTTCAGAGGAGTTGTGTACACAAACTCTGTACCCTATATACAATTGCATACAAAAATGTAGAAAAAATGGCTAAGTTAAAAAGATGATAGTTTTGGTAAAAAATAGTTTTTCACCAAAAAAACATCAAGGTGCACATCTTCAATATGTGTAGAAGATGTGTGTATAGTTTCAAACTGATTGACTGAACAGATTCAGAGGAGTTGTGTACACAAACTCTGTACCCTATTTAGAATTGTATACACAAATGTAGAAACAAGGAAGGCCGCGGCCCGCATGTCGAGCCCGCCGAGGCATCTGATGGTCTCAGAGTGTATTTATTTGAAGTTTGATGCCGAATAAGCATACAAAGTTTCAAGCAAATCTGACTTACGGTTACAGCGATAGTTGTATGTGAAAAGTTTAACGCAAATTTTGACATAAACTTTAATGCAAACTTCTAAGTCATTTGACCTTGACATAGGGACACAGAATGAATATATGGATGATGACTAATAAGCATATGAAGTTTCAAGTCAGTGTGACATAGGACTGCAGAGATATAAGGTATTTAAAAACTTTAACGCAGATTTCGGAACGCAAACTTTTAAGTCATTTGACCTTGACCTTGGGCACAGGGGCCGCATGAGTGGGATACAGCATGAATATATGGATGATGACTAATAAGTATATGAAATTTCAAGTCAATGTGACTTAGGACTGCAGTGATATAATGTATTTAAAAACATTAACGCAGACTTCAGAACGCAAACTTCTAAGTCATTTGACCTTGACCTTGGGTACAGGGGCCGCATGAGTGGGATACAGCATGAATATATGGATCATGACTAATAAGTATATGAAATTTCAAATCAATGTGACTTAGGACTGCAGAGATATAAGGTATTTAAAAACATTAACGCAGATTTTGGAACGCAAACTTTTAAGTCATTTGACCTTGACCTTGGGCACAGGGGCCGCATGAGTGGGATACAGCATGAATATATGGATGATGACTAATAAGTATATGAAATTTCAAGTCAATGTGACTTAGGACTGCAGTGATATAATGTATTTAAAAACATTAACGCAGACTTCAGAACGCAAACTTCTAAGTCATTTGACCTTGACCTTGGGCACAGGGGCCGCATGAGTGGGATACAGCATGAATATATGGATCATGACTAATAAACATATGAAGTTTCAAGTCAATGTGACTTAGGACTGTAGAGATATAAGGTATTTAAAAACTTTAACGCAGATTTCGGACGGACGGACGCATGCACGGACGCACGCACGGACGCACGGACGCACGCACGCACGTTCCTACAAATGGATACTTATGTGGCTAACCCTAACCTTTTCCTTTGTTCATCCCTATTGTTCTGTAACCACATAAACCCATTTTTAGCCACATAAAATCACGAAACAATAGAATATTACATAACCTATTGTTCTCCTAGCCACATATGTATCCATTTGTAAGCTCGGACGGACGTACGCACGGACACCCGGACATCATTGTGATCACTATGTCTCGCTTTCCGCAAGCGGGCTCGATAAAAAGGTAATATTTTTGCTAAAAAATATTTTTTCGCCATAAAAACACCAAGGTGCATATCTTCAATATGTTTAGAAGACGTGTGTATAGTTTCAGATCGATTGACTGAACGGTTTCAGAGGAGTTGTGTACACAAACTCTGTATCCTATATAGAATTGTAAACAAAAATGTAGAAAAAATAGCTACGTTAAAAAGTTAATATTTTTGTTAAAAAATATTTTTTCGGCATAAAAACACCAAGGTGCACATCTTCAATATATGTAGAAGATGTGTGTATAGTTTCACATCGATTGACTAAACGGTTTCAGAGGAGTTGTGTACACAAACTATGCAGTTTTTCTGTCCACAAGCCCGCCCGCCCCGTGGTAAAACATACATGTAATACGTATCGTTTTTTTAAAACGTTTGTATAAAAAATAGTTTAATTGTCGATTTGTATCATAGCTCTGAGCCCAGCTGTACATATACTTGTCGCCTGGAGATAAAAATATGTGGATAGGAAAAAAAATGTTTATAGTTTGTCACCAGTGCCGAAGGTCACAATATGTGGCCGCCGAGGTGTAGCCAGTAAATAAGGGGAGGGAGTAACAAAATGGAACAAGAAATCAGTCAACTTTAAAGGTACACAGTAGGCACAAAATGTTCGCTATAGGAATTAAATAAGTGTATAATTGTGTCAATATTCCACCAGTTCTAAAAATTACGAGTGCCTGCTATACAGATATAATCATTTAGTAATATTTATTTTACTGATAGTGACGCGCGGTGGTATCAGGCTATTTTCATATGCAAATGAGGCATGATATTTTTAAATTATTTATACTAACTAAATGAGTCACCTAAAAAAATAATATAATATTTTCGACAGTTTATAAAGTATGATCATTGCTTTTGTTTTGTTTGTTTTGTTTATTGGTGTTTAACGGCCTATCAACAGCTAAGGTCATGTAAGGCCGGGCAAACAGGTTCGATCCCGTTTTAACCTGCTGCATTGGGGAGAAAATCCCAAAATCAGAACGGAATATTTACATCGAGATACAACATATTCAGCCCTGAAATTAGAATAACCTGACCTGGTGCCAGGTCCATACCGCACCAAAGTCACTTGGCCCCTTCCCCTATTTAAAAATAATACCGGTAGGATTACTCTTATTATGATCATTGCACATCAAAAAATAAATACAGATAATAAATAATAATGTCCGTTAACATTTTAAGGAAACACGGTTATCGCCCCTGATATCAGTGTAGAAATTTACGATAAAAAATGTATAACAATGCCAATCAATACGTGGGGTAATGGTGACTGAATGCAGAAAATGTCCCAGATGATGTATCTGATATAAAGAACATTTTTTGCCTACTGAGTGGGCATGTACCTTTAACACATTAATGTAACACTTTAGAGTGCCGAAGGTCACAATATACGCTCGTTGAGGCAAGGCCAGTCAACAAGGGGAGATAACTCACTGAAAATCAATAGGGTTCTTCCTCTTGCCATGATAAACATGTGCGCCAAACTCAGTTATGATCCGTCAAGTAGAACTCTACATATTGTGCGGACAACGATACAGAATGCAAACAAGAGTGCCGTAAGTCCCAAAATACGCCCGTCGAAGATGGGCCAGACAGCGAAGATGCAGAAATTTGAAGCTGTCACCAAGGCAAAAAACCTTAATCTGAATTTGAAAATCTATAGCATTATTTCTTCCTCTTGTTGTGATAAACATGTTTTCTAGGTAGAGATGTGTAAAGATATTCAGGCAGACGTAGAGATGTGTAAAGGAGAAATTATATAGAATTGCATACAAAAATGTAGAAAAAAGTTTATAGTTAAAACTAGACTAGATGGCCGCGGCCTGCATGTCGCGCCTTGTGGCGAGGCATGGACACTAAAAAAAGAGATATAGTATAACGAAAAACTTTAACCAAAAAACTTAACCAAAAAACTTAACCAAAAACTTTAACCAGACACACGTACGTACGTACGTACGTACGCCAAAGTGCCGACTATATCGCGCTTTCCGCAAGCGGGCGCGACAAAAAGTAATTTGACCTTGACAGTGGGCACAGGGGCCGCACGGGTGGGGGGTAGAATGAAAATATGGATAATGATAAACAGGCATGTGAAGGTTCAAGGTAATGGGCAAAGTAGGTGCATAGATATAGCACATGAAAAAACTTTAACCAAAAACTTTAACCAAAAACTTCAAAGTAATTTGACATTGGGCACACGGGCCGCATGGGAGGTGGGTAGAATGAAAATATAGATGATGATAAACACCCATGTGAAGTTTCAAGGTAATGGGCAAAGCAGTTGCAGAGATATAGTATAACAAGAAACGAGGCAAAGCCACGAAGGCCAGGTTTTTTCCAAGCATAGACACTTGGATAACATAATTATACCCACTTTTTGTAGACTAGATGGCCGTGGCCTGCATGTCGCGCCTTGGGGCGAGGCATGGACACTAAAAAAATAGATATAGTATATGTAGATGGAAAAACTTTAACGAAAAAACTTTAACCAGACACACGGACGTACGGACGGACGTATGCCAAAATGCAGATGATATCGCGCTTTCCGCAAGCGGGTGCGACAATGATAATAAACACCCATGTGAAGTATCACCCATGTGAAGCAGTTGCAGAGATATAGTACACGAAGTAATTTGACCTTGACATTGGGTACAGGGGCCGCATGGTTGGGGGTTGGAATGAAAATATGGATGATGATAAACACCCATGTGAAGTTTCAAGGTAATGGGCGAAGCAGTTGCAGAGATATAGTATAACGAAAAAGTTTTAAGCAAAAAATTTAACCCAGACGTACGTTAAAAAGTTAACGTTGAAAATGGCTTAAGTCAATTACGTAGAAATAATAGGTGAAGGTAAAAAAATGGTCACTTGTTGGATAGTTGTATGTGGTAGGCACCCCTTGGTTATGAAGCTGTGAAAGTTTGGTGGTCCTAGGTGGTACAGTACCAAAGAAATGGACTTAAACACGAAAACTTAACATTGTAAACGCGAAAACTTAACATTGAAAATGGCTAAGTCGACTGCGCGGAAAAAAAGGGTCAAGTTAAAAAAAAAGTAACATGTTGGATAGTGATATGTGGTGGGCACCCCTTGATTATGAAGCTGTGCAAGTTTGGTGGTCCTAGGTGGTACAGTAACAAAGAAATGGACTAAAACACGAAAACTTAACATTGATTGTGGACGCCGCCCGCCTGCCCGCCCGCCGCCCGCCCGCTGCCCGCCGCCCGCCGCCTGCCCGCCCGCCCGGCTTTCGCCAATCCAATAGCCTAGATTTTTTTTCAAAAAACCTGGCTAACAAAAAACTTTAACCAAAAAACTTTACCAAAAAACTTAACCAAAAACTTCAAAATAATTTGACCTTGACATTGGGCACAGGGGCCGCACGGGAGGGGGGGTAGAATGAAAATATAGATGATGATAAACACCCATGTGAAGTTTCAAGGTAATGGGCAAGGTAGTTGCAGAGATATAGTATAACGAAAAACTTTAACCAAAAAACTTAACCAAAAAACTTAACCAAAAATAACCAAAAAACTTAACCAAAAACTTCAAAGTAATTTGAACTTGACATTGGGCACAGGGGCCGCACAGGAGGGGGGTAGAATGAAAATATACATGATGATAAACACCCATGTGAAGTTTCAAGGTAATGGGCAAAGCAGTTGTAGAGATATAGTATAACAAATAACTTTAACCAAAAAACTTAACCAAAATACTTAACCAAAAACTTTAACCAAAAAACTTAACCAAAAAACTTAACCAAAAACGTTAACCGGACACAAGTACGTACGTACGCCAAAGTGGCGACTATATCGCGCTTTCAGCAAGCGGGCGCGACAAAAATGTGTTCATAGAACACGGATGCACCACATATTGGTTTGATACGTAAACGAGGCAAAATTCCAAGTCCGAAAAGGGGAAGATAATCCATGGCTCAGTGTCAAAGCGAAAATATAAATTCACTTTCTGCATCTACACACCATAAAGAAGCTACATACCAAGTATCAAGCCTCCAGCTATTACGGTTTAGAAGTTTTACAAGTTACAAGGCAAAATTGGGAATTTCTAAGTCGAAAAGGGGGAGATAATCCATGACCCGGGGGTCGAATCAAAATTCAAAATAAACTTCTACTCATCATACGAAAGTTACATACCAAGTTTCAGGTTTGTAGCTATTAGGTATCAAAAGTTTTAAGAGTTACAAGCCAAAATTGTCAAATTTTAAGTTGAAAAGGGGGAGATAATCCATGACCCAGGAGTCCAATCAAAAATTGAAATAAACTTTGAGCATCTACTCATCATAAGGAAGCTACATACCAAGTTTCAGGTGTGTAGCTAGTACGCTTTAAAAGTTTTATGAGTTACCAGGTTGGTGAAGGACTGACGTACGGAACTTCAAGAGCAACATAATATGCCCCCCTTTCCATCACATAGGGGGCATAAAAACACCCCCTTTTCATAAATGTACTAGTCTGAGAATCGTTTTGTGATGATTGGATTGGTCGGAAAATTAACATATCAAAATCCATTTCAGTTATTTAGGGGTGAAAGTGTTAAAGACATACCATGACTTTAGGTTGTAAGGCAAGAAGGTTGAACATGGTGGTCATGTCAGTGAGAGACTGGCGGATCTCCCGATACCCGGAGCCGAGGAAGTTGAGGGGCATCGACAACTGGAACAGCAGACCATTCACCATGACCAGGTCACCCACAGTCATCGTACCTACAGTGGAATGTTGATACACATACAGAACAGTAGACCAATCACCATGACCAGGTTGCCCAGTCATCGTACCTACAGTGGAATGTTGATACACATACAGAACAGTAGACCATTCACCATGACCAGGTTGCCCAGTCATCCTACCTACAGTGGAATGTTGATACACATACAGAACAGTAGACCATTCACCATGACCAGGTTGCCCAGTCATCGTACCTACAGTGGAATGTTGATACACATATAGAACAGCAGACCATTCACCATGACCAGGTCACCCACAGTCATCGTACCTACAGTGGAATGTTGATACACATACAGAACAGTAGACCATTCACCATGACCAGGTCGCCCAGTCATCGTACCTACAGTGGAATGTTGATACACATACAGAACAGTAGACCATTCACCATGACCAGGTTGCCCAGTTATCGTACCTACAGTGGAATGTTGATACACATATAGAACAGTAGACCATTCACCATGACCAGGTCGCCCAGTCATCGTACCTACAGTGGAATGTTGATACACATATAGAACAGTAGACCATTCACCATGACCAGGTCGCCCAGTCATCCTACCTACAGTGGAATGTTGATACACATATAGAACAGTAGACCATTCACCATGACCAGGTCGACCACAGTCATCGTACCTACAGTGGAATGTTGATACACATACAGAACAGTAGACCATTCACCATGACCAGGTTGCCCAGTCATCCTACCTACAGTGGAATGTTGATACACATACAGAACAGTAGACCATTCACCATGACCAGGTCGCCCATTCATCGTACCTACAATGGAATGTTGATACACATACAGAACAGTAGACCATTCACCATGACCAGGTTGCCCAGTCATCCTACCTACAGTGGAATGTTGATACACATACAGAACAGTAGACCATTCACCATGACCAGGTCGCCCACAGTCATCGTACCTACAGTGGAATGTTGATACACATATAGAAAAGTAGACCAGTCACCATGACCAGGTTGCCCAGTCATCGTATCTACAGTGGAATGTTGATACACATACAGAACAGTAGACCATTCACCATGACCAGGTTGCCCAGTCATCCTACCTACAGTGGAATGTTGATACACATACAGACAGTAGACCATTCACCATGACCAGGTCGCCCAGTCATCGTACCTACAATGGAATGTTGATACACATACAGAACAGTAGACCATTCACCATGACCAGGTTGCCCAGTCATCGTACCTACAGTGGAATGTTGATACACATACAGAACAGTAGACCATTCACCATGACCAGGTCGCCCACAGTCATCGTACCTACAGTGGAATGTTGATACACATACAGAACAGTAGACAATTCACCATGACCAGGTCGCCCACAGTCATCCTACCTACAGTGGAATGTTGATACACATACAGAACAGTAGTCCATTCATTCACCATGACCAGGTTGACCACAGTCATCGTACCTACAGTGGAATGTTGATACACACACAGAACAGTAGACCATTCACCAAGACCAGGTTGACCACAGTCATCATACCTACAGTGGAATGTTGATACACATACAGAACAGTAGATCATTCACCATGACCAGGTCGCCCACAGTCATTGTACTTACAGTGGAATGTTGATACAGATATAGAACAGTAGACCATTCACCATGACCAGGTCGCCCAGTCATCTACCACAGTGGAATGTTGATACACATATAGAACAGTAGCCATTCACCTACAGGTCGCCCCCAGTCATCGTACCTACAGTGGAATGTTGATCACATAGAACAGTAGACCATTCACCATGACCAGGTCGCCCAGTCATAGAACAGTGGATGTTGATACACTATAGAACAGACCATTCACCATGACCAGGTCGCCCAGTCATCGTACCTACAGTGGAATGTTGATACACATATAGAACAGTAGACCATTCACCATGACCAGGTCGCCCAGTCATCGTACCTACAGTGGAATGTTGATACACATATAGAACAGTAGACCATTCACCATGACCAGTGCCCACAGTCATCGTACCTACAGTGGAATGTGACACACACAGAACATAGACCATTCACCATGGACCAGGAAGCCAGTCATGTACTACAGTGAATGATACACACACAGAACAAGTAGACCATTCACCATGACCAGGTTGCCCACAGTCATCGTACCTACAGTGGAATGTAGATCACAGAAACATAAACAAAACCATTCCACCATGACCAGGTCGCCCAGTCCTCTACCTACAGTGGAATGTTGATACACATATAGAAACATAGACCATTCCCCAACCGAACCCGTCGCCCACAAGTCAACGTACTACAGAGGAATGTTGACACCAACAGAACAGTAGAAAACCAAATTCACCAATGACCAGGTCGCCCAGTCAAGTAAACCTTCAAAAAGTGGGGGGGGGGAATGTTGATACAACACATAACACCAGAACCCATTCACCATGACCAGTTTCCCACATTCATCGTACTTACAGTGGAATGTTGATACACACAGAACAGTAGACCATTTCACCATGACCAGGTGCCCCACAGTCATCGTACCTACAGTCAATGTTATACACCCATTAGAAACAGTAGACCATTCACCATACCAGGTCGCCCGCGTACAGTCATCGTACCTACAGTGGAAAGTTGATAACCCATATAGAACAGTAGACATCACCATAGGTTGCCCACAGTCCATCGTACCACAGTGGAATGTTGATACACAACACAGAAACATAGAACCATTCACCATGATCCCAGGTTGCCCACAGTCATCGTACCTACAGTGGAAGTTGATACACCCACACAGAACAAGTAGGCACCATTCACCCTGACAGGTGCCCAGTCATCGTACCTACAGTGGAATTGTTGTAAACCCATTATATAGACACCTATAACCATTCACATGACCAGGTCGCCCAGTCATTGTACATACAATGGAATGTTGATACACATACAGAACAGTAGACCATTCACCATGACCAGGTCGCCCAGTCATCGTACCTACAGTGGAATGTTGATACACATACAGAACAGTATACCATTCACCATGACCAGGTCGCCCAGTCATCGTACCTACAGTGGAATGTTGATACACATATAGGACAGTAGACCATTCACCATGACCAGGTCGCCCACAGTCATCATCGTACATACAGTGGAATGTTGATACACATACAGAACAGTAGACCATTCACCATGACCAGGTCGCCCACAGTCATCGTACCTACAGTGGAATGTTGATACACACACAGAACAGTAGACCATTCACCATGACCAGGTCGCCCACAATCATCGTACCTACAGTGGAATGTTGATACACATACAGAACAGTAGACCATTCACCATGACCAGGTCGCCCAGTCATCGTACCTACAGTGGAATGTTGATACACACACAGAACAGTAGACCATTCACCATGACCAGGTCGCCCACAGTCATCGTACCTACAGTGGAATGTTGATACACATACAGAACAGTAGACCATTCACCATGACCAAATCGCCCATAGTCATCGTACCTACAGTGGAATGTTGATACACATATAGAACAGTAGATCTTTCACCACGTATAGTGTAATGACGGAAAGTACGAAAGATTGCATTTGTTTCAAGGAAAATCTCCTTATATAATACATTGCTAGTGTCTTAATATCAAGGTTATTAACCCTTTCAACACCACAGACCTCTATAGAGACAATGTTTGCAAACAGTGCAGATCCAGATGAGCCGGCTCGTAACGAGCCGTCTCATCAGGATCTCCACTGTTTGTTAATAATTTGAAACGTCGTACAGATTACCCTTTTAGAAGAATGGGATAATTTGAATGAACAAAATTAATGAAATAGCGTGAAACATTGGCATGGGACATCCTATTAAGTTACTTGGTGTTGAAAGGGTTAAGCTCGGCTTGGAAACAGTAGGAATTCCTCGGCGAGCCTGATAAACTTGATATCAACAGACACGAGCCTGGTAGTCTCTATGTACCTGCCATAATTTTCTGGCTGGCGAGCATCATGATGGCCATGAGGCCGACACTGAAGATGGCATTTTGGCCCCAGTTAAGCAGCGCGAGGCTTGTCGTCGTCTTCAGAGAGGCCTGCTCATATGTGGCAAGGAGCTTGTCATACCGGTTTGCTTCATACATCTCGTTGTTAAAATACTGCAACAATGGTACATGTATATACAGTCAAATTTGCATTAAGCGACCACCCAAGGGAGACACCAAAAATGGTCGCTTAGAGCAATGGTCTCTTAACATAGAAATCTGGGTATTGGTACGGTTATATGGTTTAATATTAGGAACAAGAATTCCAGAAGGTCATGTTAATGGCAGTCTGAGTGTGTTCCAAATGCATGTACCAAGTGTCCAAATATTGAAGCAATCCATCATGTAATATTAAAGTTATATGTTGATGACGAAACTTGTACAAACTTTTTGACAACTATGTGAAGGTAAAAAAAGGTCAAGGTCATGTTAATGGGGGCAAAGTGTGTTCCAAATGCTCACATGGCTGTGATAATGTAATAAATTCAGTATAATAAAAAATATTAAATTTACCCTTAAATTGAAAATTTCTCCCTTAAAGTGTACTTAGAAAGATAAGTATACTTTGCAATTTTGGTGAAATCGGCTACAGAGGAGAAGACTTTTTAAGTTTCTTTATAGCTTATATAAGGAATAGTTTCCCCACCCACTGGATGCCTCATTTTTTGAGGGACAGTCTCCATTTTAGATATTTTAGTAGACAGTCTCCAAATAATCATTAACTTTTGTACCAAATTACTTTGAATTCTGCAAACAACCCCCACACACTTGGGACTCATTTTTTAAGGACAGTCTTCATCTTAGACTATTATTAAAGATTTTCCTTTTTGTTGCCATGGCAACCAGAGTTCTGGATAGATCAAATTTATTTTAGCTATTTCATTATAGGACCATCCAAAAGTCTTGTAACGTTTAAATGAAATTGGCCCAGTGGTATAGAAGATGTTGTTTGAAATAATTGTTTGACGGACAAACGGACAAAGAACGGATGGACGACGTTCAAGCGACAGACGGTGGGTGATGTGAAAATCTCACACTGAGCCCTCCGTGCTTATTGAGCTAACAAACATGTAAACGTGAACATTACATCAATGGAGGGAGGTATGGGGTAACTCCTCACTCTGTAGCCTATTTCACCAACATTGCAAAGTATACTTTTCTAGCAAAGTATACTTTGAGGGAGTAATCATTTATTTTTCCTAAAATGTATTATTTCATATAGAACTAACGACTGCATATACATGTATTTGATGATTAAAATTATGCAGAATTATTATACTTAATATATTACATTATCACAGCCAAAATGTAATAAATTCAGTATAATAAAAGTTAATAAATTTATCCTAAAATTGAAAATTTCTCCCTCAAAGTATACTTTGCTAGATAAGTATACTTTGCTAGATAAGTATACTTTGCTAGATAAGTATACTTTGCAATGTTGGTGCAATAGGGAGTAATCATTTATTTTTCCTGAAATGCATTATTTCATATAGAACTAACAAATGCATATATTTCATGATTAAAAGTATGCAGAATTATTATACTGAATTTATTACATTATCACAGCCATTAAATGGCTGTGATAATGTAATAAATTCAGTATAATAAAAATTAATAAATTTTTAAAAAAATTGAAAATTTCTCCCTCAAAGTATACTTTGCTACTAAAGTATACTTTGCAATGTTGGTGCAATAGGCTCCTGGAGTAGTCTTTCTTTCTTGCATGCCTTAGCATAGACTAACATGCCATGTCTCTATATCATTTTCAACTTTCATGTTTCATTATCTGACCTTTATCATTTATTATTTAATTTGGGGAAGTAAAGCCATATGTGCTATGTCTAGCCTTAGTTATGTACATATGTGTGAAGTATGAAAATATTGCACACGGCATGCATGGCGTACAAAATATGCATGCATGGCCAGGGATTGTTGGACACATGCACATATATGAGTTTAACCCTTAGAACGCAGGAAACAAAAATTGTTGACTGCTGTTCTTCTATGTGTTGTATTCATTCTCAATAAAAACATGGTTTGGCAGCACTTGAGAATCATTTCCATTGGATTGAGTTGTCAAAACATATTTTTAATGAGAAAAATAGAAAATGTAAAATAAATAGCAGACAAAAAAAATTAATTCAGCGTTGTAAGGGTTAAAACATTCTTCATATACATGTATACATTCTCTAAACACACAATATGTGCCAGATAGACCCACAGATATATAACAGAGCTCCAGTTAAGGTGAGTAATTTGGAGGTAAATTTCTTATTTCTCCATCAAAAATGGCAAATTGGGAGTGCTTTAGAATCGTCTCAATGAGACGATTCTAAAGCACTCCCAACTTGTCATTTTTGATGAAGAAATAATAATATTTCACCCCAAGTTGGTCAAATTACACACGTTAACTGGAGCTCTGATATAAGGGCAGAAAATTAGCCTACACTACAAGTCAGAAATCATAGGAGAAGAAATCATAGGAGAATAATGATAAAATGCCTGACCTTGACAGTTTCATAGTTGATTAATGAATCAATTGCCTTGTTGCCAGCTTCGTTATCTGCTCGATTCATCTGTACTCGAAACTTTGTCCTAAAACAAATGACACAATGATAGAGACAAAATCAGGCATGTATTGCTCACTTCACACAGATAAAACTTTTCTTTTTATTCGAGCGCTAGTGAGACTTATACAACCAACATCCAAATTTGAGGTCTTCCAGCTTTATGCGAATGCGCTTATATCGGTCGCAGCACATGTTTTGCGGGCTGAACCTTTTAAAAACACGTGTCTTACACCATAAAAAATAGTTCTAACAACTTAGCTTGATCGCCTTTTCAGTGTGATAAATGCTTTTTTTTTTTTTTGTGCTAAATTTATGTTATTGCAAATGTTTCCGTAGTCTAAGTGAATGACGATTAACCGCCATACATGATTATTCGTGATTTGTAACTCCATGGTTTGGTGCATGCTTGCGTTGCATGCACGAATACAATCTTCAGAATAGGTCTCAGAATAGAAATCTATTTATCATTTTGGGTTTTCCAAAAATTATTTTTAACTCATTGTTGTTGTTGTTGCTGTGAAATACCCATGCTTATTATTCGCGAAAGGCTTTCCACTCTAGATTACTTGATAGTCTATGTGTCATCCACAAACACATACTGCAAAGAATTTCAGGACTTTGAGTCCTTTGATTTATTTGAGCTCTTGTGAGAATGTTATAACAAACATTCAATTTTGAGGTCTTACCGATTTTATGCAAATGAGACATATGTCGGTCGCAGCACATATTTTGTGGGTTGAGATTTTTAAAAACACAAGTCTTACGCCTTAAAAATAGTTCCAACAGCTTGATTGCCTTTTCTGTGTAATAAATGTTTTGTTTACTTTTTTTGTGCTAAATCTATGTTATTTTAAATGTTTCCGTATCCTAAGGGTGTGCGACGATTAAACGTTTCCTCCACATAAGTACTATTGGACGCCATGGAAGGGCTTCTCGACGCATTTACCTATTACCCCGTACAAGCGTTTTTTTGTTGTTTTTTTTGTTGTTTTTTTTAGGTTTGAAAATATTTATTTTCCCCGTAATAGGTATGTGGTGGGCCATCCCCCACAAACCGTACATAATATACATGTAATAGTCAGTTACAAATACAAAATATAATATACATGCAATAGTCAGATACAAATACAAAATATACAATTACAGATATTCACCCTCTTTTGCTCTTGCAGTACTGGGTAGAAATCACTGTTCTATTAAGACTTCATGGTTGAGTGGTACATTAGAATCGTCATTAATGAGAGACCTGAATTTTCAATAAAAAACTTGCACATGTTATTAAAAAAAGACAGTAATATTTATAATAAACCCGCAGATGACAATGTCACTCTCCAGCGCTGCAAGAGCCAAAGTTTGATTTAGCATATGTAATACATGTAATTGATTATATGTTATCATTCATATTACCCATGATCCAACTGAACCAGCCCCACTCTGTAAAAAGTGAAGTTAAATCCTACTGTGCATCTACATGTTTAAATTGTGTGTTAACCCTTTCAACACTACAGCCATTTATATAGGTGTTTTTAAACAGTGTAGATCCAGACGAGCTCATGATGAGCTGTATCATCAGGATCTGCACTCTTTGCAAGTAATTTTCATATTTATAAAAAAATAATAATTATAAATCGATTATTTGAAAAGTATTTTGTGTTGAATGGAATTGACCGAAAATTAATATATTATAATCCATTCCAGTTATTTAGGGTTGAAAGGGTTAAATGTTAAAGTTGTTGGTAAAATTATGTATTGACAAGCCAATATACAATGTACAAGTGCTTTTTGACGCGTCTACACTATTTCCACAGTAGCGCCCTTGGACGCCTCTCAATTTTGATGACGTGTGGCATCGTTTACATAACAGCGACATATACCAGACATTTTTTATTGGATAGCTCTGACAGGCATTTGCGAATAATTCATACATTAACGTTACTACAATTTCCTAATAAGGTATTATAGTAAATTCAATTCTAAGACTAGACCTGCGCGCAAATTTAGGAATCTCCAATACACAAAATCCCAAATCCGGTCACCCTAAACATCCCAAAGGCTACAAAGGCCACTAAGGATGTTCAATATAGGAATGAATGGCCTTTTTGTGGAATTTATCGGGGTATAAACTTGGAAAAGTCGCGGGAATACTGGACGAAGGCCGGAAGGCCTCGTCCAGTATTCCCGCGACTTTTCCAAGTTGATATCCCCGATAAATTCCACAAAAAGGCCATTCATTCCTTATAATTCCAGCATTTTAAATAAATTCATCAAGAAAATGTGTTTATTTTCCGTTTTCTTAAGAATTATTTTAACTGCGCCTGACGGTTACGGAAAGTAGTTTGGCATGGGAGTTTACTGGGATATAAACTTTGGACAGAGACTTGCTACGGACCAATCAAATGTTAGGGAATTGTGTAAATATGTTTGTGCTGGAATTATTGTTACCTGTCGGTACATCAGCAGCTATTTATTGATACACAAACCCTGTTTACATGAATCTCGTTAAATGGTCATTTATTGTGTATTAATAATAATGTACATTTAAGCATAACCGACCCGCTTAAACCGTGTGTTCATCGGGGTTTACTTGCCTTTATCAAATTCTGCGCTGTTCAAACAGCGCGGCCCTTATCCGATCGGCGCAGGTACGCGTTTTGATAATTCATAAAATGATATTAAAACATGATAATTAAGTTAGTTCAGTGACACTTTATGGTATAAATAGCTGCTGATGTACGTACAAGCCTTTGTGGCAGTTGTAGCCTTTGTGGTGTTATGTGTGACCCTCCCAAGTCGACTGTACAAAATGGCGTCAAATTGTTTGCTAGCGACGGTGGAATGTCAGATTTTGAAGGATTCAACCCATCTGATGTCGAATCAGACATTCATGTCAGCGATAGGAAGAAACAAACTATCCAATGTGAGTGTTGTATCAGATGATGAAAATCCCGACAGCTGGACGTGAAAGTTCAACGACATTGTCATTTGTATATTTTATTTCCCACTTTCGTTTTGCATATCCTACAATAATTTCATGACTTTTCACTGGAAAACGCATGTCACTGATAATAAATGGCGAAACATTCATAAACTATATGGCCACAGCCCGCATGTCACGCCTGCCGAGGCATTGTTAGTATACCGAAAAACTAACTAATTTTAACCAAAAATGAATTAATATTTTAAACTAGATGGCCGTGGCCCGCATATCGCGCCCGCCGAAAAACTTTAACCAAAATAAAACTTTAACCCGGACGGATGTATGTACGGACGGACGTACATACGCCAATGTGCCGACTATATCGCGCTGTCCACAAGTGGTTGTGACAAAAATCTGGTTAAGATGGTCGATAGATGATGACATTGTCAATGTCTTACCCTATCGACCATCTAATTTCTGTTTAGAAGATGATTGTATGCACCCATCAATATATTGGGTGTCTGTGTTGAGGTGGGGATGTGTGTGTGTGTGTGTGGGGGGGGGGGGAGTTAACAGGTAAATAATTGGTGAGATTCTTACCTCCATTTGGTGATAAGGAGAGTAAACGTGGTGTACGTGCCGATACATCCCAGAGCCACAAGGGCAAACTGACCGCCACACTTGTAGTACTGAAACACAGAACACCCATTTGTCAGGTGGCGAGATTTGCAATGCCGAATACATACCGACTAATAACAAATTGTCGTATCATGTGTTGATGTATATCTGGGTTACAACAAATTGAAAACTAACGTTTCATTGGTCGAATATGTCACATGATGTTACAAAATGATGTCCGTGTATTGAAGCAATGTAACCAAGTCAGCAGTCATTTTAACAATAACCCTGTCATATTGGCTCATCCTGTACCATAAAACATTTATGGATATGTGGCTGTGACTGGAGAAATGGGGCTTATGGGATTTGTGACCTGTCTTAACCCTTACACCGCTATCTTAATTTGTTGTCGTCTGCTGTTTATTTCCTATTTTCCATTTTTATGCCCGATAAATTTGATATCAAAAGACACTACTGTCTGTTTCACAAAACCTTCCCAAATCATATGAAATTATAGCAAAATTTAAGAATGAGCCTTCTTTTTCTTTTGTGAAATATGTTCCAATATTTATTTTATTGCGGAAAAACAATTTCCCCATGTTAAATTCCCATATGCATCTTCACAAAGTATTTACAGGGGTTTTAACATCGCAATTTTTTTCTAATTTCAGAAATAATGGACCGATTTTAAAAAACTAACTTGTTTTCTTAGATTATTTCCAAGCTATCTAGCGAGATTTCAGAGTCAATTTCCAAAATCTTTCTTCTTTTTTTTTAAACTCCTCCCCAGCTCCTCCACCTCCTTTTCCCCCCATGTTAAATTCCCATAGATAAATCAATTTTTCGTAATAAAATCAATATTTGACCCAATTTCATGAAATAAAAAGAAGGCTCATTCTTAAATTTTACTACATGTATACCGGTAATTTAATATTATCAAAAACATTATTATTTTTGCATTGTTTATATAGCCGTAACATTTGGGCAGGTTTCATGAAACAAACAGTAGCTTGATATTCTCTATTTATATACAGGTCATTCTCGTTATCTCGAAGTCGAATGGACTGATGAAAATATATCGACATATCCGAACTTCGAGATAACAATTCAGCAAATTTCTCGAAAAAAAATCCGAACAAAATCGCTTCAGAAATGCCCCTTTACTTTATTTCCGTGTTTTCATAAATCGCGCACTTTCTTTTTTACACAATGCGCATGCGTATGTCACTAAATATATCGAATACGCTATACAATTTCCGGTGAATTAGACACAATTTGTTTATGCTTTTTCGCAGCTACTGAGCTAGTGTAAACGAGCGATTTTCAACACACATGTAATACACATCAATGAATAATCATTACATCTAAATGTCAACGCTCGTCCTCTCTTCCGACGATGTTATTGAAGAAACAAATTCCGTTCCCAAACTACGTCGGACCTTCGCGTTTATAAGACACACGGTGTATCCACTCAGTTATGACAGGTCAATCAGTTGATGAACTATTTAATGAATGTTAATTTGGCGTTAATAAATTCAAATTTGATCTGACTCCTTATTTCAATTGTTATACCACACATTAATTGGTTAAAATCGCGGCTTGAGTTTATTCACAGTTTAATTAATTTTTCTGTTAATATTAAAAAGAGATTTGATATCACATTAAGTTTAAATTGATTAATTACGGTTTTAAGGGAACTGCTTTAACTGGTTGTGCAACTTTAAACGCATTTTAGCGGGGCGGTGTCTTTGGTTTCTGTAGACGTGTGAAAACTTACCTGAGAAAATCGTGGTGATTCAGACTTGGCGGCGCCGGGCGCTTCAAGTAATTTTCACATCGACATTTTAGGATACAAATGTGAAGGAAACATACTATCGGGACTCGATTTCCACTTCGACTAAACCGATATATCGACATATCCGATATCGAGTTATCAGGAGTAAAATATATGATTTATATAGGGAATTCTGCCGGGACCTCGGACGTATATCAAGATAAGCAGGTATATCGAGTTAAGCGATATCGAGATAACGAGTCAGCTGTTGCTGTAAACAGTTGGCAGCATTCGATGAAAGAGACAGTACACAGAGCTCCAGATAAGGTGCGTAATTGCGTAAATACCCAATTAAAATTGCCAAAAACCTAATTGAAATCAGAAGTAGTGAGTATCAAAATACAATGAAAAATTTGTGGTATCTTTATCATGCTACAGAAAACAATAAACAGACCACAAATATAGCATATTTTTCCATGAAAACACATCTTGGTATTTCTTTAGAATTGTCTCCAAGGAGACAATTCTAATGAAATACCAAGATGTGTTTTCATTTACAAGCAAACTATTCAATGAGTGCGGTCTGCTGATGTGTAAACAGTTGTGTGATTCTATTTTACACAAATAAAATTTTGAAATTCCCAATTGCTTCAGAAATGATGGAGTGACAATACTCAATTACTAATTCCTTATCTGGAGCCTGGCACACATTATCAGGCTGCGACTCAGGTCAAGGGGAACAACTACAAGCACATATTCAATTACATATTTCAAGAGTTATAGTCCATCAACATTGCTGTAGTTGAGTAGAAGTAATCAGTACAAAATGTACTACAATACTGTAACAAGAGTGCCGAAGGTCACAATATACGCCCGTCGAGGCAAGGCCAGTCATCAAGGGGAGATAACTCACTGAAAACCAATAGGTTCATCCTCTTGCCATGATAAACATGTGTACCAAACTTGGTTATGATCCGTCAAGTTACTCTTGTGCAGACAAGGATACAGAGTGTGAAAATTAAAAGTGGCTGCCAATGGGAGATAAGTCATCCGACAATTTTGAAAACAAATAGGGTTCCTTGTTTTCCCATGATAAAGATGTGTACCAAATTTTGTTGCGATCCATCAAGTAGAACAGGAGTTATTGTGTGGACAGAAATTTAGACTGCGAAAATTAAAAATGGCGCCAAGGGGAGATAAGTCAGAAAATCGATAGGGTTCTTCATCTTGCCGTGATAAACATGTATACCAAGTTTGGTTACAATCCGTCAAGCTGACTTGAGTTATTGCGTGGACAACGATACAGAGTGTGAAAACTCTCAATCGCTAGACAGTCACCGTCACTACGGCCCACCTCCAAAAATTCATTCGCATATCTCTTGGTCATAGTTTACGCTTGATTTTCTTGTGTGAATTCTAAGAAAATGTTTATTTAACTAGGTGAGTTGATTATCTTGAAATAATGCCCCCTGTGATAGGGTCCTACCGCTAAACAAACACGGTTCGCTACGCTCACTCGTTTGTTGAGCGTAAGGACCAAATCACTTGTGCATTATTTCACGATAATCAGTTCACCTTGTTAAATAAATGGTATATATTCGGACACAATTAACCCTTTCACCACTAAATATTTGAAATGGACTGTTCTATTCTCATTTTTGGGCTATTCCATTCATCCTAAGAAGGGTGTGCAGAAATAAAATCTTAAAATACAGGCAAATACTGCAGATCCTGATGAGACGGCTCGTTACGAGCCGGCTCATCTGGATCTACAGTATTTGTAAACATTGGAAGTATGCCCTGTCGGGTTGAAAGGGATAAATAAGCAAACATGCAGCATCTCTGGAGCTGTAATAATGTTGTTTTTTTGTAATCGAAAGTAGGCGAGCTCAGATCTGAATTACTTGATCAGCATCACATATTGTGAGCAGCGCCGTAGCCACATTCAGGCACGCCTCCCTCGGTGGTAGGTTCCGGATTTTTAAAAAAAAATTATGCTTTCATCATAAAAGCCGATCGTGAATTGACTGTTCGTGACCATGTAATGTTATGCCTCGGTGTTTACCCCGGGATAAGCCCCCCCGGTAGCAAATATCATCAATTATTCTGCCATTCTCTATGATTTCAAAACGTGTCCAATATAAAAAGAGCCAAATATGTTGTCGAACATATGGCTGTAAAATACGCCAGAATGCAGGAAATGCGATGTACATTTAAAAACAATTATGGGGGAGAATGCACTCGAATCCCCTACCATACTCCCTCGCTCCGCTAGATCGATGAACGAACTCGCTCGCCGGACCAATGTTATTGCCTCTGTGTTTTTCAGGCTCTGGCTACACCACCGATGAGCCATTCACTAATTCTGCCAATATCATAGCTTATAGCACAGCTTCAATGCTGCGGTGGTCTGGTAAACATTATATAACCATCAGAAAATAAATTGAATATGCCATAGAATTGACCATGATGAAGTAGCTTGTACAAACTTTTTGACGCAAAAAAATATGAAGGTAAAAAAGGTCAAGGTCATGTTAATGGTGGCATGAGTGTGTTCCCAATGCTCATATGTATCACGTGTCCAAATATGAAGCAATCCATCCAGTAATTTTAAAGATGACGAAGCTTGAACAAACTTTTTGACATTTCAATGGGAAACAAAAGAATGTATACAGTAATTTGGAAATACTTACCAGAATTGCAGTAACCATGGATACTTCCAAAAGCGTTGGAATCATATTGAACACCAGGATTGTGAGCACAAAGTTTATACCCCTGAAAAGATTGATAAAAAACAATCGAGTATAAACAAATCATTGTGCAAATATTAGCAACATAAAGTGTGTAGCCAGATCGTGACAACCAGTTAAGTCATCAACGTCTTAAAGGTACATGCCCACGCAGCAGGTTACACTGTACTACTACTTTTCATTTTCTGTCATGCCTTATATGAGCCATTTGTCTACTCACTAACGAGTTATTTTTAATTACGGCGCGTGTTAATTGGTGTTAAATCGCATTTTATATGCCGCGACCAGAAAGGGTATTTTCCGACCTCGTGCTATTTTTACCAACACACGTCACGTGACACGATCAATCATATCACATCTTTGACATGCGCAGTGAAGTATCGGAAGTTGAGAAGTTGAGAAGAAAAATCTCTGTTGGAGTCCAAATCTAAATCTCCACGTAACTCTTTCCATTTGGTGATCTGGTCGCCAATATTAACCACTCTCTCTCTCTGTACTGCCTGTCCCTCCGACATTTCGCCTTTTTTTTGGCCGACGCCGTTTCATACAATTTCCGTCTTGGACGTTTCGACATGTTGATATTCTTGTTTACGTATTAGGAAGCCTACTGGCGTGCGTAGTATACTGCGCATGCGCACCGCAAGCCGTGATGTGAAAGTCGTCGTCCCCGCACATTATCAAAACAGACTGTTACCGCCGCGCGTCGCTAACAGTAAATTGATAATTAATAAATGATTATATTTGTATAGCGGGCACTCGTAATTTTTAGAACAGGTGGAAACAGTGACATAATTATACACTTATTTAATTCCTATAAAGAACATTTTGTGCCTACTGCGTGGGCATGTACCTTTAATGAAAATTTATAGAACAACGGTACCATGAAGCACTGTTTATCTTCTGTTTAGTATGATCACTAACTGACGGTAACTAAACTAAGAAGTCTGGATACAAAAGTGTTCTAGTAAATGATGAAACCAAAATGCAGTGAATAGTTGAATATGTATTATCCCTTTCAACACTACAGACCTCTATATTGGAGTTTGCAAACAGTGTAAATCCTGATGAGACGGCTCGTCACGAGCCGTCTCATCAGGATCTACACTTTTTGCAAGTACCATAATTTTCTCTTCTTTTTTTTTAACAAAAAAGCAACCCCTGCTTATAAATGGATTAGTCTGAAAATAATTTTGTGACAATTGGATTGGTCTTTAAATTATTAAAATATTACAGTCCATTCCAGTTACTTAAGAATTCAGTCTCCTAACCCTTACAACATAAACTTAAATTTGTTATTTTTAATCATTTCATTTCTTATTTTCATTTTTTCAAAGAAAACAACATGTGATAATCGTATCCAAGGGAGATATTCCGATCTGCTACCGAAGACAGTTTTGTTACGATAAATATAATAAGAACTAACATCAGACATGTCAAATGACAATATTTGTTTCCCACTTTTAACCCTTTCAACCCTACAGACCATGAAGCTAACACTGTAAATCCAGAGGAGCGGACAAGCCGTCTCATCAGGAGTGTGTATTATTATTTATCCCGTCAACACAGTGCGTGAAACACGGTGCCGTGAAACATTTTTGATATCCTGCCAATACGACCTAATCACCGCGTATGAATATATGCTGTGACTGGGGTTATTTTTTTGCATTTTAAAGCCATTTGTAGGTGTTGACGGGATAAATAGAATAGTAGGATAGTGCTGTGAATGGGAAAAATATCTGGCGCGGCACGGAAACGGGATGTGCTCGGCAGAGCCTCGCCCATCCCGTTTCCTAAGCCTTGCCAGATATTTTGTCCCATTCACGGCACTAACCTACTATTCTCTATGTAAGGTATTGTAACAATACCCATTTTTTAATTAATGGAATAGTACAAAAGTAACATGGAAAATGCCTAGTTATAATTATATATTAAGGGGCGAAATAGTTAGGTCAAGTAGAAACTGAATTCAGTATATACAATAAATGGCATAATTTTTAGTTGGTATGTTTCAGCATTCAATTATAGAACAAGAACTCCATGAAATTAGACATCTCACATTGCAGCCAAATATTATCAAAATCTGTAAAAGGGTTAAATTTTATTGAAAACATAAAAGACCTGGGTGTCGTTTCACTAAACTTTGTACGACTAGAATGTTTGTAAGTGCAAATTTAGGATCGTCTGAAAATTTCAATTGATGGATTTACATTTATTGAGCCTATGCTCAATAAATGTAAATCCAATAAGTTTAGTGAAACAGCCCCCAGAATGCAAACACCAAACACAAAACTGGAACTAAATCCCAATCGACCTTAGACACTGGGACGTGTGGCACATGCGCAACAAAGCAGCACACCTAAATATAACAAATAAGGGGTTAAAATATTATTAACAAATCTAAAGACCTAAATGCAAATGGTAAACGTGAAAGTTGAACAGAAGTTCCCAGTGACCGTGACTTTGGTAACAGCCAGAGTGGTGACCCATCAATGCCAACAAGGCATGCATGCAAAGTCTCAAACAAAAGAGTACCGTCTGTTCCGGGTTTTCCTGCCAACCAACTTTTAGCTATTTCCCACGTTAAATCTAAAAAATATTTAAATGTAAGTATTTTTTCAGCAATAACAAAAACGTCACACTCCCTAATTTTTTTATTTGATATACAGTGGAACCCCTCTAAACCGAACACCCTGGGGACAGACTGAAAAGTTCGGTTTATAGGGGTTTTCGGTTTAGAGGGGTTTTCTATTTCCAGTTAAGGAAATGTATGTTTTCCATCATTAACTCTTGGATTTGTATAGTATATACCATTATTACCATATTGAAAGCATATGTACACATTTTTTCAATAAATATGTCAAGTTTCTTTTTATTCCCAATGAGACGATTCTAAAGCACTCCCAACTTGCCATTTGTATCGAGAAATAAGAAATGTACCCCCAAATTACGCACCTTAACGGGGGCTCGGCTACCCAGTTGTGTTTTATATGTCGACATGTGTAATTCCCAATAACTTTCTCGATCAGCTGGAGCGCTCTTTTAAAATCAGAATGTGTTTTTATTTATTGACATTACAAATAGTGCAGATTCGCAAGGGGTATAGCAAATAGTGTACGGTCTACACTGGTCGCAAAGAGCATATGACACATTTCGCGTGTGCTGTGTAGTTACCGCGAGCTGCTACAATAGCCCACAGGCTACAGTCACGAGTTTACAGCCTCGTTAAGTAATTATCAGATTATCTCAATTAATCGGTCGGTGGGTTCACAAATAATGTGCCGATTATTTTATTTCCGTAATTCTTACGTACGCGTATAATTAAATTGTGAACCATGCTATTGTAATGAGCTTGTAAAACAGCAAACATGTCTCGTATTTAGGTCGCATGAATATTCTTAACTTTGTAATGCCGCTTATGACGTTAAAAAAACACGCCGCTTAGCGCATGGATAGCGCTTGTACAAAGCTCAAGTTAATGTGCGTAATTTGATCAATTTTGTTATTTCTTCCTTCCACACAAATGTCAAGTTGGGAGTCCGTTAGAATGGTCTCATTCTCGTGGCTCCGCATTTTGGGAACCAGAGCTGAACAATACTACCGGGAACCAGCCTATTGTAAACACGGTGTGATTTTGACACCCGCTTGAAACAACAACATTGAAATTGGGCGCGGTGTATTTCTTGGATGACATCCTGACAGGTGACCGTGTTTCCGGTTTTCCGGGGTTATTTTAACGCTGAAATATGGTTTTGGGACTTGAAATGGCGTCCGGATTACGGAGTAGAGGGGTTCCGGATTAGAGGGGTAGAAACTAATGTGTTTATATAGCAGAATATTCGGGACGTGGTCGTATGTTCGGTATAGCGCGAATTCCGGTATAGAGGGGGTCCGGTTTGGAGGGGTTCCACTGTATTCATTTTTTATCACATGAAAACCTTGTTATTACGTGCTGTAACCCATTTCATAAATGTGATACAACACACGTGTAATAACACCTGAAGCGAATTTGATTGGCTGGCCATATCACACTAATTACATTCATATTATGCGCAAACGTTATGCCGAACGTTCCAAATGATGTCCCTAATGGCGCGACAAACGATGTTTTGACATTGACGTCATCCTATTTTCTAATTCACTCTATAAATAGCACGCAATCTGATTGGCTGGTGGTCATACATTACAGGTATATCATTGTTGATGAACGGTCGCAAATTATTTCAATACGTATTCCTACGCCAGTAGTAAAGGAGTGCATTAGAAATAGGTTAATTGCATTGTAATTTTGAAATTTGCGGCGTATATCAGAAAATGATAGGTCGGAAAATCTGTTAATGGCGACGCCAGCGCGTCGCCATTAAACAGATTTTCCGACCTATCATTTTCTGATATATGCCGCAAATTTCAAAATTACAATACAGTTAACCCCATATTAAACGTCATTAGCAGCGACGGTGGGTCAGTAAAATCACTACAATGGTTAAAATGCACTCCCGTTTGTTAATATGAAGAACTGGAACCTATAATATGGTATATTTATAATTTGTTTATTGCAAGGATTAAAACTACTTTTCTCTGTAGAGATTATCAACTCGATGCGAAAATAGTCAATGGCGCCTTCTCACTGAAACGTATCGGACATCTCCAAGTTTTCTGCTATTTGGAGTGTGAAATCGTGTGATAAACAGAATTTCAAATTCGTTTCCAGTTGATATGAAATTTACGAAACTCGGTGCATAAATTGTGCGTGTCTAGTTTCATAAATCTCGTGGAAACTCGTTTGAGATCCTCTATATACACACTAAACTATCAAGTCATCCCTAGGCAGGGATTGAACCGACGACATTCGGTATTGAAGTCGAATGCTCTATCATTTGGCTATCAACTGATGTGACCGGGACTGTCATAGCCCCTACCTGGTGCCCCTATCTATGGCCTTGGACAGGGCGCCGGTCTGACGAGAGAGGTGGAAATTGAGGTCGAGGTTGTGTAGGTGCAGAAAGACGTTGCGCGCCACCCGCCGTATTGAGTTCTGGGCCACACGAGCAAACACAGCGTTCCGCAGTTCACTGAATCCCGCGGCACCGGCCCTCGCGACACCATCTATAACACATGCATAGAACCATTTATCACATGATACCCGTGTTATGCTGTGTTCTAACCCATTTCATATACAGTCGCACCTGTACTAACGGCCACCTGTATTAAGCGTCTCCCTCCATTAAGCGGCCATTTTATTTCCCCCCAATGAAAATTACTCTAAAATTCACCTGTATTAAGCAAGAACCTGTCTAACTCGGCCAACGGCCAGGCAAAATCGCCCATTTTGACTCGAAATCCTCGTTTTAGCGACCATTCTCAGCAAAATATCGGAAATTCTAAAAAAAAAGCTGGAACCAAATTCGTTCAGGTAATCCCCATTTCCCACCCAGTGACTTAAATCTCGCTAATTGCAGGCCTGCCAAACTGTTTACAATACCATTTCAATTTGTTTTATGACACCCGATTGTTTGACCAAATTTTCATCACATCATTACGCGATTCACTAGAATCATGCCTACCCGCTGTGACAATAAAAGTCACGGGTCGATAGTATCAATAATCCCCTAGCCAAACATTGCTTCTGGCTACTATAATTGTCAGTTTAAAACACATGTTATTCTCGTGGTGAAGTTATTTATACAGTACAGCGAATCACTGGTAAGTAAAGGCAGCCCTTAGTGGCATGATTGACAGGTTACTGTGGCGAAAGACGTCGGCAATATATCTATCAGCGATTGATCATGAACCCGGTATAGTTAACTCCCTCCGATTACTCTCAACCAGACAAACAAACACATGCAAACATGCGTTTTAACGGGTGCCAGATGCGAGTTGTTTCTGGCTAGTAAAAAGAATAAGCTGGGTCGCCCGGTGGCGAATGAATTTCGTAGTTGTCTACACACATTTTTGTCAGCTTACGACACTTTGTGGGATACAATTTCCGAAATAAAAATAGCATCCAATCGTTAGCTACGATTTCGAGGCGCCACCTGACGAACCGAGTCGTGACAAACACAGCGGAAGCCCATGATTGCAACTTTCTTTTTCGCCGAAAAGTGTGAAAGAATTAAATACGAAATCAATATATTCTAATGAAATCCTTTGATGCCGAAAACAAAATTGTTTATTACATTACTAACTGTTTATTTCAACCAAATATGGCTAACTGTATTGTCAGAAAACATGAAAAAGTCTGTAAATATCACGGACAATTTCGGCGATTTCGTACCTACGTAGTTTCGTCCTTTTGCAACTTTTTCCAATCAATGTTAACGTAACCCGATTTTTATGATAATTCAGTTTGGTATTAACTAAATATACAGAATTTATGGCACATCCAAGTTCATAAATGATATTTTAAGTGAATTTAAACGAATTAATTTGCTATTTGTCTAAAGTATTTACATAAATGCTGTTTTATTACATGTACACAGTTAAGAGGTTCAAATGGGTGGTAACACCATATACTTTCGAGATGAAATAAACAACAGCCCTTCAGCTTTTACAACAGCTCTTCCACATATGCATGCATCATAATGTGCAAGTTATAGTGAGCGTGGCATGGGGACTGCTGTTATGAGCCGAGCTATGCTGACCGTGGCCTAACTACTTATATTTATCTGTTCAAAAAATGTACATATGAACTTAAGACAAGTTTGACTGTACATTAATTGTACATATAAATCTATATGGAACAAGTTATAAGTCGGTCCAAGAAGTCGGTCGATTAAGCACCCACCTGTGTTAAGCAAGCAATTTTTGACTTTCCCATGGCCACTTGCTTAAGACAAGTTTGACTGTATGTGATATGACACATATGTAATAAGACCGGGAGCAAATTTGATTGGCTGGCCGTATAATGTACTACGTATTCGTATTATGCGCCAGCGTTCTGTCAAATAAATAAAATGGAGACGTTCCAAACGATGTTCCTAATGGCGCGACACCATCCATAACACATAACATGTGCAAAACCCCTTTATGGGCATAAATTTCCGAAAATTGTTCTTGCTTCTTATCCAAAGTATATGTTGTGACCACTCATTTGAACCGTCTCATCGAGACGGTTCAAATGGTGGTCACGACATATACTTCCAACATGAAATAAGAACAATATTTAGACTTTTCTGTGGTGTACATTCAGCATGTAAAGGGCTTAGCAAGAGTAACAGAGGTCATAATGTTGCCGTCGAGGCATGGTCAGTTCAGTGGAATAATGAACAACAGAAAAGTTAGAAAATCGAGTGGTCCTTCAGAAAATTTAGTGTTGTCTAACAACAAGACACCTGGGGCCCTTTGTGAATCTACTCATCATAAGGAAGCTACATACCAAGTTTCAGGTCTGTAGCTATTACGATTTAACAGTTTAACAGTTTTAAGAGTTGCAAGACAAAATTGCCAAATTCAAAGTCGAAAAAAGGGAGATAATCCATGACCCGGATTTCGAATTGAAATAAACTTTGTGCATCTACTCATCAGAAGGAAGCTACATACCAAGTTTCAGGTCTGTAGCTATTACGGTTTATAATTTTTACGAGCTACAAAGCAAAATTGCCAAATTCTAAGTAAACAAGAGGGCCATGATGGCCCTAATTCGCTCACCTGACTCCATGAACACCAGAGGAGAATGTGACATTGAGTTCATGTGTTTTAAAAAAATTGTGCTATTTTTAGATGGCGGTCATCTTGGATTAAGCGATGACTCTCATTTTACAATATCTGAAAATGCTTCACCCAGCATCGGCCATGTGGTTCCTGAGAAAAAGTTGTTAAAAATCTTGAATAAATGGACCTTTTGGTGGTCATCATGGAAGACATAATCATCCGATTCCGACAAATATTGCACCAGAGTGATCGCCTCATTGATACCTTCAATTTGATATATGACATGACCATATTCAGTCAAAAATAAAATTTGACCCCAATTTGACCGCCACGGGCCACGCCCATTTTTGACCCCGGGGTCACCATTTTAACAACTTTCAAAGAGCAATGTACATCGATCATTTCTACCAAGTTTCGTCGAAATCCGGCTAGCGGTTCATGAGAAGAAGATTTTTTAAGAATTTATGCTATTTTTAGACAGTGGCCATCTTGGATTAGCGATGACCTCCATTTTAACAAATATGAAAAGGCTTCACAAATGGACCATAAATTTTAAGTTTGGCTACCATGGGCCAAGCGGTTCATGTGAAGAAGAATTTTGAAATCTCTAATAAAAGAACGACCTTTTGACCTTTCGGCGGCCATCTTGGATGACATAACAATCCGATTTCGACAGAAAATGCACCAGAGTGATCGCCTCATTGATACCTTCAATTTGATATATGACATGACCATATTCGGTCAAAAATAAAATTTGACCCCAATTTGACCCCACGGGCCACGCCCATTTTTGACCCCGGGGTCACCATTTTAACAACTTTGAAAGAGCAATGTACATCAATCATTCCTACCAAGTTTCGTCGAAATCCGGCTAGCGGTTCATGAGAAGAGATTTTTTAAGAATTTATGCTATTTTTAGACGGCGGCCATCTTGGATTAGCGATGACCTCCATTTTAACAAATCTGAAAAGGCTTCACACATGGACCATAACTTTTAAGTTTGGCTACCATGGGCCAAGCGGTTCATGTGAAGAAGAATTTTGAAATCTCTAATAAAAGAACGACCTTTTGACCTTTCGGCGGCCATCTTGGATGACATAACAATCCGATTTTGACAGAAAATGCACCAGAGTGATCGCCACATTGATACATTCAATTTGATATATGACATGACCATATTCGGTCAAAAATAAAATTTGACCCCAATTTGACCCCACGGGCCACGCCCATTTTTGACCCCGGGGTCACCATTTTAACAACTTTGAAAGAGCAATGTACATCGATCATTCCTACCAAGTTTCGTCGAAATCCGGCAAGCGGTTCATGAGAAGAAGATTTTTTAAGAATGTATGCTATTTTTAGACGGCGGCCATCTTGGATTAGCGATGACCTCCATTTTAACAAATCTGAAACGGCTTCACCCATGGACCATAACTTTTAAGTTTGGCTACCATGGGCCAAGCGGTTCATGTGAAGAAGCATTTTGAAATCTCTAATAAAAGAACGACCTTTTGACCTTTCGGCGGCCATCTTGGATGACATAACAATCCGATTTCGAAAAAAAATGCACCAGAGTGATCGCCTCATTGATACCTTCAATTTGATATATGAAATGACCATATTCAGTCAAAAATAAAATTTGACCCCAATTTGACCCCACAGGCCACGCCCATTTTTGACCCCAGGGTCACCATTTTAACAACTTTGAAAGAGCGATGTACATCGATCATTCCTACCAAGTTTTGTCGAAATCCGGTTGGCGGTTCTTGAGAAGAAGATTTTTTAAGAATTTGTGCTATTTTTAGACGGCGGCCATCTTGGATTACGTAATGACGTCATTTTAACAATTTTGTAATCCCCCTACCTAAGGACCATGACCATGAAGTTTGGTGACTATAGACCCAATGGTTACCGAGGAGAAGACGTTTGAAAATGTTCACGGACGACGACGGACGACGGACGACGGACGCCGGACGACGGACGACGACGACGGACACATTGCGGTAACAATAGCTCACATGAGCTTCGCTCAGGTGAGCTAAAAAGGGGAAGATAATCCATGACACGGGTGTGGAATAAAAAATATAAATAAACTTTGCGCATCTACTCATCATAAGGCAGCTACATACCAAGTTTCAGGTCTGTACCTTTTACAGTTTAAAAAGATTTACAAGTTACAAGGCAAAATTGCCAAATTCTAAGTCGAAAAGGGGGAGATAATCCATTAACCGGGCGTCGAATCAAAAAACAAAACTAGAAAATGTGTCCATAGAACACGGATGCCCCACATACAGCTTTGCTAGTAAATGAGGCAAAATTCTGAGTCGAAAAGGGGATCTAATCAAAAATCGAAATGAACTTTGCGCATCTAAATTCATCATAAGGAAGCCACATACCAGGTTTCAGGTGAGTAGCTATTAGGCTTTAAAAGTTTTACGAGTTACAAGCCGAAATTGGAAAATTCTATGTCGAAAAGGGGGAGATAATCCATGACGCTGGGGTCAAATACAAAATCTAAATAAACTTTGTGCATCTACTCATCATAAGGAAGCTACATACCAAGTTTCAGGTCTGTAGCTAGTACGGCCTAAATATATGTAGATGGATACAGCACAAACTTACAGCCAATCAGCAGTGTGGTTGCCATGGTAAACACTGTAGACGAGGGCTCGGCCAAATTCAGCCAATTACTGGGCTCGTTTAAGAAGTCGACGGCATACTTGAACAGGAACGGCACGTATACATTGATCACCTGGAGTAAATATGCCACAGATACAGTTACCCAGAGCTCCAGTTAAGGTGCGTAATGTGACCAACTTGGGGTGAAATTTTGTTATTTCTTCATCAAAAATGGCAAGTTGGGAGTCCTTTAGAATCGTCTCATTGAGACGATTCTAAAGCACTCCCAACTTGCCATTTTTGATGGAGAAATAAGAAATTTACCTCCAAATTACGCACCTTAACTAGAGCTCTGGTTACCTGTAGCCAATTTCAACAAAATTGCAAAGTATACTTATCTAGCAAAGTACATGTATACTTTGAGGGAGTAATCATTTATTTTTCCCGAAATGCATTGTTTCAAATAGAACTAACCACTGCATATATTTGATGAATAAAAGTATGCAGGATTATTATACTGAATTTATTACATTATCACAGCCAAAATGGCTGTGATAATGTAATAAATTCAGTATAATAAAAATTAATAAATTTATCCTTAAATTGAAAATTTCTCCCTCAAAATACACTTTGCTAGATAAGTATACTTTGCAATGTTGGTGAAATAGGCTACTGTTGTGTTAACCATTTCACCGCTAATTAACTGAAATGGAATATCGAGGATTTGACATAGGGGTGAATTAACCCTTTCCCTGTTTTGCGATATTTCGACTTATCCAAATCCAAAACATCTGAATAAAAGAATCAAATGCTGGGTCAAATGATGGTTAAATTATCTGATAGAGTAGAAAACATTGTGGGAAAAGGAGAAATTGCTTGTTACAAGCAATTTCTCCTTTTCCCACAATGTTTTCAAAAGACATCTTCTGCAGAGGCGTGAGAAGTCGTCTCTATCAGGGAAAGGGTTAGTATATGATATTTATTAAAGGTGCACTCAGTAGACACAAAATGTTCTTTATATCAGAAACATCATCCGAGATATTTTCTGGCAAAATAAACATTCACACACCATTACCCCATGTATTGATTGGCATTATTTTACATTTTATATCAATCGCAAATTTCCACACTGATATCAGGGGCGATAACCGTGTCTCCTTAAAATTTTAACGGACATTATTATTTATGATCATACTTCATAACCTGTTCAAAAATATTGTATTTTTAAAGTTGACGCATTTATTTAGTATTAATAAATCTCGCCTGATACCACCGCGAATTACTATCAGTAAAATAAATATTACTTAAATGATTATATCTGTATAGCGGGTACTCGTAATTTTTAGAATAGTGACACAATTATACACTTATTTAATTCCTATAAAGAACCTTTTGTGCCTACTGAATGGGCATGTACCTTTAAGTACATGTACATGTATATACTTATTTCTGTGCTGTGATTGTTATGAAATCAGTCAACAAGTATCATAATTATCACATTAAATCATCACAAATGTAAGATTATATTTATTGCATAAACCTATCATCATATATTGAAGCTGTGCTTATCACTTAACGTTCATCGTAGCAATCTCATTTCCATATTTAATACACTAGTGCAATATAATTTTTCACACACTATGTTCATACACTTAATTCCAGCACAAAAATATTTACACAATTCCCTAACATTTGATTGGCCCGTAGCAAGTCTTTGTCCAAAAGTTATATCCCAGTAATCTCCCATGCCAAACTACTTTCCGTAACCATGAGGCGCAGCTAAAATAATTCTTAAGAAAACGGAAAATAAACACATTTTCTTGATGAATTTATTTCAAATGCTGGAATTAGAAGGAATGAATGGCCTTTTTGTGGAATTTATCGGGGATATAAACTTGGAAAAGTCGCGGGAATACTGGACGAGGCCTTCCGGCCTTCGTCCAGTATTCTCGCGACTTTTCCAAGTTTATACCCTGATAAATTCCACAAAAAGGTCATTCATTCCTATATGAAAGCCACGTTCATGCAATAAACTATTTCAGACCATCCTATCACCAAGCCGACCCCCTGTGGTGTAGACAGACAAGGCAGTTCCTTACCTTGGAGCCCAACAGCAGACTGACGGCGATCACGACCCGCGCCCGAATCCCGGGCTTGTCTCGGGGCCACAGGTAGCTCAGCATGAAGCGTATGATATCCCATCCCTTCTCCTCTTTGTCTTTGTCCAGACCCTTTATCTCGGTGCGTGACAGGTTCGACACTCCAGGATGAAAACATGTTCGGGCGAAAATATGGTTTGATAAAATCTGAAAATATAGGAACGACATTTGATTGAAGATTCAGTGGCGTAGCCAGAGGAGGTACAAGAGCTGCGAACACACCCACAAAAATTAGGTAATGTGTATAATTGTGTCTTACTTTAACCCTTTCACCCCTAAGTAACTGGAACGGATTTTGATATGTTAATTTTATAACCAATCCAATCGTCACAAAATGATTTTCAGACTAGTCCATTTATGAAAAGGGAGTGTTTTCGTTCTCAAAAATATGAAAATTACTTGCAAATGTTTTGCCAATTCCACTATACTGCAGGCCAGTGCACCATGGTGTTGAAAGGGTTAACTTACATTTTTTTTAGGGAGATAGATGTACTGTTTATTTGCAAAATGTGTAGCTTTAAAATCACTATACTCGAGGAAATTGAATGAAGAAATCAGTATTTTTCAGGGGAAGGAAGCTCCCACATCTCTTTCCAAACTCATTGCACAATTTGCACCCCTTCTGCAAGAATCTGGCTACGCATCTGAGATTGTTATGATATGAATAGAGTCAGAGCTGCAGATAAGTTTTGTATCTCAGGAGTATTATACACTGTACCCCCATATTTCAAATTCAATGCATATTTTACTTTTACAAATGTATTATTTATTTTCTTCTTTATTAAAAAGGGAACAAGTGATAAACAAGAGTCATAAAATAAGTCCGTTAAAGATGGGCCAGACAGCGAAGATGCAGAAATGTGAAGCTGTCACCAAGACAAGAAACATTAATGAGAATTTGAATATCTATAGCATTATTTCTTCCTCTTGTTGTGATAAACAGGTATACTAATTTAGGTAGAGATGTGTAAAGTAGAAATTATATAGAATTGGACACAAAAATGAAGAAAAAAAGTTAAAAAGTTAATATTTTTGTTAAAAAATATATTATTTTTTTTTTTACATAAACGTGAATGTGAATGGGTTTAACGTCCCAGCAACAGCTAAGGCCATATATTACATACAATTTAAAGTCTCATCCTACAGACCAGTGGGATGGAAATACTATGAAAGTATTTTTGCTGCCCAAGGCGAGGTTTGAACTCACAACCTCCAGATTGGAAGTCGGGTGTTCTAACCTCTAGGCCCGCCCATCCCAGTTCGGCATAAAAACACAAAGGTGCACATCTTCAATATGTGTAGAAGACGTGTGTATAGTTTCAGATCGATTGACTGAACAGTTTCAGGGGAGTTGTGTATACAAACTCTGTACTCTATGTAGACTTGTATACAAAATTGTAGAAAAAAATGGCTATGTTAAAAAGGTGATATCTGTGTTAAAAAATATTTTCAATATGTGTATAAGATGTGTGTATACATGTAGTTTCAGATAGATTGACTGAACGGTTTCAGAGGAGTTGTGTACACAAACTCTGTACCCTATATAGAATTGTATAGAAAAAATGGCTAAGTTAAAAAGATGATATTTTTGTTAAAAAATAGTTTTTCGGCATAAAAACAGCAAGGTGCACATCTTCAATATGTGTAGAAGATTTTTGTGTATAGTTTCAGATCGAGCGACTTTACGGTTTCAGAGGAGTTATGTATACAAACTATGCAGTTTTTCTGTCCACCGCACGCCCCATGGTAAAACATAAAACGGTTGAATAAAAATAAAACAAATTAAAAAATTCACTTATTTGAGCAGCAAAAATCAAACACTTTTTGAAGCTCAACTAAGTAAATTTTCAGTATTTTCAATATTGAATTTGAAAATCAATATGTATTTTCACATTGCTGTGAGTACATGTATTTTGTACTCCCACTTTTCATAATCTATGTGTATTCTCACTGCTGATCCGCAACTTATTTTTTCTTCAGACATTAATTTTTAAAGAGAACATTTAATGCACAATGAGGCATGAAACTACATTGGTATATATTTAACCCTTTCAACACCACAGGCCTGTATAGTGGTAATAGCAAATAGTGTAGATCCAGATGAGCCGGCTCATAACGAGCCGGCTCATCAGGATCTGCACGTTTTGCAACTAATTTTCATATTTTTGAGAGAAAAAAACACCCCATTTTCATAAATGGACTAGTTGCAAAATCATTTTGTGACAATTAGATTGGTTAAAATTAACATATCAAAATCGACTCCAGTTAGTTGGGTGAAAGGGTTAAACTAGGCACTGTCATCTCAATTATTCAATAGGTGGTTTTTCATGTTATGCACTGCAAATGACCTACGAGGGTATGGAAGGTGTTCGAGCCGTTTCCCACCCTTAAATATAAGCCGAACGAACGAATCGAGGGGTTACCAGAAAGTTTGAGAACTAATTCTATGTAAAGATAACTGCTGCTTTTTCCTCGATCATCAAAACCAGCATATACATAGCACGACATCTGTGTGGCAGGTTGTATGTAGTATTACTATGACTACGCCACGCAGTTTGTGACGTCATGATGTCATGTGACTTCATGTCCAGACGTTTGGTACAAATTAACTATTTTGCTGATTTCAACGTTGTTAGTAAAACGATTTTAGTAAAAATGTTCATATTTTAGAGCATGTATTGGTCAGTAACCATTTGAACCCGAAAGCCCACTATAGCGGTTTATGCAAACAGTGTATATCCAGATGAGCCGGCTAGTAACGAGCCGTCTCATCAAAATCTGCACTTTTTTGCAAGTAATTTTCATAATTTTGAGACCAAAAACACCCCCTGTTCATAAATAGACTAGTCTGAAAATCATTTTGTGACGGTTGAATTGGTTGCAAACTTATCAAAATCCATTCCAGTTACTTAGGGGTGAAAGGTTTAATAATGTATTTGGTATTGTACATAAACTGGCAACAGTAGAACCAGGCTTCACATGACGTAATTGCAATTTCAACACGGAATTCAGTCAAAACATGATCTATTATTACACACATAAGAAATACAAACCTGCTTTTTGTGGTTCCTCCCCAAACCCAACAGGAAAGGTTGTGTTCTCTTCAACTGTTTAGGTATCAGTTGTGAATGCTGAAAAAAATCAAAGGAATAATTAAAAATTGTTAAGAGATCAAACATATACTGTTTATTCATGTACCGAGCACAAACTGTCACAGGGTGATAAAGATGCGCACCAGCCCAGAATCAAACAGGGGACCTCTGGCTTACTATACCATCGCTCTACCGACTGAGCTAACAGGGTACATATACACACTTCCTGCCCATAGTGAGTTACGAACGTGGACATACTTCCCAGCCAAATAGAAGTTCATCCGCAAATTTATTAATTTGTCTCTGAATTCCATATTTTGGGGAGTACTTATCAGTCATGGTCCCCTAATGTCACAAGGTGAGAGAAACGCATACCCAACCATTGGACTCAAATCTTGGACCTCTGGTTTACCGCACCATTGCTCTCCCGACTGAGCTAACCGAGAAAAGATACACACTTCCTACCAATTTTACTGTTAATTCAGTATTTATTGATAATTCAATTTTTTTATATCAATAATTCCACGGGCAATATGCAATATTTTACTCTTTATTGAGTATTTTTGATACCAACTAGAGCTATATAACAGGAGTGATCATAATACAGTGCAACCTCTCTAAACCGCACACCAATAAAACACATGTGATCTTATTTTTGATGAATTTTTTTGTCATTTATCTCACGTGATAATGTCTGTTCGTGATCGCATAGCACACAAGTATGGCTCAGAATGATTTACAGTGAAACATCTCTAAGCCAGACACCCTGGGGACCTCCCAGGATGTCCGGTTTAGAGAGGTTTCACTGTACCCCCACAAACATCGCTTTGACACATGAACAGGTTTAACATCGGAAAGAGCTTCATTGGAATTGAAATTTCATGCCCATTTTTGACCTTTGACCTCTAAAACAGAAACAGAAATTATAAAAGACATTTACCCGAGCGTTAAAGTTTTGAATGTGACCCTGGGCTTAGTGGGGGCGGGATGATTGTGGATTTGTCATAGGGGACCATTAGAGCAATGCACAGAGCTCCAGATAAGGTGTGTATTGGCTTATTTTACGCATTTATTTTAGCAGAATACGCATTGATTATCAAAAGTGGGAGTACAAAATACTCACAGCAATGTGGTAATACGCATTGATTTTCAAACTGAGTAGTGAAATACTGTGTAATAAAGTTGAAAATTTACTTATTTGAGCTGCAAAAAGCAAACACTGTTTGCTTTTTGCAGCTCAAATAAGTGAATTAATTTGTTTTATTTTTTATCATGATTGTGTTCCTATTTGATATGGAAGAAAATCAATAATACAGTGCGACCCCGTCCCCGTTAGTACACGCTTCATTATAACACGATTTCGTTTAGTACACGGTTGTGCCTTGCAATTGGCTCCTGAATTTTTTGCCTATTTGTATATCAAAATCGTGTTAAATTTGTATCACGAATATTGTCAGAAATCGTGTTAAATTTGCGATTATATTGCTGCCGAAAGTGGTATTGTATTGTTAATTACTGATGTGCGGTATGTATTATCTGTGTGTTTAATTAAATAATTGACCTACTTTAGATACGTTGTTTGTTTGTTTGTTCTTTCCCAAATTAGACCCAAAATGGACGAATGAATAGCCTCCTTTTATCTCACCGATGTGAATGTGCAGCTGATCACGTTTGCACATTTCGTAAATTAATCCGAGCAAACTGGGTCTCAGCAAATTGGTCTCAGTAATTAAAGCAGTGCTAATTCGCGATTTCATTTTTCCGGCATGCGTTCGCACTCACCATTGGTGGAATATTAATTAGGTGTAAAGGCTGACCAATCGGAGATCGCGTATCAATCGCGCAGATTAACTCAACCCAGATTAAATACACGTGTACTCCTATGGATTTTCATTATTGTCTGATTTTTAATCTGTCAAAGTAAATTGTAATAAACGCAATCATGTCTGAATCACCGAGTCGTGGCATTAAACGCAAGAAGTTTGATATTGAATTCAAACTGGCAGATGTACATTTGTAAAAGTAAAATATGTACAGTGAAATCACGATGGCTCGAAATGCGATGGCTCGTAATGTCGGGCTCGCTCGAAATGGCGTCGCGGTCCCGATAATTTTCCCTATATGTTTAATGTATTTTACATGCGATGGCTCGAAATGCTCGATGCTCGATGGCTCCTAGAAAAATGCGATCGCTTGAAACAATTGTCAAGTCCCGCGGACACATTTCTCGCTATTTTGCTATACGATGACTCGAAATTGATGTTGAAGTTTGTGTTTGGCTAATTTTCACACCTCCGCGTCCGAGCCGCGCTCTACCTTACAATCAAAGGCCGAGCCACGCTCTATCTGTCTGTGAAATGTGATTTCTTTTCAAGTGAAGTTAATTGCCTAAAGTGGTGCAATTTGATCTTTAACATTGTTGATGGCGATCATTTTGTGAATTCTATATTAGATTATTCGGAAACTTTCATCATAATTTGTGGAAACTCTATTTATTGTTATGCTTGTACATTATTTGTGAAATAAAAGTTATTGTATTCTTAATTTGTTGTTGTTGTTTTGTGTCCCATAACAGCTCAACGGCATACGGCGATTTATTAAATATTCTGGGTTTCCTCCACTCGGAGTATTTAATAGAGTCTGTCGTAAGTCATTGGTCGTTTTTCGTTTTAACTCCCGTGTTATTCGAGAGGCTACCCGGGAGTTATAACGAAAAACGCCCATTGAAAAGACCACTGTTTTGAGTGACGTCACAACCACCTGCTGCATTAATTATGTGCGCCGCTATTTATAGTGAATACTGGACCTTTTCTCCTTTTCACTTTGATAATAATTGAAATAAAGACAGTTAAAATTGTAAATACATGTGGTTTATTTAATTTTGCATGATAATTAATCTGCGAATAAATATTATAATCATCTAAAACATGGATACATTGTGCTTTCTTTATTTCCTAAATCCGACGGGTACAGTAGTCGGCAAATATAACAAAATCGAAAGATGCGATGGCTCGAAAGATGAGGTCACTCGAACAAAATGTGCGGTCCCGTGGCATTTCGAGCCATCGCGATTTCACTGTATTGAATTTTAAATATGGGGGTATAATACTCATTAGATACAAAACTTATCTGGAGCACTGTGTGAAATATCAAGCAGATCCGTGCAAGGAAACAGAAATTATAGGATATTTACCTGAGCATTAAGGTTTCAAATGCACCAAGTATGTGACCTTGACCCTGGGCTTAGCAGGGGCGGGAAAATCGTGGATTTGTTGCAGTGCGGTAGAGGACCATTATAGCAATGCGTGTGTGAAATATCAACCAGATCAGTATAAGGAAATAGAAATTACAAGTCATTTACCGAGAGTTAAGGTTTCGGACGACGGATGGGACAAACGGACGCCAGTAACACTATATGCCCCCTCATCATTCGGTGGTGGGGGCATAACAAAATCTCATATAAATTTTTAACTTTGACCTCTAAGTGTGACCTCGACCTTGGATGTAGACACATGGGTATTGAACGCAACATACCGTCTCATCAAACATTTGAGGAACATTATTTGAAAATCAATTCATGGGTTTAGGAAATATAGAGCGGAATCATAATTTGACCTTCGACCTCTAAGTGTGACCTTGGATGTAGACAGGTGGGTATTGAATTTGACAGATCGTCTCAACATGGCAAACATTTGTGGCAAATTATTTAAAAATCCATTCATTGATTTAGAACATATATATTATATAACGGAAACAAAATTTCCAACAGACCGACCAACATTCTAACTCCTACATACCCCACCCCACCCTCCCACCCTCTAAACTTGAATTACTTAATTTGTGGGGGTATACGGTAAGTAGTAAAAATATGATGAAATAAAGAAATATAATGAAAATATCGTAAGCACGTTTGCCTCTCAAAGAAAGTGAACATGAGACAACTAATTTAAGTGACTGTCATGCATTGTTCATGTATATCATGTTGCTGAAATATTATTTGCGAAAAAGGTTATTTCCTTTCCGATGCTCGGCAACAGTTTTGTCTATTTTAAATTGTATGCGAAACTATAATTTTTGCAGTGCTACATGCCTGCAATTATTCCCACGAGTAATGGGAGGTCCCAAACTTTATAATATACCGATTCAAATAATAATAATTCCAGCACAAAAATATTTACACAATTCCCTAACATTTGATTGGTCCGTAGCAAGTCTCCGTCCAAAATTTATATCCCAGTAAACTCCATGCCAAACTACTTTCCGTAACCGTGAGGCGCAGTTACAATAATTCTTAAGAAAACGGAAAATAAACACATTTTCTTGATGAATTTATTTCAAATGCTGCAATTATAAGGAATGAATGGCCTTTTTGTGGAATTTATCGGGGATATAAACTTGGAAAAGTCGCGGGAATACTGGACGAGGCCTTCCGGCCTTCGTCCAGTATTCCCGCGACTTTTCCAAGTTTATACCCGGATAAATTCCACAAAAAGGCCATTCATTCCTATAGTAAACACCTGTCAAATTAAGGAGTGACTTTATCGAATATGAATTTTTCAAATGTAGTAGCATCATACATTTTTTTTTTCTTTTTTTTTTATGTAAAGTATATCTGACCCTGTTCTTCTTAGTGTATATTATACGGAGCATTGAGTTGCAATCTCCGCCATTTTAGTTTGTACATGCTATCGGACAGTTTCAACACTTGGAGCGTTTGAAACTTACAGCAAATAATACGGCAGAATATCTTATAAAATTTGGTGCAAATTAAAACCTAAAGAAGAGTTGTCAGAAGACAAAGAAGCGTGCCTAGTAGTGCTTTAGTTTAACGAATATCAAGAAGCTGTGTGAAAAGAAACAGTAATTATAACAAATTTCCACCAATGTTAAGTTTGTGAAAGCCCTAAGATTGTGACCTTGACCTTGGGGTTAGCAGGGTTCTGATGGTCATGGGTTTGGCTTGGCATGATAGAACCATTAAAGGTACATGCCCACTCAGTAGGCACAAAATGTTACTTACATCAGAGACATCAGACACATTTTCTGGCAAAATAAACATTCATTCACCGTTATTCCACATATTGATTGGCATTATTATACATTTTATATTAGCCGTAAATTTACAAACTGATATCAGGGGCGATAACCGTGTTTCCTTAAAATGTTAACGGACATTACTATTTATTCTCTGTATTTATCTTTTGATGTGCAATGATCATATTTGATAACCTGTCGAAAATATTATTTTTTCAGGCGACACATTTAATTATGGTAGTATAAATAATTAAAAAAATAGCATGCCTCATTTGCATATGAAAATAGCCTGATACCACCGCGCGTCACTACCAGTAAAATAAATATTACTAATTGATTATATCTGTATAGCGGGCACTTGTAATTTTTAGAACTGGTGGAATAGTGACACAATTATACACTTATTTAATTTCTATAAAGAACAGTTTGTGCCTACTGCGTGGGCATGTACCTTTAAAGGAAGGGCTGAGTAAAGTATCAAAACGCTTAGTTAAAGAAAACAGAAATTATAACAAATTTCCCCCAACATTACGTTTACGAAAGCACTAAGATAGTGACCTTGACATTGGGGTTAGCATGGGTCTGAGCATCATAGATTTGTCACAGCATGATAGAGAAGCATTAGAGAAAGGCATGTGTGAAATATCAAAACGTTTGGTGAAAGGAAACAGAAAGTATAACAAATTTCCCCCAACGTTAAGTTTATGAAAGCACAAAGACTGTGACCTTGGGGTTAGCAGGGAACTGGGCATAATGGATATGACACAGCATGATAGAGAATCATTCGAAAAATGCATGTGTGAAATATCACAACGTTTGGTGTAAGGAAACAGAAATTATAACATATTTCCCCCAACGTTAAGTTTATGATAGCACAAAGACTGTGACCTTGACCTTGGGGTTAGCGGGGGTCTCAAGTTGTAGATTTGTCACAGCATGATAGACAATCATTAGAGAAAGGCATGTGTGAAATATCAAAATGTTTAGTGAAAGCAAACAGAAATTATAACAAATTTCCTTCAACGTTAAGTTTTTTGAAGACAAACAGACAAACAGACGGATGGACAGACGCTGACTACAATGTGAGTGGTATGCCATAAGCACTCCTTTCTTCGAAAGGTGCGCTAAAAAGTGCTTGTTTTTCCAGCGTTAAGTGGTATTTCTGGGTCGAAAAGTGAGTGGAGATTCGCTGCCGATGACCGCACTCGACACAGAGACGGGTTCAACGTGGCCTACTCCGAAAACCTCCAAAGAAGTGGAGCGCTTTATGGGCCTCGCTAATTAACTATTCTGACAACTGGCAGAACCACTTTACATTGGCAAAACAAATTCCGCTGGGACGCCGAACAACAAGACGCATTCGACTCGCTGAGGAAAGCCCTAACCGAACCACCAGTACTAGAGACACCGATGCCTCCAATGTATCTATAGGGTGCGAACTGCTACAGGTTCAGTGTGGTGTAGAAAAAGTAGTGGCCTATGGCAGCTTGGCATTGACAAAGGAGCAGAAAAAGTATTGTGTGACACACAAGGAATTACTAGATTCACACGGCAATATCCAATATCGACACTATCTGCTGGGGAGACAGTTTACTCTGAGAACCGATCACTCGAGCCTGACATGGTTGTTAAACATTAAAGAGCCACAAGGCCAATTTGCCAGGTGGATTGAGGAGCTATTCCAGTACAATATGATACTAGTGCATAGAGCTGGTCGGAAACAGGGGAATGCTGATGCCTTGTCGAGAAGACCTCGACACATTGATGTGAAATATTATCAAAATCTGGCAAGGGGTTAAAGAGATATTGTGAAAAAACAATAACTTTAACGCATTTGCCGTACAAAAAAAACCGGACGACGCGGACGACGACGTGGACGCGGACGACGACGACAGAAAAAGCGCCGACTAGTCGCGCCTCTGCTAAAGCAGGCGCGACAATAAATAACCTTGACCTTCAGAATTTGGATGTGGGGGTGTGCGTAATGAAGCATCATCCCTAGACAAACATTGATGTGAAATATTATCAAAGTCTGGCAAGGGGTTAAAGAGATATTGTGAAAAACAATAACTTTAACGCATTTCTGTTACAAAACCAGTGAACATTAAAAGTAAATAAATGACCTTGACCTTGAGAATTTGGATGTGGGGGTGTGCATAATGAAGCATCATCCCTAGACAAACATTGATGTGAAATATTATCAAAGTCTGGCAAGGGGTTAAAGAGATATTGTGAAAAAACAATAACTTTAACGCATTTCTGTTACAAAACCGGTGAACATTAGAAGTAAATAAATGACCTTGACCTTGAGAATTTGGATGTGGGGGTGTGCGTAATGAAGCATCATCCCTAGACAAACATTGATGTGAAATATTATCAAAGTCTGGCAAGGGGTTAAAGAGATATTGTGAACAAGAGTGCCGCAAGTCCCAAAATACGCCCGTCGAATATGGGCCAGACAGCGAAGATGCAGAATTGTGAAGCTGTCACCAAGGCAAGAAACATTAATGAGAATTTGAAAGTCTATAACATTATTTCTTCATCTCATTGTGCTAAATATGTATACTAATTTAGGCAGAGATAGAAAAGTAGAGTGTAAAGTAGAAATGATAGGGAATTGGATACAATAATGTAGAAAATATGGCTAAGTTAAAAAGGTGATATTTTTGTTAAAAAATAAGTTTTCGGCATAAAAATACCAAGGTGCACATCTTCAATATGAGTAGAAGACGTGTGTATAGTTTCAGAACGATCGACTTAACGGTTTCGGAGGAGTTGTGTACACAAACTCTGTACCGTATATAGAATTGTATAGAAAATGTAGAAAAAAAGTTAAAAAGGTCATATTTTTGTTAAAATATATGGGCCGCGCTCTGTGAAAACCAGCCTTAATGACAACGTCATGAAAGGTTGAAAATGACGTCGTAAAGTTACGCATACATTTACCAACGTCACTTCGGATTTTGACACTTGGTATGGTTGCGTCATTGTAATAAGTTGTCCTATTTATAGCCGTACGCTTTATGGCTTACAAATATTTTAAGGTTGGATATGCGTGGCAGAATTGTACAGTAAATTGTTTTCAAAGTGGTTCAGATAGTTTGTTTTTTTTTCTTCAATTTCCTTCAAGGAAATACGTATTAATTTTGTCGATTATTTTTATACAAATGGGCATATTGCATTTATGATTTTTATAATATATTATTTGGACGACTTGTGAAATGACATTTGAAACTAAATAACCATACGACCGGTATTTTTAGATAACACATAACAATATCAGTATTATGTAATCATAATGCTAATATTTCTTTTAAATTTTATTTATATATTCATGTAACAATTACAAACAAACGCGAGAACAATTGTAATCGGCGTAGACACTAAATAATAAAACATGTTTGGCCCAGTGTCAACATGATGCATGCGATATGCGAGGAGCCGCGTAATTAGAACTACCATATTAAATCGTTTTCCATAGAATGACATCTGTAAACCAAGACCTTTTCATAAATATAATCATGCAATATGAAGATATACGTAGACACATCATTAAGTCAAGAATACATGAATGCAGATTTACCCGAGGTTGTCTACATATTTCGAAAATCGGTTGTCACGTTCAAATGAAGGTTAGAGTTACTCATCAAAATGCGTAATGCAGTGTAATCTATAAATAAATCCCAAAATCGGAACTGTGTTTGTACAGCATGTACGGTTCCGTCTTAGACGGCCGAAAATACCCGAGCCCGCTCTAATATGAACGGGACCGTATATCATAATTAGTAAAGAGCGCACACATGCGCCCCGGGTCGATCTTAAAGTTGTAAATACATGTATTGCTGATGGTGGTCGCCAGACAGGATAAGTTTGTTTTCTGTGAGTATTCAGGTTTCAACCCAAATTAAGAAACAATTTACTTGCTACTAAACACTGGATGTCTGCGTGCTTTATTGTTTTTTTATCAAAGGGACGTTCTAGTCGGAGGCGTGTACATAATATAAAGCAAATACCAGGAGCGGATCCAGGATTTCAGGTTGGCGGGGCGGGACTTCTTAATTGAAACAGTTTACTTTATTTTCGAACTAGCACCGTTTGTTCGTCGACCAAGCGGAGCTCGGGAGACTGCTAGGTGGGTCCGGCGGTATGCCCTCCTGAATATTGTTGATATATATACCCCATTTTGCTGCGTTATAACGCATTTTAGAGCACACATATCTTTACTCGCAAAATGTTAGTGGGACGCGCGCCGGTTTTCCCCTACGTGAATCCGCCTTGGAATACACAACTTCTATATTTGCAGATTCAACGCGTCTAAATTCAAACGAGACGCTTCAAAAAATGTTGCAATTTTGTGGTCGGTACAAATTTAGTGTATAAATAACTGACTTGATTATATAGTGTGCAGACATGAATTCAAAATACATATACGTACGCCACGGTGCTTTTCAGCATGGCTTGGTTGGCCACTCATTTCTTTGTTTACAAAGGTGTTGAATGTACTTTTTCTGAAACGCAACACAATTAAATTGCAAATTTCAATTTCAAACTAGAAAAAGTCGATGGCGCGCCATCGCAATATACCCACTTTCCCCAAATGCTAAGTCCGAAAGGGGGAGGTAATCCATGATGGAGGGTCGGATAAAAAATCCGAATTCACTTTGCGCATCAGCACATCAAAACGAAGCTACGAACCAAATATCAGACGCGTAGGTATTAAGGTGAAAAAGTTTTTCGACCTACGAGGAAAAATAGTGAAATTCTAAGTCCGAAAGGGGGAGATAATCCATGACGGAAGGTCCGATCAAAAATCGGAATTCACTTTGCACATCATAATGAAGCTACATATCAAATATCAGAAATGTAGGTATTAAGGTGAGAAAGTTTTTCGACTTACAATGAAAAATAGGGAAATTCTGAGTCCGAAAGGGGGAGATAATCCATGATGGAGGGTCGGATCAAAAATGCGAATTCACTTTGCGCATCAGCACATCAAAACGAAAGCTACGAACCAAAATATCAGACGCGTAGGTATGAAGGTGAAAAAGTTTTTCGAGTTACAAGATTAAAAAAAATGGGAAATTGTGAGTCCGAAAGGGGGAGATAATCCATGATGGAGGGTCGGATCAAAAATCCAAATTCACTTTGCGCATCTGCACATGATAACGAAGCTACATACCAAATATCAGGCGCGTAGGTATGAAGGTGAAAAAGTTTTTCGAGTTACGAGGAAAAAATGGGAAATTCTGAGTCCGAAAGGGGGAGATAATCCATGATGGAGGGTCGGATGAAAAATCCAAATTCACTTTGCGCATCTGCACATGATAACGAAGCTACATACCAAATATCAGGCGCGTAGGTATGAAGGTGAAAAAGTTTTTTGAGTTACGAGGAAAAAAATGGGAAATTCCGAGTCCGAAAGGGGGAGATAATCCATGATGGAGGGTCGGATGTAAAAATCCAAATTCACTTTGCGCATCTGCACATGATAACGAAGCTACATACCAAATATCAGGCGCGTAGGTATGAAGGTGAAAAAGTTTTTCGAGTTACAAGAAACGTGACGGACGTACGGACGGACGTACGGACGTACGGACGTACGGACACCCGTGACGAAAACAATATACCCGTTTTTTTTTACAAAAAAAGTGGGTATAATTAATTGTTCCCGACGAGAGGATACAGTGTATACATATATTTGCACCAGTACTATTATGCTTACTGCCGGTATTTTTATCAGAACATTTTATAACAATTATACAATCATGTAACTATGTCATATCGACACATTTTCCGGACATTGACAGGTTAATGTAGTTGTATATATATTTGTTTTCAAATGGAAACCAATTATCAAAAATTCAAACTGACACACATTTAAAAATACACAGTAATGGATAATTTTGCCCTGAATGTTCTGTTGGCCACTTTTGATTTTTACAACTATGCATTCCACTTACTAAATAAATACGCATGCTGTCGCGCGTGCACCAGTCACGCAAATAAAAACATATGAAGGAATCTACAAAGTACGGTTGAACAATGCGTACATTTATAAAATGTGAAGAAACTTATATAAAAAATCAGTACCGACAGTAAATTCATAGACAAGATCGAAACGGGTAGCCCACACAATAACTTTTTTAAGCGGACACACCTAACAATATCTGCCCTCTCGGTGTGGGGGCAGTGGCGCGGCGGTGGGCAGCCGAGGGAGTGAGGGTCAGCGCATGATTTCCCCATAGACCTGCTAGTACGAGGTACATGTACACAAGACCGTCCGTCAGTCATATTGGCTACACAGGAAAACCTTCCTCCCGCTTTCGGAGATGTGAATTTAATTCCGAGAATCGGGTATGGACAGTCGATTTTTAATTTATTTAAAACTCACCGGGGGTGTCCAACTACCCTCTATACACCATCGGGCGCTGAACTCATTGATATGTGCAGCCATAGGCCTATCCAAATTTTAACCAAATTCAGGCCATTCATTTCTACATAAAATAGTGCATTTGTTTCAATCACAGATTGTTTCAATTTCAAACACCAGGAACGTCGTTTTGTTGTTTGTGTTTGGCCCTTGGTGAGTGACGTAATGTCTACATCAATAAATGACGTCACAATTAACTGTTACGTAGATAACGTCAATTAGATTTTGAACAAAATTCTCAAATAATTACAATGTATCTTTCTGACGGTACATGTATATGCACAATATGTGATAGTTGGCGATAGTAGCAAATTACGAAGTCACATGTCGGCTAATTATAGACTTAACATTGATAGTTGTGCGTTTGGTTTGTTCACTACATGTACTTATCATAGTTGTATTCTGTTCAATGTTTGATAGTATTCATACTAACACTTGTAGATACATTTAGTGCAACTTATCAGCAAATACAGTTTACAACAAGCACAGTCAATGAGTCTATGAACACGCATTTCTACTGTAGGCTGATGTGTTGTATTGTACAAACGTCAACGTTTCAATAACGTCATTTTCTCGATGACGTTACTTTTTTTTCCTGGCGTGATTGATATGGTGCTACAAAAAGCGAGATAAAACAAAAACTATGAAATATATTTGCATTTTCTTTTCAGCATATTGTTTGTGAAAGGTGTCCGCATCCAAAAATGTAAAAAAGTGCAAATCGAAAATTTTGTCATTAAGGCCGGTTTTCACAGAGCGCGGCCCATATTTTTTCGGCATAAAAACACCAAGGTGCATATCTTCAATATGTGTAGAAGATGTGTGTATAGTTTCAGATCGATCGACTGAACGGTTTCAGAGGAGTTATGTACACGAACTATGCACTTTTTCTTTAAAAACGGTCGTAGAAAAACACTAACTTTAACGCATTTCTGTTACAAACCCGGTGAACATTACAGTAAATAAATGACCTTGACCTTGAGAATTTGGATGTGGGGATGTGCTTAATGAAGCATCATCCCTAGACAAACATTGATGTGAAATATTATCAAAGTCTGGCAAGGGGTTAAAGAGATATTGTGAAAAACAATAATTTTAACGCATTTCTGTTACAAAACCGGTGAACATTACAAGTAAACATTTGCCTTACAAAAAAACCGGACGAAGGGGACGACGACGTGGAAGCGGACGACGACGACAGAAAAAGCGCCGACTATAGTCGCGCCTCTGCTAAAGCAGGCGCGACAATAAATAACCTTGACCTTCAGAATTTGGATGTGGGGGTGTGCGTAATGAAGCATCATCCCTAGACAAACATTGATGTGAAATATTATCAAAGTCTGGCAATGGGGTTTTAAAGAGATATTGTGAAAAAACAATAACTTTAACGCATTTCTGTTACAAAACCAGTGAACATTAAAAGTAAATAAATGACCTTGACCTTGAGAATTTGGATGTGGGGGTGTGCGTAATGAAGCATCATCCCTAGACAAACATTGATGTGAAATATTATCAAAGTCTGGCAAGGGGTTAAAGAGATATTGTGAAAAAACAATAACTTTAACGCATTTCTGTTACAAAACCGGTGAACATTAGAAGTAAATAAATGACCTTGACCTTGGGAATTTGGATGTGGGGGTGTGCGTAATGAAGCATCATCCCTAGACAAACATTGATGCGAAATATTATCAAAGTCTGGCAAGGGGTTAAAGAGATATTGTGAACAAGAGTGCCGCAAGTCCCAAAATACGCCCGTCGAATATGGGCCAGACAGCGAAGATGCAGAAATGTGAAGCTGTCACCAAGGCAAGAAATATTAATGAGAATTTGAAAGTCTATAACATTATTTCTTCATCTCATTGTGCTAAATATGTATACTAATTTAGGCAGAGATAGAAAAGTGGAGTGTAAAGTAGAAATGATAGGGAATTGGATACAATAATGTAGAAAATATGGCTAAGTTAAAAAGGTGATAATTTTGTTAAAAAATATGTTCTCGGCATAAAAATACCAAGGTGCACATCTTCAATATGAGTAGAAGACGTGTGTATAGTTTCAGAACGATCGACTTAACGGTTTCGGAGGAGTTGTGTACACAAACTCTGTACCGTATATAGAATTGTATAGAAAATGTAGAAAAAATGGCTAAGTTAAAAAGGTCATATTTTTGTTAATATATATTTTTTCGGCATAAAAACACCAAGGTGCATATCTTCAATATGTGTAGAAGACGTGTGTATAGTTTCAGATCGATCGACTGAACGGTTTCAGAGGAGTTATGTACACGAACTATGCACTTTTTCTTTAAAAACAGTCGTATAAAAACAATAACTTTTAACGCATTTCTGTTACAAACCCGGTGAACATTACAAGTAAATAAATGATCTTGACCTTGAGAATTTGGATGTGGGGATGTGCTTAATGAAGCATCATCCCTAGACAAACATTGATGTGAAATATTATCAAAGTCTGGCAAGGGGTTTAAGAGATATTGTGAAAAACAATAACTTTAACACATTTCTGTTACAAAACCGGTGAAATAGAATCAAAGTCTGGCAAGGGGTTAAAGAGATATTGTGAAAAAACAATAACTTTAACGCATTTGCCTTACAAAAAAAACGGACGACGACGGAAAAAGCGCCGACTATAGTCGCGCGACAAAAACCTTAACCAAGGGGAAATAACTAAGTAATCCAAGGGCAAAAGTAGGTCAAGGTCAAATATAGGTCAGGGATTATTGATGTACATCACTAGGAGATGAAGTTGTCCAAGTATGTTTGCTGTAGGCCAAGGAGTATTTCATATACAAGCTTGACTATAAACCTAAACAAAGTTTTGAGTACAAACCTTAACCAAGGGGAAACTAGATTGGTCAGTAAAGCGGCCCTCACATATCGGTTGCGGCGCCTGCGCGACTCCTAAAACGGGCCAAAAAAGTCATTTTCGCGAGGCATCCGGCCGGACACTGTCCGATTTCTACGGGCTCCGCTGCGATTTTTAGAGGTCACACGAACGCCGCGAGCGTGAAAACCTGACTCCCAAATCTGCGATTTTCCAAATGCGATTTTAGGTTGTGGCAAGCCCGTAGACTCGTCGCTAGGGCCCCACCCGGCGGCCTGCCAGAAACCGACCAGTGATATGGTGGCCGCATGAAGATTTTGACAAAAATTATTGGAAAAAAATCCCCCGGGTGCCGTGGGATTTTCACGGACCCCTCACGGCCACCTCACAGATCCCGCCAGGATGCCTACCGATCTGGTCTTTGATCAGCCGGCGCCCGCCAGATTATCTAGTGATGTCCGGCCGACGCCCTAGCGGACGCACTGTCTCCACTGCGATACAATGTTGAAAGGGCACCCGTGCCCCGTCTAATATGTGAGGCACACGTCGCAGACATGAAATTCGCACAATTCATCCACAGGCTCTAAATCTCCCAGCGACCCCTGTGATTAGAAAAATCACGCGGACGCCGGCTGATATGTGAGGGCCGCTTTAGCGAGGCTTACGGAATACCCCCCACGTGGGCCCAGGTACCCCTAAAATATGTAAAAATGTCCAAGTGTGTGGGCTTGTGACCTTAGCGGGAGCGGCATGAATGTGAATTTGTCACAGGTGGTAGAGGTCCATTGGAGCAATGCGCGTGTGTGAAATGTGAAGCAGATCCGAGCAAGGAAATAGAAGTTATAACCGATTTCTCTGATGTTAAGTTTTATAAAATAGACTAAGTATGTGACCTTGACCTCGAGATCAGCGGGAATTTGTCACAGCATGATAGTAGAAGAGCCTTAGAGGAATGCATGCATGAAATATTAAGAATTTTCGATGAAAGAAATAGAAGTTATAACATATTTCTCTGATGTTAAGTTTTGTAAAGAGACTAAGTGTGTGACCTTGATCTTGGGATCTGCGGGGGTTGGACGGTCATAGATTTGTAACAGCATGGTAGTAGAGCCTTACAGGAATGCATGTGTGAAATATTAAGCATTTTAGATGAAGGAAATAGAAGTTATAACATATTTCTCTGATGTTAAGTTTTGTAAAGAGACTAAGTATTTGACCTTGACCTTGGGATCAGCGGGGCTTGGACGGTCGTGGATTTGGTACAGCATGGTAGTAGAGCCTTACAGGAATTCATGTGTGAAATATTAAGCATTTTAGATGAAGGAAATAGAAGTTATAACAATATTTCTCTGATGTTAAGTTTTGTAAAGAGACTAAGTATTTGACCTTGACCTTGGGATCAGCGAGGGTTGGACGATCGTGGATTTGGCACAGCATGGTAGTAGAGCCTTACAGGAATGCATGTGTGAAATATTAAGCATTTTAGATGAAAGAAATAGAAGTTATAACAATATTTCTCTGATGTTAAGTTTTGTAAAGAGACCATAGCATAGCATAGCACCAGATCCATCTATGCACCCGACAGCTCTGATAAGTGTCTACTCTGTTGCCCGTCTGATTTAGCATTATATAAGTACTATCAGGGAAAACATAGATTGTCAGACTGATATCCTACAGCTGTTGAAAATTGCACAGTATGTCCATTTTGTCACCCACTGTCGCATTTCAGTATGTAGTTTGTGACTAGGTCATTCTTATATTTTTACAGTACAATACAGTCCCATATATTTATATCAGCGGTCTAATAAACTGGAGTTCTAAGTAGTCTGTTGAACTATTACATATTATGCATAAATTTCGGATGTTCTACTGATACGTCATATACACACGTGACCGCAAAGGGAAATAACTGTGGTAAGCAAAATAAGGGGAAGTTAGTCATGCAGTGACGGCTGGAAAAACTGGTTGTCCGGAATATGAAATCCGTAAAAGAACGGCACATACTGATCGGATTACTGTAAAATTTGTTTTATTTGATACCGTATAACCTCGAATTAACGCCCCCGGGGGCGTTACATTTTACAAAAGGGGGGCTTTTATTAGCCACTAAAAAAAAAAAAAAAGTTACCAAGGACCGCCAATTTCAAACACAAATAAGGATTTAAGGATTATTTGTGTTTGAAATTGGCGGTCCTTGGCAATTTTTTGTTTTTGTTGTTGAATTTGGAGGGGGGGGGGGGGGGGGGGGGGGGGGGGGGGGGGGGGGGGTGGTGGCGTTTATTAGGAGGGGGTGGCGTTAATTCGAGGTTATACGGTATATAAATGATGAATACATAAGCGTATCGCGAAAACAGAAGCTTGTTATATCTCCTTTAAATGCAGCAGAATGCAGGAAATGCCATCTAGAATTCAAAAAAAATCCGAGGGCGGGGGGGGGGGGGGTGGGGGAACATGCCCCCTGGACCCCCCTAGAATCTTCTGACGCCTCTGTTTACTCTTGTAGTGGTATTTTCCTGTGGAATTTTCAAAAACAGTGATCAAAAAAGTATCAAATTTACATATTTTTAAATAAAATAACTTGTGGGTTATTTCAATATGCATGTAAATAGTAGTTGTGAAATATTTTAAGCTTTTATTGTTTATAGAAATTAAAAAAAAAGATTATTGACAAAATTCTTGAATATCGGAGTAAAAAAATGTGTTGAAATCAACAATATAATGCTGGTGTATGTTTGTAAATGTAAACTAGGGTTCAATCCAAGTGTTTATGCAGTTAGATGCTGTAGCCTCGATCAATTAGTTTCGGAACATCGAACGACATGTGCGCACTTCATTCAGTGGAACAGTACATTTCAAACAAAATAATAAATCAATAAAGAAGGAAAACTATTCAATTCAGATAAAAACTGACCATAGGAATTACATTACCCAGTCTAATCGGTTTTGGAACGATTTCGCTACTCGAGTATTACTCCCGGGTACCAGACTCGATGCCATCGAAATCATGCATACTCGTACTGAAGACGTTATTGAACATATCAAATCGCCTTAAACATGTTAATGGGTGTATTTAAATATAACAGTGTATTCTTAAAAATGTTTCTATAATTATTTTCATCTATTCCTTTGCTCATTACATTCGTGTCTGCCCTGGTCATGCTGATGTGTGAACACGTTCCTCTTTTTAGTTAGTGTTGACTACAAGTGTTTGACACATTGCTTCTTACATTATCAGTGGTATGTTGCATATATTATTCAGACAATGTTACTTTAAAACACCATTATGCCATAAATTTTGTATGCTCAAATTTTACACATCCCAGTTGATTTGTTTTTAAAAACTAACTAACTTGAGTATCATACAAACCGATCGAAGTTAACCCTATCTTCAAACTTTAAGGTCATGTAATGTTTACTGCAGCAGCCGCAATTTCAGCTGTGAAAGCTGTCAACAGTTTTAATGTGATAAAAGGTAGTTTAGTTAACCTTATAAGAGTGATGACAAAAAGTAATAAGTTGTTTGGACATATTTAACCCCCATGTGCAAAACAAAGGATAAATCACATTTTTAATGGTGATTTTCCACATGTTTTCCTGTGGTGAATAAACTTCTGTGCTTTCCAGAGTTATCCCATCGAAAACGGCGGTACAATTTGTGAAATCAAGCGCGCTATACGTTATATTCGGTGGTGTTCCGAAACACATTGTGTTCCATTTCACATTGATTGACGATATATGTTTAGTTTTATTGAAAAATATAAAATGCCAATAAACAAATAGCAGTCATCACGACCCAACTTGATTGGGTTGGTGATGTTCTCGACTACAGGAAACCCTGCTGTATTTTCAGCGGGGAAAGTGTTGCACAATCAATGACCGGGTGGAACATCGTCATGCAGCACTCCTTTCACAAAAAAAGTGGCTGGGGAGCGTAGTAGACACTTAGCCTGCCTTTCTATCTCTATATTTTGCTTGACCCCCGAGACGACATCGGGACGAACGAGTGAGGGGCCGCCATCTTGTAAAATACACGCCAAAGACATCGACAGTTGATTATTTCTAATATTAGTTGAGAACCACAGTCTGAATACTTTATTTGTATGTTGTATATGGCGACACATGAGAATCATTGAGACCGGTTATTGTCAATAATTGTGACACACACACAATGCAGTTTATCTCCTAACTTACGTCATGACAGTTGACACGCTGCCTTGCTACCTGTAGAATACGTCTTGATGTTCTTATTTCTGTTGAAATGCATGAGAAACTTCTGTGAAAAGTTTTAATTTCAGCTGCAAATTTAGATGATGATGCTGAACAACATCTATTGACAAGCAAGTAAGCCATGTTTGTGGTGAGTGACCTCCCTTGACAAGAGTACTACTTTATATATTTATGCGCATAAAATATATTCAATAAAACAACATAGCATTGTGATTTTAATAATCATATTTCATAATCAAACGTGCTATATATGTTTTGTGATTTAATTTTACGACATGCAGGGATAATGACAAATCATATTTAGGACTATATGTGTCAAGTGACAGTGCGTCGTAGCTTCCGGCAAGGGTGTTGTTAGGTTGTTATGAAATCAGGAAGAGAACACAAAATTGCAAAATTATTCTATTTGTAGTTGTCAAAACTGCCTTTTTTGGCTTAAACTTATTCAATCTGCTTATTTTCACAGTGTTGAAATTTTCTTATATTAAGATGGTTTGTCATATCGTTAGTTTCAATATTATACGGTAAGTATGCTTATACATAACCAATCGCCGATAGTTACCAGTATCCGATATATACCGATATTAGGGGCCGCACGATTCACCCAAATCCTCCCCAAATCCTCATTTTCCCCCAAATCCTCCCCAAATCCTCATGTAATGAATAAGTTATCCAATTAATATGTCTCAAAACCTTTTAATATCGTTCTTAAGAAGTTATTGAACCCGATTTGAATACGTTTTTATGGTAAAAAGAGTCTTATTTCGATGTTTTAATTTAACTTAGGCATTCTAGCAGCCAAGGGAGATCATCCAAAATAAATTATGAGATAAATACAAGGGAGATAAATGTTGTTTGACCCATTTTGGTCAATTGAAACATGCAAGTTATTTACCTTTCCAAATGTGTATAATACTATTCATCTGTTTTGATATCAATCAAATAATCAATCAATCAATCAATCAAGCAAAGCAAGCAAGCAAAGCAAGCAAGCAAGCAAGCAAGCAAGCAAGCAAGCAAGCAAGCAAGCAAGCAAGCAAGCAAGCAAGCAAGCAAGCAAGCAAGCAAGCAAGCAAGCAAGCAAGCAAGCAAGCAAGCAAGCAAGCTTGCTTGCATGCAAGCAAGCAAGCAAGCAAGCAAGCAAGCAAGCAAGCAAGCAAGCAAGCAAGCAAGCAAGCAAGCAAGCAAGCAAGCAAGCAAGCAAGCAAGCAAGCAAGCAAGCAAAGCAAAGCAAAGCAAAGCAAGCAATCAATCAATCTCAATCAATCAATCAAAATATGAACATTTGGGGATGATTTGCTGCATATCGGGCCCGTACTGCATAGACACTTGACATTTACGGACGTGGTCATATTTTCAAGCTATATATGCTGAATTTGATTGATTGATTGATTGATTGATTGATTGACTGAGATAAAAAAAAACAGATGAATAAACATTTGGAATGGTAAATAACTTGCATGTTTCATTTATCTCCCTTGCATTTATCTCATAATTTATTTTGGATGATCTCCCTTGGCTGCTAGAATGCCCAAGTTAAATTAAAACTTCGAAATAAGACTCTTTTTACCATAAAAACGTATTCAAATCGGGTTCAATAACTTCTTAAGAACGATATTAAATGGTTTTGAGACATATTAATTGGATAACTTATTCATTACATGAGGATTTGGGGAGGATTTGGGGGGAAATGAGGATTTGGGGAGGATTTGGGTGAATCGTGCGCCCGGATATTAGAGTCGGAGCACATGTATTGACAGGTCGGACCATGACGTACAGGTCGGACCACGGATGAGTCGGACCACATTTATGGACAGGTCAGACTAATCTGATCATATTTATTGGACCATGGACCAGTATTGACCTAGTTGTGACTTCATGACTGTTACCTGGATTGTTACCTGGATCTGTTGGACCTTAATAATTTTAAGCACACATGCTTATATGGTCCCTCTGTTAGTTTGACGTATCTTCGTTACAAACACTAATTTTTAAACTAGATATAACGTATGTGGGGGTCTGCGGCTTCGACGTGTAGATAAACGTATGTAAATATTGTATAATGCCACTATTGTTGTGATATGGTTAACACAGAGAAAACTTGTTTTCGTTTCAGTTTTCTTCATTCAGGAGGGACTTAAACTCGTTCAGGCTTTCAGCATTAATTGTTCCTTCAGATAGGCTGTTCCATGAGTCCACTACTGTTAGTGTGAATGTATTTAGTCTCTGGGTTGTGCGACATTGTTTTTTGTATAATTTCAAGGAGTGTCCTCTTGTGTCGTTTGTTGATATTAAAGTGAACATATCCTGCCATTTCATATCATCCAAACCGTGGACAGCTTTAAAGACTTCGATTAAGTCACTACGTTTCCTGCGATATTCTAGTGTAGGTATTCCAAGTGTTTTCATTCTATCAGCATATTGAAGATGTCTTATATTATGGACAAGTTTCGTGGCTCTCCTCTGAATACTTTCAACCCTACTAATATCCTTCTTCAGGTATGGTGACCAAACACATGTTGAGTACTCCAGAATGGGACGTACCAAGGACTTGTATACTATAGTACAAGAAACATATCACTATCCATGTAATCAAAGGATCTTCGGATTAAGCCTACTGTTCTCTGAGCTTTGTTTACGCAGTTGGTGATATGTCTTTCAAATTTGAGATTACGTTCAAATATGATGCCAAGGTCCTTTTCATCATCTACAGAAGTTAGTGAAACATAATTATTGTCCTTATCAATTATAATGTATCGATTATTCTCATTGTTATAACCCATATGTAGAACTTTACATTTTGCCGCATTGAAACATAGTTTCCATCTATTGGACCAGTCACATAACTTGTCGAGATCCTCTTGTAGCTTTTTACATAGGTCTTCATCCAATGCATTTGAAAATGTCTTGCTGTCGTCTGCAAAAATTTTGATAAGTGCAGACAGAAAATATAAAAGACAGATGAAATAGTAAAACACATCCATAGAGCTGAGATTTTCTAAGACTAAGCTAGATATACAGTCATGATGGCTTACTCTTGTAAAGTGGCATTTTTCTGTGGAATTTTCAAAAACAGTGATAAAGTATCAAATTTAAATATTTTTAAATTAAATAACTTGTGCGTTATTTCAATAGTACTTGAGAAATATTTTAAGTTGTTATTATTAGACAGCAGGTCCGTATACCCATGGTACTAGTGCTTCGAATATCAATTATATGTGAAATAAAACAAAATGAAAATTAGTCTTTTGTTTCTTATTTCCACATGTCATACACATATTTTCAAGGGCGGATCCCCCCTAAAACCGAGTAAACATTTTTTACAACTTACAAGGCACGTTTCTACGTTCGCGTTGTGAATTTACTGTTTATTGGGGTTTTTTTTGCTCCAAAATGCGCCAGAAGGCAGGAAATGCGATGTAGATTTCAAAAAATTTCAGGGGGGAATGCCCCCGGACCCCCCTACCGCGTTTGATAATATAGTCAAGTATTGCAAAATAGTTACGCCTCCCACTAACCCGAAATCCTGTATCCGCGCCTGTATTTTAATAAAAAAATTTGAATGCACAGCACCAAACTGGCTGGAAACTTCTTAGAGGAAGGGACGTGCATGCATCGTCATCTTGCATATGTGCCCATATAGGCGAGGCACTTTCATAGAAGAGTTTTTGACGTACTAATGGGGGCCACACGTGTGCCAAATGTGTTCAGGGTAATTACACAACTTGAAAAGGAAACATGTCAACAGTGGGAAATATATCTTGAAAACAAATCAAGTGATGTGCATTTTAATTATTTTTCTCGACTGAAACATATATCAGTTAAATTATTTGAAATCATAAAAAAATGTGTGCTTTATAATCCTACATCAGAACACTTATTTTATAACAAGCATCAGCCCACCATATGTTCTTGAAGCTATGTTACTATTTTTAGATATTCTAGGAAACCACAGGTCTGATTTTCAAAGAATTCAGAAGTAAAACATAAACGGCATACAACAACATGACACATTGCTTGAAGTGAAATAGATAAAATGTTACTAAAAATATATCATTTAAACTATATATGTCGGACGATATCTTGCAATGCAGGCGCTGATTTGAAATCTCAAACTATGAAAATGTATCAATAGAGATTACCACTTTATGTGGGTGGGGTATATTGGTAAGTTGTAATTATGTTGTTTTCTTTGTAATGTAATTGTATCATTGAGCGCTTACCAGGAAATGTTACATTTTGAATTATTTCTTGATTCAGTGTAAAATCGTCGTCCTTAAAGTTACAATTTGCATATGTAAGCAACCGATAGGTGGCACAGTTGTTTGTTTATGCCGGAAATAGTGTTTACCGCAAATAAATGGAACCCACGGCTATACGGGACGCTACTATAATAGAAATAAAAAACAATCATTTTTATTGACAAAATTTATGAATATCTGCCAAAACAAAACATGTTTTTTAGCCAGGTTTTTTGAAAAAAAATCCTGTCTATTGGATTGGCGAAAGCCAGGCGGGCGGGCGTTCGGCGGGCGGCGTCCACAATCAATGTTAAGTTTTCGTGTTTGAGTCCATTTCTTTGTTACTGTACCACCTAGGACCACCAAACTTTCACAGCTTCATAATCAAGGGGTGCCCACCACATATTACTATCCAACATGTTACTTTTTTAGCCAGGTTTTTTGAAGAAAAAAATCCAGGCTATTGGATTGGCGAAAGCCGGACGGGCGGGTGGCGTCCACAATCAATGTTAAGTTTTCGTGTTTGAGTCCATTTCTTTGTTACTGTAGCACCTAGGACCACCAAACTTTCACAGCTTCATAATCAAGGGGTGCCCACCACATATCACTATCCAACATGTTTCTTTTTTTTTAACTTGACCCATTTTTTCCGCGCAGTCGACTTAGCCATTTTCAATGTTAAGTTTTCGCGTTTTCAATGTTAAGTTTTCGTGTTTAAGTCCATTTCTTTGGTACTGTACCACCTAGGACCACCAAACTTTCACAGCTTCATAATCAAGGGGTGCCTACCACATATCACTATCCAACATGTTACTTTTTTAGCCAGGTTTTTGGAAAAAAAATCCAGGCTATTGGATTGGCGAAAGCCGGGCGGGCGGGCGGAGCGGCGGCGTCCACAATCAATGTTAAGTTTTCGTGTTTGAGTCCATTTCTTCATAATCAAGGGGTGCCCACCACATATCACTATCCAACATGTTACTTTTTTAGCCAGGTTTTTTTAAAAAAAATCCAGGCTATTGGATTGGCGAAAGCCGGGCGGGCGGCGTCCACAATCAATGTTAAGTTTTCATGTTTGAGTCCATTTCTTTGTTACTGTACCACCTAGGACCACCAAACTTTCACAGCTTCATAATCAAGGGGTGCCCACCACATATCACTATCCAACATGTTACTTTTTTTTTTTAACTTGACCCATTTTTTCCGCGTAGTCGACTTAGCCATTTTCAATGTTAAGTTTTCGCGTTTACAATGTTAAGTTTTCGTGTTTAAGTCCATTTCTTTGGTACTGTACCACCTAGGACCACCAAACTTTCACAGCTTCATAACCAAGGGGTGCCTACCACATACAACTATCCAACATGTGACCATTTTTTTACCTTCACCTATTATTTCTACGTAATTGACTTAGCCATTTTCAACGTTAACTTTTTAAGTACGTACTCTAGTTAAAGTTTTTTGGTTTTAAAACTTTTTCGTTATACTATATCTCTGCAACTGCTTCGCCCAGTACCTTGAAACTTCACATGGGTGTTTATCATCATCCATATTTTCATTCTAACCCCCAACCGTGCGGCCCCTGTGCCCAATGTCAAGGTCAAATTACTTTGAATTTTTTTGTTAAAGTTTTTTCGTGTACTATATCTCTGCAACTGCTTCACCCAATACCTTGATACTTCACATGGGTGTTTATCATCATTGTTGCACCTGCTTGCAGAAAGCGCGATCCTGTGCCCAATGTCAAGGTCAAATTACTTTGACTTTTTTATGCCCCCGCCACCGAATGGTGAGGGGGGCATATAGTGTTACCGGTGTCCGTACGTACGTACGTACGTACGTACGTACGTACGTACGTACGTCCCGAACCTTAACGCTGGGTAAATGGCTTATAATTTCTGTTTCCTTGCTCGGATCTGCTTCACATTTCACACACGCATTGCTCCAATCGTCCTCTACCGTCCTGTGACAAATCCACATTTGTCCTGCCCCCGCTAAGCCCAGGGTCAAGGTCACAGACTTGGTGCTTTTGAAACCTTAACGCTGGGTAAATGGCTTATAATTTCTGTTTCCTTCCTCGGATCTGCTTCACATTTCACACACGCATTGCTCCAATGGTCCTCTACCGCCCTGTGACAAATCCTATTCGTCCCGCCCCCGCTAAGACCCAGGGTCAAGGTCACAGACTTGGTGCGTTCGAACCTTAACGTCTGGGTAAAATTGGCTTATAATTTCTGTTTCCTTGCTCGGATCTGCTTTATTCTATAATAGCATTTCACACACGCATTGCTCCAATCGTCCTCTACCGTCCTGTGACAAATCCACATTTGTCCTGCCCTCCCCGCTAAGCCGGTGGGTCAAGGTCACAGACTTGGTGCTTTTGAAACCTTAACGCTGGGTAAATGGCTTATAATTTCTGTTATCCTTTCCTTGCTCGGATTCTCTGCTTCACATTTCCACACACACGCATGGCACCAATGGTCCTCTACCGCCCTGAAATGGACAAATCCATTATTCGTCCAGCCTCCCAGCTAAGAAGCCCACCCATTCAAGGTCACAGACTTGGTGCATTCGAAACCTTAACGCTCGGGTAAATGGCTTATAATCAAATATGCCTCGTTTTCTTTGGCTGCCAGCGGGGGCATTCGTGTGCCGACAGGCCACATTTCTAGTCAATGTTAAGTTTTCGTGTTTGAGTCCATTTCTTTGTTACTGTACCACCTAGGACCACCAAATTTTCACAGCTTCATAATCAAGGGGTGCCCACCACGTATCACTATCCAACATGTTACTTTTCTTTTAACTTCACCCATTTTTTCCGCGCAGTCAACTTAGCCATTTTCAATGTTAAGTTTTCGCGTTTTCAATGTTAAGTTTTCGTGTTTAAGTCCATTTCTTTGGTACTGTACCACCTAGGACCACCAAACTTTCACAGCTTCATAATCAAGGGGTGCCCACCACATATCACTATCCAACATGTGACCAGTTTTACCTTCACCTATTATTTCTACGTAATTGACTTAGCCATTTTCAACATTAACTTTTTTACGTACGTCGGGTTAAATTTTTTGGTTAAAACTTTATCGTTATACTATATCTCTGCAACTGCTTCGCCCATTACCTTGAAACTTCATGTCAAGGTCATTACCAAGGTCAGGAATGATCGAGACAAATTGTCTCCCCAATTATCATATGAACCAAGTATACTTCAATTGTTATGACGTTATGGCCAATATATAGCTTGATCTGACGAACGAAAAGTGGTAACAATGCAGTTGAAGTGTAAGGGATAGGCCAGAGTAGATAAGTACACGTAGTCACTTAATCACTTATAATGTACACTATATTACATGGGGAACACACAGGAATACATGATACATTGATATGCGAACATCACTGTACTGTGCATGATACTGTTCAATTACTACAAGGTTGTAAGCCAATCGACTGTTATACTTTAACGCAACTTAAAAGCTATAGACGAATAAACTCGGTATGTGGTATCTCAATGGTCCCGTAGTGGACAATAGTATGAATGCACAAGTACTTTGATGATCGCTAATCAAAGTAAAATAACATACAAGTATAACATGGCAGAACGAACATTGGAGGACAAATGACAATCATCTGAGCTACCCCGTGCTGGCGTTATCTCAATAGATAGTGGTAACCTCTGAGTATCAAGGTCCCAAGGTCTGCCTCACCCGCAATATGAGGTGTAGTCACCAATATGGCTATTATCCAACTTCAAGTGGATTAATCCATAAACAATATATGTAGTCTTACTACAATCCCTTAGCCCCATGATATGCCATGATAGGAGTATTACCATACACTATCAAAGTATACATATGTATTGCCTATGCAATATATTTCCAAAGTATGAATGTCAAAGTCAAAGCCGGATGTGGTTACATCACATGATAGTCAATAACGATAATGTTCCGGAAGCTGGTACCGGAAGTAAAGTTCCCAAGGTAGTATTATTTCCGGAAATGGTGGACCAGAGGTAAAGTTCCTATCCGACTGTAGCAACCCGGATGTGGTAGACCGGATGTAAAGTATCCATGATGAATCAATGGGTGGGTTGTAATACCGGAAGTGGTAGACCGGATGTAAAGTTCCGATATAATACAAAAATGGCGATTATCACTATGGCTAAGACGCCGGGAAAAGTTTCACTTAGGTGACATTCAACTCGGTGGTAGTATAATGATATGATATGTGTGTATGGCGTTTCACTTCACTAAACTATGGCTGTGACTGTCTGCTGAACGCGATGTAGCTATCACACACTGCTCTATACAGGCCTGTACCCGGAGCTGCTACACACACTGCGCCAGACAGACGTACGGACACTCGGACGACCTGACACTCTGCACTGACTGGGGTCTGCCCTCAACGAGTGGACCAAAACGTCCAATGTTGCCCGCTGGAGCGATCTCAAGAGGCTACAAAAATGAAATGAGTCTCCAATTACTGGGACGAATACGCACAGACAGACAGACAGGATGCACAACGGACTAAAACGGGAATCGAACAACGGCAAATCACAGCTGAAATAAAATGTTGTAGGTACATACCAAAATCCTCCGTGTCACTGGTGAATACAGTACTAGTCTTCTGTAACCAGAAAAAAAATATAGTGTACCCCGCCAACACATAGCGAGACATCGCTTATATACGCACCAGTGAAACCATGCACGGAATAATGAATATGCCTACCCCTCGTTCGACATCTCACATAAATACTACAAAACCATGGCTTTTGCCATTTCACCCGTGGGTTATATTTGGCATAAATATATGTTCCCACAGCCATAAATTCAACCAAACTAGTGTACAGCCCTCGCAGAATAAATACCATCCAACATAGTATATCCCACACTACCATAAATCTGCACACTATAGACCCAGATCTCATAATCCGAAATCTACTCGACTGGTCTCGACAATGCGAAGGTGGCTTTTTGGCCCCGCCAAACCCCTCCATATCGGTCCTACGGCTATACACGCAAATGAGAGTGTAGCACATTCTAAACTCAAATATCGTGGTCATTTACGGAAATATCACGACACAAAGCATCACCAGTATGGGATCTGATATATCCGTGTTGGCCAGTACCAGGCTATGCTGAAACACTAACCTGTAGAATACATAACAGGGCAGACCATGGTATGGTCTGCGCTATATACTGGCTTCACCTACAGAAGGTCCCTTATATGGTGAACAACTGACACGCGGACAAACTCGGCTGGCACGGACAGTGGACATCCGTAATACTAAAAGGTCTTCTCCCTAGCGAAACCAGCACACGCAGTCAACGAGTTCTCTACCACACACATGCATAGTCTGTGGCAAATATGGCGTGACATCAGTAAAACATTGCTCATAAAATAGACGTATATTTAAATCCGCAAAAATGACATGCATAAACGTATTTCCACCAATACAACATAAGCCCCGTTATTACACGCACATTGTACATGGCAAATGTACATGCTAAATCACAGGTATATAAAAATCACAGGTGTGTGAAATCACAGGTATCTGGAATCACAGGTATGTGAAATCAATAGTACGCACAACAATACAACACAGTACCACACATCACAAATATACAATTATACGGAATCCAGAATGTACAAGAATGCACGTGTCACGCAACACTTCACATGGGTGTTTATCATCGTCCATATTTTCATTCTAACCCCCAACCGTGCGGCTTTTTCCTGTACTATATCTCTGCAACTGCTTCACCCATTACCTTGATACTTCACATGGGTGTTTATCATCATTGTCACACCCGCTTGCGGAAAGCGTGACATCGTCGGCATTTTGGCATACGTCCGTCCGTCCGTCCGTGTGTCCGGTTAAAGTTTTTTCGTTAAAGTTTTTCCATCTACTATATCTATTTTTTTAGTGTCCATGCCTCGCCACAAGGTGCGACATGCAGGCCACGGCCATCTAGTCTACAAAAAGTGGGTATAATTATGTTATCCAAGTGTCCATGCTTGGAAAAAACCTGGCCTTCGTGGCTTTGCCTCGTTTCTTGTTTTTATAAAAAATTGTATTGAAATCAACAATATAAATTATATAATGCTGGTGTATGTTTGTAAATGTAAACTAGGGTTCAATCCAATTGTTTATACAGTTAGATGCTGTATATGTTCAGTTTTATTAGCCAGGTTTTTTGGAAAAAAATCCAGGCTATTGGATTGGCGAAAGCCGGGCGGGCGGGCCGGCGTCCACAATCAATGTTAAGTTTTCGTGTTTCAGTCCATTTCTTTCTTACTGTACCACCTAGGACCACCAAACTTTCACAGCTTCATAATCAAGGGGTGCCCACCACATATCACTATCCAACATGTTACTTATTTTTTAACTTGACCCATTTTTTATGCGCAGTCGACTTAGCCATTTTCAATGTTAAGTTTTCGCGTTTACAATGTTAAGTTTTCGTGTTTAAGTCCATTTCTTTGGTACTGTACCACCTAGGACCACCAAACTTTCACAGCTTCATAATCAAGGGGTGCCCACCACATATCACTGTCCAACATGTTACTTTTTTTTTGAACTTGACCCATTTTTTCCGATCAGTCGACTCTAAGCCATTTTCAATGTTAAGTTTTCGCGTTTACAATGTTAAGTTTTCGTGTTTAAGTCCATTTCCTGGACGACCCAAACTTTCATCTATAACATAGGACGAACACTTTCACAGCTTCATAACCAAGGGGTGCCTACCACATACAACTATCCAACATGTGACCATTTTTTACCTTCACCTATTATTTCTACGTAATTGACTTAGCCATTTTCAACGTTAACTTTTTAACGTACGTCTGTTAAAAGTTTTTTGGTTAAAAGTTTTTTGTTATACTATATCTCTGCAACTGCTTCGCCCATTACCTTGAAACTTCACATGGGTGTTTATCATCATCCATATTTTCATTCTAACCCCCAACCGTGCGGCCCCTGTGCCCAATGTCAAGGTCAAATTACTTTTAATTTTTTTGTTAAAGTTTTTTTGTGTACTATATCTCTGCAACTGCTTCATACATTACCTTGATACTTCACATGGGTGTTTATCATCATTGTCGCACCCGCTTGCGGAAAGCGCGATATCGTCGGCATTTTGGCATATGTCCGTCCGTACGTCCGTGTGTCCGGTTAAAGGTTTTTTGTCCCGCCTGCTTTAGCAGAAGCAGGACATAGGTATAGCTTTTCTGTCGGCGTCGTCGTCGGCGGCGGCGTCGTCGACGGCGGCGTCGTCGGCAGCATCAACATTTCACGTTAAGTTTTTGCGTTTAGGTCAGTTTCCAGAAAACTATAACACCTACGACCTCCATACTTGGTATACATCAACACTGTGGTGTAACCATCTCACACAGAGGGAGTCCATGTGACCTTGACCTACTTTTCATGGTTGATTGACCTACTTTTCACATGCATTCAACGTTAAGTTTTTGCGTTTAGCTCTGTTTCTAAAATTTAACGCTCAAGTTAATTCATTGTAACTTCTGTTTCCCTCAATGGAATGCTTTAATATTCCATACATGCATTTGTAACAACATCCCGCATCATTCTCCAGAAAGACCCATGGTGCCCGCTAACCCCAAAGGTCAAGGTCACTGACTTAGAAATTTCCGTGTTTGCGAAAGTTAACGCTCAGTTTATGCTTTAATATTCCATACATGCATTTGTAACAACATCCCGCATCATTCTACAGAAATCCCATGGTGGCTGCTAACCCCAAAGGTCAAGGTCACTGAATTAGAAATTTCCGTGTTTGGAAAAGTTAACGCTCAGTTTATGCTTTAATATTCCATACATGCATTTGTAACAACATCCCGCATCATTCTGCAGAAAGCCCATGGTGCCCGCTCACCCCAAAGGTCAAGGTCACTGACTTAGAAATTTCCGTCTTTGCAAAAGTTAACGCTCAGTTTATGCTTTAATATTCCATACATGCATTTGTAACAACATCCCGCATCATTCTACAAAAATCCCATGGTGGCTGCTAACCCCAAAGGTCAAGGTTACTGAATTAGAAATTTCAGTGTTTGGAAAAGTTAACGCTCAGTTTATGCTTTAATATTCCATACATGCATTTGTAACAACATCCCGCATCATTCTACAGAAAGCCCATGGTGCCCGCAAACCCCAAAGGTCAAGGTCGCTGACTTAGAAATTTCCGTGTTTGGAAAAGTTAACGCTCAGTTTATGCTTTAATATTCCATACATGCATTTGTAACAACATCCCGCATCATTCTGCAGAAAGCCCATGATGCCCGCTAACCCCAAAGGTCAAGGTCAATGCCTTAGAAATTTCCGTGTTTGGAAAAGTTAACGCTCAGTTTATGCTTTGATATTCCATACATGCATTTGTAACAACATCCCGCATCATTCTACAGAAAGCCCATGTTGCCCGCTAACCCAAAACGTCAAGGTCACTGACTTAGAAAGTTCCATGTTTGGAAAAGTTAACGCTCAGTTTATGCTTTAATATTCCATACATGCATTTGTAACAACATCCTGCATCATTCTACAGAAAGCCCATGGTACCCGCAAACCCCAAAGGTCAAGGTCGCTGACTTAGAAATTTCCGTGTTTGGAAAAGTTAACGCTCAATTTATGTATGCTTTAATATTCCATACATGCATTTGTAACAACATCCCGCATCATTCTACAGAAAGCCCATGGTACCCGCAAACCCCAAAGGTCAAGGTCGCTGACTTAGAAATTTCCGTGTTTGGAAAAGTTAACGCTCAATTTATGTATGCTTTAATATTCCATACATGCATTTGTAACAACATCCCGCATCATTCTACAGAAAGCCCATGGTACCCGCAAACCCCAAAGGTCAAGGTCGCTGACTTAGAAATTTCCGTGTTTGGAAAAGTTAACGCTCAGTTTATGCTTTAATATTCCATACATGCATTTGTAACAACATCCCAAATCATTCTACAGAAAGCCCATGATGCCCTCTAACCCCAAAGGTCAAGGTCACTGACTTAGAAATTTCCGTCTTTGCAAAAGTTAACGCTCAGTTTATGCTTTAATATTCCATACATGCATTTGTAACAACATCCCGCATCATTCTACAGAAAGCCCATGTTGCTCACTAACCCCAAGATTATTACAAGCTCCATATATACAATCAAACTGCGCCAGGCGGGACATTTTGCTCCGCGGAGCTCTTGTTTTCGTTAAAGTTTTTCCATCTACTATATCTATTTTTTTAGTGTCCATGCCTCGCCCCAAGGCGCAACATGCAGGCCACGGCCATCTAGTCTACAAAAAGTGGGGTATAATTATGTTATCCAAGTTTTCTATGCTTGGAAAAAACCTGGCCTTCGTGGCTTTGCCTCGTTTCTTGTTAAAAAATATAAAATGCCAATAAACAAATAGCAGCCATCACGACCCAACTTGGTTGGGTCGGTGATGTTCTCGACTAGTATTGACCTAGCTGCGTGTTTTCCGCTTTATCATGTTTATAGGCAACAGGTTGCATATATTGCACAAAAAGATACCAACTGGCCGGAGGTGCCCATTTTGTTATTGTGTACATGTAACAGTGTAACAAGTGTAACAAGTGTAACAAAGGTATTTTCCCCCATGTTACAGTAACAACTGTAACAAAAAGACACAATGTGAACAGAAGTTATTTTCTTATGTTACTGTGTAACGGTGTAACAAGTGTTACAAAGACAGATTCTGGATGAGAATTGTGTTTTTGTACTGTAACAATGTGTCAAACAGTGTATAGCCCCATCATGATCACAGTGATTCTTTTTGTTTCTGTTCTAATAACTAGCCAGCAGTGTACACATTCATCAGATTACAGTGTGTATGAGCCTGGGTATGAGCCTAGCATTTTGAAAGTGACAAGGCCTGTATGATAGTGACAAAGTCTATATGATAGACTATACTGTGTTTACATGTGTTTACAGGTTCATCATACAGATTAAATGTCCATTTCTCAAATCATTCTGTGGCAGATCTTTCTGTTCTAATTGTGACTGTGATTTATGGCCCCACAGACTCCCTGTGGTATGTATGAGAAAACCTGTATTGTTACATTTGTGAGTGTGATGCATGACATGTGTTTCATTGACGGAATGACGAACAGTGCAGATCCTGACCAGACTCTGAGGATGCACAGGCTGGTCTGGATCTACACTGGCTGCAAAACCGTTAAGCTCCATTTAATCAGTCACTGCCAAATGTACCAGAAACGTCCATTTCTGTAAGTTGTCTATCTTCCACATTTTTTCTAAATTTATATATGTATAGCACCTGATCTATTTACCATTTGTGGCTGTGACTGGAGAAATGGGGTTTATAGGATTTGTCACCAGTGTATATGATCAAATAGCACATTCTATCGCCTGATAATGGTCTATGTGCGTGTTAGAAGCATTTAGAGCTGAGTGTCCATTTCTGTAAATTATCTATTTTCCCATTCTGTCCCGGCATTTAGTGACGAGCGAGAGGTTTAATACTTTGCAGTTCTGTTAAAAAACTTGCACAGACCAATTATAAACATATAAATATACCACTTTGACCTGGATTATCCTTTTATTTCCTTTTATTCGCAACACGCAAGAACAGAACGGCTGTTATTCTGACCATATTTTACAATGGCCTGGTCTCAGCTATAAGGATATTGATAATATCAAAGACAGATGAAGTAGTATAGCTGAGTATTCTAAGCTAACCTTAAACTTGCATACTTATTTTGAAGTTTCATATTTGGATGTAAACATGTACAAAATTGTGTTGTATGCAGTCAGCACAGGTATTGCTTTTGTACAATAGTGAACAATAATTGTCACATGTATTCCTTACCACATTTTTCTTGTTAAATGTTGTTGTAGCTGATTTTCAAATTGTATTTCTGTATGCATACAAGTTGGATGTTCTACATACTGGTCTACATATTGCCGATAGTCCGACCGTCCTGGGTAGATATCCATTATGATCAGGAACTCCAATGGTCTACATATTGCCGATAGTCCGACCGTCCTGGGTAGATATCCATTATGATCAGGAACTACACTGGTCTACATATTGCCGATAGTCCGACCGTCCTGGGTAGATATCCATTATGATCAGGAACTACAATTATCTACATATTGCCGATAGTCCGACCATCCTGAGTAGATATCCATTATGATCAGGAACTACACAGGTCTACATATTGCCGATAGTCCGATCGAGCATCCTGGATATATATCCATTATGGTCAGGAACTACAATGGTCTACATATTGCCGATAGTCGACCATCCTGGGTAGATATCCATTATGTTCAGGGACTACACTGGTCTACATATTGCCGATAGTCTGAGCATCCTGGATAGATATCCATTATGATCAGGAACTACACTGGTCTACATCTTGCCGATTGTCCGACCATCCTGGGTAGATATCCATTATGATCAGGGACTACACTGGTGTACATAGTGCATATAGTCCGACCATCCTGGGTAGATATCCGTTATGATCAGGAACTACACTGGTCTACATATTGCCGATAGTCCAACCATCCTGGGTAGATATCCATTATGGTTAGGAACTACAATGGTCTGCATATTTCGATAGTCCGACCATCCTACATAGATATCCATTAGTGTCAGGGACTACACTGGTCTACATATTGCCGGTCGTCCCACCATCCCGGGTAGATATCCATTATCATCTGGGACTAACTAGTCTACATATTGCTGGTGGTCTGTGATGATCATCCTGGGTAAATATCAGGGACTACACTGGTTTACATATCGGTATTGCCGGTAATCTGACCAACCTGGGTAGATAAGCAGTTTCTGCCTTAAACTTCACACCAAACTCATTAGATATTATAACATTCTAAAACAATAATATAAAAAATTTATTTTGAATGGACTGGTAGTAATAAAACGATTATGTTATGAACATATTGGATGGCTTACCAGGTGATCAACATGGGAGGTTTTCCCATATTTTCTCCTGATCTCCTTTCCATAGATCTCCCAGATGACCAATTTTGATGTCCAGCTGTGTCTAAATTTAATCTCCAAATAAACAAATGAAATAAGCTGGATCATGGGAAAACAGTACATGTAAACATTGTACAGAACTATGCTGGTCTACGAGACGGGCACATACTGTACATTTATATGTTGTACAGAGCTATGCTTGTCTATACAAGATTACACATGCTGTACATGTATACGTTGTACAGAGCTATGCTGGTCTATATGAGACGGGCACATACTGTACATTTATATGTTGTACAGAGCTATGCTTGTCTATACAAGATTACACATGCTGTACATGTATACGTTGTACAGAGCTATGCTGGGTCTATATGAGCGGCACATGCTGTACATTTATAGTTGTACAGAGCTATGCTTGTCTATACAAGATTACACAGCTGTACATGTATACGTTTGTACAGAGCTATGCTGTCTATATGAGACGGGCACATGCTGTACATTTATATGTTGTACAGAGCTATGCTTGTCTATACAAGATTACACATGCTGTACATGTATACGTTGTACAGAGCTATGCTGGTCTATATGAGACGGGCACATGCTGTACATTTATATGTTGTACAGCATGCTTTGTTGTCTATACAAGATTAACACATGCTGTAACATGTATACGTTGTACAGAGCTATGCTGGTCTATAGAGAACGGGCACATACTGTACATTTATTATGTTGTACAGAGCTATGCTTGTCTATACAAGATTACACATGCTGTACATGTATACGTTGTACAGAGCTATGCTGGTCTATATGAGACGGGCACATGCTGTACATTTATATGTTGTACAGAGCTATGCTTGTCTATACAAGATTACACATGCTGTACATGTATACGTTGTACAGAGCTATGCTGGTCTATACGAGACGGGCACATGCTGTACATTTATATGTTGTACAGAGCTATGCTGGTCTATAACAAGATTACACATGCTGTACATATACGTTTGTACAGAGCTATGCTGGTCTATATGAGACGGGCACATGCTGTACATTTATATTTGTTTACAGAGCTATGCTTGTCTATACAAGATTACACATGCTGTACATGTATACGTTGTACAGAGCTATGCTGGTCTATATGAGACGGGCACATACTGTACATTTATATGTTGTACAGAGCTATGCTTGTCTATACAAGATTACACATGCTGTACATGTATACGTTGTACAGAGCTATGCTGGTCTATATGAGACGGGCACATGCTGTACATTTATATGTTGTACAGAGCTATGCTTGTCTATACAAGATTACACATGCTGTACATGTATACGTTGTACAGAGCTATTGTGGTCTATATGAGACGGGCACATGCTGTACATGTATACATTGTACAGAGCTATTGTGGTCTATACGAGATGGGCACATGCTGTACATGTATATGTTGCACAGAGCTATTGTGGTCTATACGAGATGGGCACATACTGTACATGTATATGTTGTACAGAGCTATTGTGGTCTATACGAGATGGGCACATGCTGTACATGTATATGTTGTACAGAGCTATTTTGAGGTCTATACGAGAATGGGCACATACTGTACATGTATACATTGTACAGACCTATTGTGGTCTATACGAGATGGGCACATGCTGTACATGTATATGTTGCACAGAGCTATGCTGCTCTATACGAGAAGGGCACATGCTGTACATGTATACATTGTACAGAGCTATTGTGGTCTATACGAGATGGGCACATACTGTACATGTATACATTGTACAGAGCTATTGTGGTCTATACGAGATGGGCACATACTGTACATGTATACATTGTACAGAGCTATTGTGGTCTATACGAGATGGGCACATACTGTACATGTATATGTTGTACAGAGCTATTGTGGTCTATACGAGATGGGCACATGCTGTACATGTATATGTTGTACAGAGCTATTGTGGTCTATACGAGATGGGCACATACTGTACATGTATACATTGTACAGAGCTATTGTGGTCTATACGAGATGGGCACATGCTGTACATGTATATGTTGCACAGAGCTATGCTGCTCTATACGAGAAGGGCACATGCTGTACATGTATACATTGTACAGAGCTATTGTGGTCTATACGAGATGGGCACATACTGTACATGTATACATTGTACAGAGCTATTGTGGTCTATACGAGATGGGCACATGCTGTACATGTATATGTTGCACAGAGCTATGCTGCTCTATACGAGAGACATGCTGTACAGTGTACATATACATGTACAAGAGCTATTGTGTCTATACGAGATGGGCACATACTGTACATGTTTATACATGTATACATTGTACAGAGCTATTGTGGTCTATACGAGATGGGCACATGTTGTACATGTATATGTTGTACAGAACTATGCTGGTCTATACGAGACGACGGGCACATGTTGTACATGTATATGTTGTACAGAGCTATGCTTGTCTATACAAGACGGGCACATGCTGTACATCTATACATTCATACTGGCCTCGGCGGGCGTGATATGCTGGCCACGGCCATCTAGTTGTAGTGTAACAAGGTATCAAACAGTGTATATCCTCATCAGTGTATATCCTCGTACATCAGTGTATATCCTCGTACATGATCATGATAACCTTGCCTAGAAAATGACATGATCTATATTGTAGGCTTTTTACAAGTTCATCATACCGATTAATTGTCCATTTCCTGTTTCAAATATGTGGCAGATAAGAAGAGTGTATCTTCCTGACTGATTTTATTATAACTTTATTTCTTTACGGATTTTTTCAATATTTGGGCACTTGACACCTTTGAGCATATGGAACACACGCATACCACCAATAACATGACCTTGACCTTTTTTACCTTTACATAGTTGTGGAAACACTTTTCACTGTAATGAGTATTTTTTACGTCAAAAAAGTTTGTGCAAGTTTCTTCATCATCATATAACTTTAATATTAGTTGATGGATTGCTTCAATATTTGGACAATTGATACATGTTAGCATTTGGAACTCATGCTGTCATTAACATGACCTTGACCTGTTTTGTACCCATGGTCACGTTACGGTCAAATGCCTCGGCACCGCGACACCGCTTCCGTGGCGGAATTCTTGTTTACCTTCACATTTTTGCAGAACCACTTAGCCATTTTTTTGTGTAAAAATAATGTCATAGCATTACTTAAATATTTCAACACAGTATACCTGTGGACAAATGCTGCACATCCATACTGTCCTTAATATGACCTTGACCATTTGACCTTCACAACTTGGTTAACTTTGCCACAGTTTCTCCAATCTGTCACCGGCTCATTCGTGTGCCAACATGCCACCATTTCTTGTTTTAGTCCATCATTGGAGATAAAATGTCTTGTCAGGACAAGGAGGGGTTTTGTCGACCTGGGATAACAATTGGGGGTATTTTTTTTGTCCAGTGGGGGGGGGTGGGGGGGGGGGGGGGGGAGATTTTGTCCTACAATCTGTCACATTGCATGTATTGTTTGATCATGATATCTGTAGCCTATTTCATCAACATTGCAAAGTATACTTTACTAGCAAAGTATACTTTGAGGGAGAAATCATTTATTTTTCCCGAAAAGCATTATTTCATATAGAACTAACAAATGCATATATTTCATGATTAAAAGTATGCAGAATTATTATACTGAATTTATTACATTATCACAGCCAAATTGGCTGTGATAATGTAATAAATTCAGTATAATAAAAATTAATAAATTTATCATAAAATTGAAAATTTCTCCCTCAAAGTATACTTTGCTACTAAAGTATACTTTGCAATGTTGATGAAATCGGCTACAGGTGTCAACTTTCACCAGTTGGCGTGGCCTAGTGGATAAGGCATCCACCTTGCAACTGGGAGGTCGATGGTTCGAGCCTCTGCTCGGGCTGATATGGCCGGTTGGTGAGCCGCCAGCTAGTTAAATAAATGGTACCAATGGTCTGTCTGATGCCTGGCACATAGGAAGGAATTGGGAAATACTGATGTTCAGAGATTAGAGTGTCTCATAAGTGAAAACTAGCTGGGTCTTTCAATAAGGATGACATTTTATAATAAACAGGGGCCCGTTTCACTAAACTTTGTACGACTAAAATGTTCGTAAGTGCAAATTTTGGATTGTCAGTAAGTTTCAATTGATGGATTTACATTTATTGAGCATAGGCTGCATAAACTCATTCACTTTCACTTGTTGTTTATTATCAAAGCGGTAGGTGGGACCACAGGGGGCCGTTTCGCTAAACTTTGTACAACCAAAATGTTCGTAAGTGCAAAATTATTATAGTCTGTAAATTGCACATTAACAATTTTTTGTTGTAAACAATTATTGGATTTACATTTATGCATATGCAGCCTATGCTCAATAAATGTAAAGCCATCAATTGAAATTTCCTAACGGTCCTAAATTTGCACTTACGAACATTTTAGTCGTAAGAAGTTTAGTGAAACGGGCCCCAGGTGTTTGAACAGATTGTCAGGTTATGTTTATGTCATATGGGTATTTTGGGTGGATATCGTTGGTTTTGGGTAATTTACAATGTTTTGTGCAACTACTAATGCTCAATCATTACACACAACAGAAATCGTCAATTATCTACACATTCACTGTTCCGAACTTTCGGACATCTTTTTTACATGTATACTGTCAAAATACCCACACATAAAGTATGTTTAAACTAAACCCACAAATAAACAAAGTAATGAAACCTTTTTCAATATTTAGCCAATAAAATTTCCAACATGCGTTGCTTGAAACCGATTATATCATCAATTTTCAACCACAAACTCCAAATACGTGTTCTATCGATTCAGGAAACATATATCAATCTGCTGATGCCAATAGAATATGTGAACCATATTGATCTATTCCTACATTTAAGACATTAAAATCCATACAATTGCGAGATTTTCTGGCGAGCACTCAAAGTGCAGATTACACGCGTGACGCGTCATTTGATTGGATAGCCATTTCACATGATGTGTCAAAATCCACTATGACATGTATGTCAGCCAATGAACGTCGCTCTGTAAAGTTGTAAACACAGTGTGTAACCAAATTTCTCCGCTTTGAGAGCTCGACCATCTATCCGAGAATATTTGATGTTTTTCAGACGATATACATGTATATATGTTTGACTTGCAATGGCGGTTTAGGTCCAATACATTAATCTAAACAAACAATTTGGGACCGGTTTTATTGTTATCGGTTAACAAATAATGGCTTTATTGGTTAAAAACGTGCGTGGGTTGATTCTCTGTTTTACAACTTTGTACTTCTAGTTATATGTGTAATTTGTGGCAGTTGACGTAAATTGTATGTTGGTAATAATGCACCCAAACCACGAGATATACCGAAATAACCCATAACATTAGGTGTACGCTCCCATAGAAAGTCGGGTATTTGTAAACCCCACTACTTCAAAGAAAATGTGGGGTCTGGGAAACCCGAGTTTCACAGCTGGATACTGGAATAAACCTGTCTGCATCCCCGATACCAACCAGATTTAATGTTCCTAACACCGTGTCAAATGGCCCATTAGGTGATATGATAAGATTCTGAAATTCCCAGTTAAATTCTAAATATGTTATAACGCAAATAAAATCTATAAATAATGCTATAATCAATTTTATCATTATCAGAGATGCAAAAATGCCTTTTCTCCCGTCAAAATCGGTTGACCTACGACAAATAAATTGTGAAAAAAAAGTAAGATTTTACCAAAATATGTGTTCCGAAGACCTCTCCAAATCCCGCCAAAATGGTTCCAATACGGCGTAGGAATATGCGGGCCAAAATACCATCTATGATACCATTATAATATAAAATCGTATTCAATATTTATATACACCAAGGTGAATCGATATATGTATGCATTCCATTAAACAAACGAAAACTAACAAGAAGCCAAATCGCCAAACATAATCCTTATGTGCGAAAATGAAACTGGACGTGTGAGAACTATTTTGTGTCCGCGCATGGATAATGGCCAGGCGGCTTGACCACTGCATAGGACAGAATAAATATGTCTGGTTTCTGAACTAAAATGGGAAGATATAATAAATACTAATCTTTTTTTGTTTTTTATTATTCGATAGCAGAGATATGTACTAGATATTTGCTGTATTTTTATATTTTATTCAAAATGTAGCAGTAAATATGAACAGCACATAATTATGGCACCACGATTGCAAAACCTGCAATTATCTATGACATACATGCATACATATGGCATATGTTGTCATGACGGAGAAATGGGGCTTATGATCTATGCTACCAACTCCGCTACCCAAATCAGCCTGCATATCCGCGCAGTCTGATCAGGGTCTGCACGGTTCGCCATTCCGTCTATCTCAATTGATTTCATACATAATAGGAGCCGCGTCGCGAGAAAACCTGTCTTCGGGTAATTGTTGGTCAATATGATATTTTGTTACTATGAAAATGGTATTTGTATGATGAATTTAACGCTTTTTAGTTGATCATGATATTTGAAATATTCATTAAGATATTATAGTTTATACAACACATTAACTATGCAGGTCGTTTGAGCAAAAGAGACGTCACGTAAAAGCGACGTCATGCGACGTAAATGACGTTACAGTACATACCGTTACAGATAGAGTATACGCCAACATTTACAACAGTTTGCAAGTTGACATAATCGAACTAGAAGCATGTTTGGCATTGAATAATGAATGTACAGACGGATGAGCTTGAATCTTTTGGTAACACATGAATGTGCAAAGCGACAAAGTCAAACCGGTAAGTTCATGTACCAGCAAGCATGAACGTGCACAGGTACGCTGATTCAGTGTGCTAATTTCTTCTTTTTGACGTCGTGTTTATTGAGCGTTTTAACAATTTATAATTGTAGAAAACCACGGAAGTATATTCATTAACTAATTGTTTGATTAGGTCTATAAGACCGTTTAATTCAACATATAGAAATGGAAATACACACGCATACGGGGAGAACAATACGTTCAACATTAAATTACATTACAACTAGAGCACAGTCGATGGCGCGCCATCGCAATATACCCACGTTTCCCAAATGCGAAGTTGAAAAGGGGGAGATAATTCATGACCGGGTTCGAATAAAAAATCAAAATTCACTGCGCATCTACACACCATAAGGAAGGCACACACCAGTTTCAAGACCCTACCTATTACGGTTAAACAGTTTTACTTCTTACACGAAACATGACGGACGGACAGACGGACGGGCACCCGTGACGAAAACAATATACCCATTTAATTAGTTATTTTTTAAAAAGAAGTGGGTATAAATAACTGTTTGCTCTGAAAGGCAGTAGTCATGTCTGATGACAGGCACCTTACAGTACTGTCATGTGTTACGCACTATGTACACAATCACAATCACTGGAATAGCGTGAGAGCAAAAGCCTGCATCGCTTGCGTGTTATTTCTAATGCATCGCAGTCTCTCATTCGCCTACTAGGAGACCACATTCAAGGGTAGCGAGTGGAAGTCTGCCACATGGCCAAACTAGCTATGGTAACATATTTGAGACAGTTGTTACCTCAGCTTGTGATCAGCTTGTCCTACCACCCACTTGTGTTTGTTTTGGGAGTGTTATTTACGCTAGCAGTTTGTCTTTTGAAGACTCAACTCAAAATACGGGGGTCCCAAAGTACGAAGAAATGAGATGGGAGGAGAGATAAAATAATAACAATATCTGCAAGTCAAGAGATCCTTGATAATCGTCGAACAATACTAGAAGAACCATATCAATTTCTAGTGCGCACAGTCTTATTGTATTTGTGTCACGACTTGACAATCCTTGAAATATCATCCCACAGTTACTGTGTCTAGTTCTTGACTTTTTGTATTATTGTAGTTGGTTTAAACAGTATTTATTTCAAGAGAGATATGTGATATTATTGTAGTTGTACGTGTCACATGTCCCAAACATGTTGCCTTGAAATATCATCCCACCGTATTTCTTATATTAACATGACACACATGTTAGCGTGCATTCAGATTGAAGCTTTTCATATTCAGACAACAGAAACGTCGAATGTTCGCGACATCGTCCCGCTTACAGTTGTACTTTGACCACATTGTGAAGAAAAAACCGGACCTTACAATATCTGCAATAAATGTACGATAGGCGACCCATATCATGTCGGTGATCGAGAAAGGATCACCCAGTGAGTGAATGGCGAACATCGTATGTTCTGATCAGACGGCGCATATGCACATATGAGACTGATCTGTCGCTATACTAATCGTAACATCCATGGCTTTTTTTGCAGGAGATATTTATTTCTTAAAATCGGTAAAGGTTGAGCTAATTTTTAATTTTAAACATTGTATTAGAAAGAAAGAATTGATCAATAGACTGAAAATTTGCTTCGATTTAACCAGATCTGAAACGTATAGTTGTGCGGGAAACCGGGCCGAGGCTACATAGGTCTACACATATGATACCGATTATTTGTATGTATATGTAAATAAAACATGTAGCTTACACAGAGTTTTCACCTGTAAATGGTGGTCGATAACAGTTAACGTGGACAGTTATCTGTAAACTGTGTCAAAGAAACTATTATGTGAAAATAAAGGAACATAAAAAACACACGTCAACAGACAAACATTTTTATATGATACCAATAGCAAAATAATAAAAGAAAATTATCCTTACGGCTTTACGCCATTATTGTTAATAAAAACATATATAAGATATGCCTGTTTTGAATAAAAATCGAGGTACGTTGTTGTTCTGTTCGTTAGATAACTTTGAACACCACGGAACAAACCTAACATGGCGGTCTGACAAACGTCGATAATTGGAAATCTCGGCGGAAATTACGTCAGCTAAGTTCACGGCGTCATATCTTGTGACGTCGTCAGATTCCCGAAGACAGGTTTTCTCGCGACGCGGCTCATAGCATCCGCGATATTCAAAGAATAATATTTATAACAGTCTTGTGTTTTTTAGTAAATGATGACATCTTGCAATATGCTTTGAAAGTGTCATAAATATTCGTTGTCATGTACGGAAGAAAATCATAAATTATGTAAATATTTTTCATGAACTATGACAACTGTGGAAATGTATCAAATTACTTACATGGTTGGTCTCATAACGGATCACTGTGTACATAGTATACGCATATACAAATATAAGGCCAAATATGTATAATTTGCAAAGCGTTTTCCTGGTATCATTAATGTTACTCCTTCAAAAAACTTTAGCCCTGATCAGACTGCGCGGACTTGAGATTGATACAGATCGAGCTCCGTGTCAGGTGCATGATTTGGTGGCGAAATTCTTATTTCTCAATGAAAGATAGCAAGTTAGGAGTCCTTTAGAATCGTCTCATTGAGATCATTGAGACTCCCAACTTGCCATTTTTTGGTGCAGAAATTTGTTGTTATCCAGAAATTGATAAAATTACTCACCTTAGCTTGAGCTCTGTTGATAGTTTATAAAACTTTTCTAATCAAACGTTTTAACTGTCATTCATTCAGTATCAAATAAACTGACTGCGTCTGTAGTTGTACTCTTGACCAAAGTTTGATGACCTGTTTATACACACTATCCCCAATTTATTCCAACATGGGAATGGGTGGTAGGAGGGAGCATGTGATGGGTAATTTAACGATCGGTGTGTGTTCATCCTTCCCGGAATGCCGACCTACATGGTTTGGTCCTCTTGTATCGTTTTGCCCCCCCCCCCCCCCCCCCTCGGTACTTGAGAGCTGAATCATGTTATGCTCCAGTAAGAAATAATAAGCTTATCATAGCCCACAACTTGCCATTTTTGGTGAAGAAATAACAAAATCCTACCTCAAATTTATCAAATTACGCACCTTGACTGAAGCTCTGTTGATAGTTTATAAAACTTTTGCAATCGCCAACTTGGACTCAAAACATATTTCCTTTTGCACACGCACTAAGTACGATTCAAGTCGAGGTGTTTTGCTGGTATCATTATTGTTACTACTTCGATGAAAACAAAACACGACAAATATAGGCCCTGGTCAGACTGCACGGATGCGCTGGTTGATCTGGGGCTACACTGTCGCATATGTCGTATGGTCCATTCCCCAGCCAGGACTCACACTCAGCTAAATTCCTTGTGTCAAGTCTGACTTTGAGATTGAAGTAAGGTTTTGCAATGAAGATATTTATTTCTGCAAGGTGTATGTAACATAACATATGCTACATGTAATTATGTATCAACAGCACATTTTAATTTGTAACTTGCTAGTGTGCTGGTCAGTTTGAACCCCAGATATATCTACACTGGTTAGAAGACTAGTGTGTTCTTGTATCATCAGCTTATAGCTGTTAGAACAAGCAATTCTCCCAGCATTATTGTGGAAATCAACACACACATGTTGTAGGCTACCAAGAGAGCAAGGAACAAGATCAGGGTTGCTAATCCATTTAGACAATGATGAATCCAGTCGGTAACAGTCTAGATCCTGATGTGACTGCTCATTCTGATCTGAACCTAAGCTGCAAAGATTACGGTCATAATAGTCGCTGGTGGTAATAAAACTCACCTGTACATATTCTCATGCACTATGGTCGAGTCTGGCGGTTACTGGAGACTCCAGCTGCAGCCACAGACGGACTAATGTGCAGTTAAAGTAGTTCGGCATGCTTTGTTATCTCATTAGCTGACCCCATAGTGCAATACAAAATCATTAACAGGAACCTTAGCCTGTCAGAATCAGCTTGGCATTTGGCTGTTCGTTTTCTATGGGACTGTACACATAATGAACACTGAAATATGAACCGTTCTTCAACTACCTGTGGGTGGGACGGGACATCCGTGTTCTACATTTTTTCTATGAACATGGATTGTATTTTAATATTTGGTGCTCTGATGGCATTTTGCTAGTTTATTCTACGTAATATTATCCTGATATATATTTGTATTTGAACAGGTACATGTACCTGTAGCAGCCGCAGTGTTGACAAAGATGCTACAATCTATTTTGATACGTACACTACTTTAACCCTTAGCGGGAACTGATAATTGTCATCTGCTGTTTTATCATATTTGCCTTTTTTCTTAGTAAAAACATGGTTTTGCAGTACTTTTTAATCATTTCCATTGGATTCTAAAGTCCTGTCAAACCATGTGTTTCATGAGAAATGAGAAATAAACAGCAGAGAACAAAAATTGTAGTGGTAAAATAACTGCAGTCTGGATTTGTTTTTCATGTTTTTATATTTTGTATGGAATATACAGTACTACTACAAGGCAAGGATATTTTCACTACTCAATTGAAAATCAATACGTATTTTCACATTGTAATTTGTAATTTGTACTCCCTCCCCCTTTTGATTATCAGTGTGTATTCTGGTAAAATAAGTGCATAATATATATGCCAATATGCACCTTCATCTGAAGCTCTGTAGTATCTTCACTAAATGACGATGTATATACACGTAGCCCGAATACCTATTTCAAATCATACATCTCAGTCTTATGATTGAAAAAAAACATACCCTAGTGAAAATGTGAACGAAATCCCATTAAGGATTTCACTGAAATATTTGGTCGAGATCTCAATGGGATTTCACTGAAATCCTATTGGGATCTCAGTGAAATCTCACTGGGATTTCAGTAAAATCCCACTGTGATCCTGGTGAGATCTCGTTAAAATCCCACTGAAAAATTTGGTTGAAATCCCACTGGGATCTCGCCATATTTCAGTGAGATCTCATTGGGATCTCAGTGAAATCTCACTGGGATCCTGGTGAGATCTCGTTAAAATTCCACTGAAAAATTTGGTTGAAATCCCACTGGGATCTCATTGGGATTTCTCAAAATTTCACTGGGATCCCACTTTATTTCAGTGAAATCCGATTGGGATCTCGCCAGATTTCAGTGAGATCTCGTTGGGATTTCTCAAAATTTTACTGGGATCTCGCCAGATTACAGTGAGATCCCACTTTATTTCAGTGAAATCTCAGTGGGATTTCAGTGAAATCTTAGTGGGATTTCACCGAGATAAATTTTATATTCAGCGGCACTATATACAATGTATAACTGCACATTTGTATTTAATTATTTTAATATAATTTAATGTTTTATAGCTAGTTCGACACTCCGGGGTATTTCCCGTTCCGGATTCCACCGATTTTATTGTTTAATGACGGCATGATGTCCTTTTTCCAAATTTGTTTCTGGTGTTCCCTGCACTCTCCGGTGTAGTAGTGGCTGAATATTTCACCTGCAAAATAATTAAGTTATACAGTATGCATATTGTTATTGAAAGCCAATTGAAGGCATTTTAATATTTAAAACATCGCCAATAAATTTTCCATAGTATAATTTCTCCCTAAAAGTGTCTGTCTGTCTGTCTGTCTGTCTGTCTGGACATTGCAACACTCCTTCTCGGAGTGCAGGATTATATTTTATTGCATATATACATGTACACACAATACAATTGATGCTCCAGGTATTACCAAGTACCCATTTACAGCTGGGTGAACTGAAGCAATGTGGATAAAGTGTCTTTCTCAAGGACACGACACAAGCCTCGGATGAGGTTCGAACACACAACCGTTGGATTAGTAGTCCGCGCTAACCGCTAGGCCACCGTATTACCACAATCTGAACTCTCATTGGTGCAACTGTTGATCACAACCAAACTAATAATGTAAAAATCAAATTAAATGCTATATCATTAATTTTGTAACAACACCTCAATCTCTTTATAACACCATTTTTTGGGTCCATGAAACACCATCGTGTTATAGGTGAAATTGTGTTACATTGTATATCGAGGTTAAATATATGGAACATAATTATATACATGTATAGTAAAACAGAATTATTGAGAGCCACAACTTGATAGTGCTATATATCCAAAATTGTGTTATAACTAATAGTGTTATAGTGAGGTTGAAGGGCATGCATAACCAAAAGGTTTTGAGTAACTTGGCAAATCCTGTTGAACCCCAACATTAAATAAACATGACGTTGCACAGCATACATGAAACAGAAAAAAACATACTTTGCAGGGCTTGGACCTTGTGGAAGGCCAGTGCCTGTGTACCTCTCCCCTCTCCGGAAACCGTCATCTTATCTTGGCACTCTGCACGAGTGACGATGAATTCCAAAAGATTCAGTGCGTACTTTACGCCATCTTTAGATGTCACTCGTGCAGAGTGCAGGCGGTCTTTCTGCACTGTGATGCCCTATCTGGCCTCGCCAAGGTACGCCAAATCTAAATGAAAAAACGTTAATGTAATCAGTGTCACCTTGTTATTAAGAGCCAGCTGCCGGCAGATTCAGCCAGCTACTTTTCAAACTTTTTTGTTTTAATTGTTCTAGAACTATCAAGAACATGTAGACATTTCACCTTATAGCCGCCAACTTCCGAAATTCTACCTGCTACTTGAAACCTTAATGAGAATTAAGGCTGGTAAATGTTGCAACAGTTTAAAAAAAATCAAACTGATACCTTCAAAATACATATATATTATATATTGATCACAGTGGAGTTATTAACTGAAATACAAGCTGCCTTGGCCATATCGAGCCACCAACCTGTTAAGGTCACTATGTATCCACATTTCTGCGGCACCAGAGGCACACCAATAATATATGCTTGGTGGTCATCAACGTCTGTAGATGAGTCTTCATCTGGGAGGGAAAATATAAATTTAAGCAAGCTGATTTGCTTAGCTGCATAACATGTTCATATTATTCCAATTATTTACCCGATTCAGGGTATGACACTAACATTTTGGCCAGGGTGCCCACAGTCTGGAAATTGAACTGTTGGGAAATGCGGTTTTCCAGAATTTACAGGTGGAACCCCACAAAACAGGGATCCTCACTGTTAGTGTCGACCCTTGCGATCCTGTCGAAAATATTATTTTTCAGGGGACGCATTTAATTAGTATAAATAATTAAAAACTGTCATGCCTCATTTGCATATGAAAATAGCCTGATACCACCACGTGTCACTATCAGTAAAATAAACATTACTAAATTATTATCTGTATAGTGAGCACTCTTAATTGTTAGAACTGGTGGAATGGTGACACAATTATACACTTATTTAATTCCTATAAAGAATATGTTGCGCGTACTGAGTGGGCATGTACCTTTAAATTATCTTATGGTATGTTAAAATAATGAAACATTTTAGATTTAAACCTGTGTTGAAGAAATAGTATACTACAGGTTTAAACTTGTTACATGTACAGTCGAGCACCATCAGTATCTCGATGATATCCCCTATCTCGATGATTCGCTAAAGTCCCGAAGTATATCCTTATTTGTTTAATATAAATTTCCTCGGCTATCTCGAACATGCCCTATCTCGTATAATTATGTTCTCTATCTCGACTGTTCATTCTGTCGTATAAAAATACGTTAAAATCACTTCGCTATCTCGATCACATAAACGTTTTGGTAAATAACCTAAGCGCCTGGCTGCCAAGATCGATTTGGTTAACTCTAATTGTCAAACAAAACAAAATAAATTCACACCTGCTTCGGGTAGTTTGCTCAATTGGTCCACCTCGATTTTTTTGAGTGTTTGACACGATTCATTAAGCATATCACGCTGGTAATTTAAACAATACACAGAGTTGTGACTCCACCTGTAATGTTTGGTAGTTTACTACCTTTGGTCATTAGTTAATTGGTGATTAAAATTTGTCAGTAAATGAATGAATTATTTTTTCTTGAATTAAAATCAGCGTGTATTAATCGTTCAATCTGATGATGATTAATGTCATAATCAATTATTTTGTATAAAATTAACATGGAACATTCATTGAGAATTCACAGCACGATAACGCTTCATTGTTTTTGTTTCATTATTCCTTTATTGTTTATTCGTGATGTGATGGGTAACATGATTTGATATTTTTTTGCGAAAATATTCGACCATGTCACTTCGTCGCTATCTCGAACCTATAGTCCTATCTCGACTAAAATACGATCTCCCTTCGACTTCGAGATACTGGTGCTCGACTGTACGTTTATGAGTTAACGTACTATTTTTAAATCTAAACAAACCACAGTGTGTTGTGCTCCTAAAGGTAGGTCTGTAATATATAAATCATTTTCTTACACTAAACTTGACAGTGCCAATATAATAACTCCCAGATCGGTTGAGATAAGCAATGATTGCATGTGTGCCATGTTACAGGTGCCTGTTGTAGAAATCCATCCATTGACCCTGTAGCTTTGTCATGTTGCAATTATGTGGAACTGGTCATTTGAGGTGAACAATGTGGCATACCTGCACAGCGGATCTCCTGTCGATGTGGGTATTGGGTGTAGAACGCCCGGTTTTACATTTCCCGATGACATGTGGCCGTGTGGTGGGTAGATGAAGATCGGCAGGCAACATTAACAAATGTTTTGTCTGTGCCGATTACGTCTTGGTGGGCCTCGGTAATGTCTTTATAACAGGCAACCATGTCTTTCATCTGCAGACCATTGTTGATGTTTTCTTTTGGCAAAGTTTTAGCATGCCTTCAGTGATGGCAGAGTTAACTCTTTGCATGCTGGGAAATTTGTTGGCTATAAATAGTTAAAAAATAGGTGACAATTCATTATATTTTCTTTTATTTCTCCTTATAAATGTTATGAATATGTCTTGGAATTTCATTAGAATTGTGTCCGGAGGAAATTTCAAGACATTTTTACAGAGAGAAATAAAACATATACTCCTAATTCGTTTAGCGGATATTTTCGTCGCTAGCATGCAAAGAGTTAAATTTCATTATATCAGGAACAAGGACTTATGTATAACACTTACAATGAACATACCCTAGCTGGGACACAGCAAATTAGGCCAAAGTCCGCCATTTGGGGGCTAAGATTTTGAAAAATGCCTGATACATATGATTTATATAGAGCGGGGTGGTTGGAAGTATATTAGCCAATAAAATATATTATGCCTCCTATGCGATAGCAAGGGGGCATATTGCATTAGTTTAAACATATTTTATTTGCATATTGTTTACAAGTTCATTGTCAGTGTCAAAGTTACTATATACAGTACTATGCAAATGGGATTGGATTGAAAGCAAGCTTATTTAAATCCTCTCCCTTACATGTGACTAGTATCATAGGATGCCGAAACCAAGACATTCCTGCCATCAGTTTTTGAACAGTTTATATTATGTGATAATTGATATTTTCTGGATTATAAGTTGTTCTGGTTTCAGCATCGTCTGATACACGGCAATTACATTAAAGCAATTAAATTTAAAATTTCCGAAAAATATAGTATTGACACAAATTTACAGGCAATAGGTTCTATATAATCAATTACGTGATACATGAAATGGGGAAAAAAAATAAAGAAATAAGCAAGCCACAATAGGAGTTGGAGTCTTGTTCCCACACCAAGCCATGCCTAGTTATCGCCACCCCAAGTCAGTTAGTGATAAGCATGTGCACACGCAGGCATCATTATATGGTGCATTAAAAACGACCGGTGTTTTGTATGAATAGTCTAACTGATGCGAAAATGGCTTCATTGGAGTTATTGTCAAGTTGTCTGTTGCCATAGAGTATATTGTGGAGGGTGGGTTGGCAAAAAGTGTGTATGTCGTCTATTAGTTGAGCTCTATGTGCTCCATATTGAGTGCAGTGGAAAAAAGAAATGGGTGGCATCTTCAACTTGTCCACAGTTACAGTTGGGCGAGTCAATAATGTTCTTACGATATAAATCATGATTGAGAGAACTGCATTTCGTTCTAAGACGTGTGTGTAATACCTGGACATACCTAGTACCACTGTAGTAGTAGGTTGGGACCTCTCCGGTATTTGTTTTTATTTTGGTTTTAAAACATTAAGTGATGGGGCGTTCCGTGTGTCCTCTGGAAGAGAGTTCCACTCCCGGATTGTAGATGGTAGAAACGAGTTATAATAAAGGGTGGTTCTGGACCGTAAAATCTGTATATTCTCAGGGTTTCGTAAATTGTAACGGGACGTATCTATTTCCGGTGGAAGCACATCGACCAAGTAACCGGGTGAGATGCCATTTTTCATTTTGTAAAATAAAATAGGGACAATTTATGGGAGTGACGTCTATTTCCTAATGTTTCCCAGCAGGTTTCTGTATATAAGGACTCGATTGAAACAAGCCGAGTGGCACCTGTAGCGATACGTGCTGCTTCAATCTGAATTTTTTCGAGGGCATTCCTTCTCATACTGGGTACAATTATCCCAGACGACATCCGCATATTCTAATACCGGTCTAATAAAAGTAAGATAAATTATTTCAAGGCATTTTCTATCTAGAATGTATTTTAATTTTCTCATAACATTGATCCTACGCCATGCCTTTCCGGTTATGTAGTCTATGTGTTGGTGCCATGTTCCCTCGTTATTAAAATACAAACCTAGATGCTTGTGACTATCAACTTCTGAGACATTAACATTATTCATGAGGATTGGGGATGTACTTCTTTATTACGCTTACGTGTTATAAGTAGTGATTCGGTTTTCCTTGGATTAAATGATACAAGCCAGGTATTAGACCAGTTAGTAATTATATCGAGATCGTTGTTTATAGACCTGGATGCTGTTGCTGGCGAATCAACAATAAGATATAAACTGGTGTCGTCTGCGAAAAGTCGAATATTAGAATTTATGTCCTCAACAATATCGTTTATATATAATAGAAATAACAAAGGGCCGAGAATAGATCCTTGCGGGACGCCAGCCTTATTTGGTTCCAATTAGAATAAACACCTGGTAATACAACCCTTTGCTTGCGATTATTAAGGTAACTTTTTAAGCCAGTCGTGAATATTATTAGTAACACCTGCGGCTCTCAGCTTCAAAAGAAGACCTGTATGCCAAACTCTATCAAATGCTTTGCTTATGTCATATTGCATTGCATTTGAGGTTCTGTACAACCGTCCGTATGTCTGTGTACATTTATGTTGAAAAGTTTGTTGAGCTTCTCCAGTTGGAGTACAGTATGCCACAGGGCCATATCCATGTTTTACAGACACTATGTCTAGTTTTTGTCGTGCCTACTTGCCGGACAGCGCGATATAGTCGGCACATTGGTTTACATACGTCCGTCTGTCCGTACATTCTGCAGGGATTCCGCTGGGGAAAATAAAAAAATCGCCACTTCAAAAAAAAAAGAAAAAAAAAAGAAAAGGAATAACCAATAGGATAAAAATAAAGAATTGGCGATAAAAAATTACAATTTTCGAGAAAAAAAAATCCCCATTTTTTTTTTTTTTCGAAAATTGTAATTTTTTATCGCCAATTCTTTATTTTTATCGCCAATTGCCAAAGTGGCGATCGCCAGCGAAATCCCTGGTTCTGGAGGCATATAGTGTTTGGACTGTCTGTCCTTGTGTCCGGCACATTAAGAAGTTTGTCGGAGTTGTCTCAATTATGTCATAACTTCTATATCCCTTGAAGGATTGCTTAAATATTTTAACACAGCATACATGTGGACAAATGCCACACATCCATGCTGACAGTAATATTACATTGACCTTTTGACCTACACAACTTTTTATAACTTTTTCACACATTAAGAAGTTCACCAGAGTTTCTCAATTCTGTCATAACTGCTAATCCCTTGGTGGATTACTTAAATATTTCAATACATCATACTTGAGGACAAATGCCACACATCCATGTTGCCCTTAATATGACCTTGACCTGTTGACCTTCACAACTTTGAACTGTTAATTCACATTAAGAAATTTGCCGGAGTTTCTCAATTATGTCCCTTGGTGGATTACTTAAATATTTCAACACAGCATACCTGTGGACAAATGTCACACATCCATACTGCCCTTAATATGACCTTGACCGTTTGACCTTCACAACTTTTAACCTTTTCACACATTAACAAGTTTGCCGGAGTTTCTCAATTCTGTCATAACTTCTATATCCCTTGATAGACTACTTCAATATTTCAATACATCATACTTGTGGAGTGTGTACAAATGCATCACATCCATGCTGCCCTTAATGTGACTTTGACCTATTGACCTTCACAACTTTGAACTTTTTCACACATTAAGAAGTTTACCGGAGTTTCTCATTTCTGTCATAACTTCTATATCCCTTGATGGATTACTTTAATATTTCAATACGTCGTACTTGTGGACAAATGCCACACATACACACTGCCCTTAATATAACCTGGACCTTCATCAATTTGCTTGTACATGTTTTTATCCCTTTGGTTAATTAACTTTGCCATAGTTTCTCCAATCTGCCACCGGGGCCACACTTCACACCCCCATTAGTCCCAAGGTCACGGTTACAATGTGTTTAGGATCAAATGATTTGGCACGAACAACACCACTTCCGTGGCGGAATTATTATTTATTTTTGTTGTCAAATGGTTTATTGCCTTGCAGGTCATGAATGGATGAGTTGTGACATTGTGTTTCTGGATGAATATTCCTCCCTTGGAATGACTGTGCCGTAATCATTTGACGAGCAGTCACCAATTTCCTGCAGCACGAGACCATGACAAGAGTGACAAACGACTTACCCCGCTGGCTGTTGATAGTAAGTACAGTAACGACAAGCAATGCGATTTTGTACCTAGGAAAATATGCGATATTATGATTTTCCGTAAATGATGTCAAAAGTTGACGAAATTCAGCATTTGCTATGAATTCTTTTTGTCAACTTTCGATGTCATTTACAGAACATATCAGTTTCTGTAAATATTTTTCATGAAAAATTGCACATCTTCTGAGGTACAAAATCACAACACTTGTCTCAGTTGAGTATAGTTGAACCTCTCGAAATCAAACAATTAACCGTTTTCATACAGAGGAGACTGATACACCATTATGTTTGCGGAAAATCCTAAATATTTTTGTCTATGCACTCAGAAGTATATGTCGCGACCACTATTTGAACCGTCTCATCGAGACGGTTCAAATGAGGGGTCACAACATATACTTTCATTGAGAAACAACAAAAATAAAATATTAAATAAATTTCATACCCGTAAAGGTGTATTCCGAACGGAATTGCGTAAAGGTGTATTCCGAACGGAATTGGTTAAAGAAGCTCAATGTGTTCAATTTCAATCAGCTTCACTCTTATACATATTAAACCTCTTATACAGTTTCTGTAAATATTTGTCATGAAAAATTGCACCTGTAAATATTTATCATGAAAACATCTTCTTGGGTACACATGGCCTGTCTCACTTGTCATTGCAGGCGGTATGGCTGGCAGGAAACATTGCCATGTTTGTGTACACGTACCTCAAGTACGACATCTCACACGACTTCTACTACCTGCGCGTTCTTATCGGGGTATGTAATATCACTGTTGCTACACGTGTTTCACATTGAAATATCCACCGTCTGATGATACTCTATCGTGCTATAGCAAATCCATGACCCACCACCCATCCCTTACCCCAAGGTCAAGGTCACAAACTTAGCACATTCATAAACTTAACGTTCGGGTAAATGTCTTATTACATCTGTTTCCTTTCATGGAATGCCTTGATATTTCATACATGCATTCCTCAGATGACCCTCTATCATGCTGTAGCAAATTCACGACCCACCATCCAACCCTTACCCCAAGGTCAAGGTTACAAACTTAGCATGTTCATAAACTTGACATTGTGGTAAATGTTGTGTAGTTTCTGTTTATTTACAGGGAATACCTTCATATTTCATATATGCATTCATCTGATGATACTCTATCGTGCTATAGCAAATCCATGACACCGCACCCCTTTCCCCAAGGTCAAGGTCACAAACTTAGCACATACCCGTGCACATGCTCATACCAGTGCACATACCAGTGCACATGCTCATACCAGTGCTCATACCAGTGCACATACCAGTGCACATGCTCATACCAGTGCACATGCTCATACCAGTGCACATACCAGTGCACATGCACATACCAGTGCACATGCTCATACCAGTGCACATACCAGTGCACATGCTCATACCAGTGCACATACCAGTGCACATGCTCATACCAGTGCACATACCAGTGTACATACCAGTGCACATGCTCATACCAGTGCACATACCAGTGCACATGCTCATACCAGTGCACATGCTCATACCAGTGCACATACCAGTGCACATGCTCATACCAGTGCACATACCAGTGCACATGCTCATACCAGTGCACATACCAGTGCACATGCTCATACCAGTGCACATACCAGTGCACATGCACATACCAGTGCACATACCAGTGCACATGCACATACCAGTGTACATACCAGTGTACATACCAGTGCAAGTGTACATACCAGTGCACATACCAGTGCACATGCACATACCAGTGTACATGCATACCAGTGCACATGCTCATACCAGTGTACATACCAGTGCACATGCTCATACCAGTGTACATACCAGTGCACATGCACATACCAGTGCACATACCAGTGCACATGCACATACCAGTGTACATACCAGTGTACATACCAGTGCAAGTGTACATACCAGTGCACATACCAGTGCACATGCATACAGTGCTCATACCAGTCACATACCAGTGCACATGTCATACCAGTGATACCAGTGACCATACCAGTGCACATGCTCATACCAGTGCACTACCAATGCACATACCATCCAGTGCACATACCAGTGCATACAGTGCACGCTCATACCAGTGCACATACCAGTGCATGTCATACCAGTGTCATACAGTACTGACATACCAGTGATCGTCAAGTGACATACCAGTGCCATGCTATACAGTGCTCATACCAGTGCACATACAGTGCAATGCTCATACCTGTGCTCATACCAGTGCACATACCGTAGTGACTACCATGCACATACCAGTGCATGCATCATTACCAGTGCACATACCAGTGCACATGCTCATACCAGTGATACAGTGCACATGATACCAGTGCTCATACCAGTGCACTACATAGTGCTCTTTACCGTGACCATACCGTGCATGTCATACCAGTGCACATACCAGTGCACATGCTTACCAGTGCACATACCAGTGACATACATACCAGTGCATACCAGTGCACGTGCACATGCTCATACCAGTGCACATACCAGTGCACATGCTCATACCAGTGCTCATACCAGTGCACATGCACATACCAGTGCTCATACCAGTGCACATACCAGTGAGTGCACATACCAGTGCACATACCAGTGCACATGCTCATACCAGTGCACATACCAGTGCACATGCTCATACCAGTGCTCATACCAGTGCACATGCACATACCAGTGCTCATACCAGTGCACATACCAGTGCACATGCTCATACCAGTGCACATACCAGTGCACATGCTCATACCAGTGCTCATACCAGTGCTCATACCAGTGCACATGCTCATACCAGTGCTCATACCAGTGCACATACCAGTGCTCATACCAGTGCACATGCTCATACCAGTGCTCATACCAGTGCACATGCTCATACCAGTGCACATACCAGTGTACATACCAGTGCACATGCACATACCAGTGCACATACCACTGCACATGCACATACCAGTGCACATACCACTGCACATGCACATACCAGTGCACATACCACTGCACATGCACATACCAGTGCACATACCACTGCACATGCACATACCAGTGCACATACCACTGCACATGCACATACCAGTGCACATACCAGTGCACATGCACATACCAGTGCTACACCAGTGTGCTACACCAGTGCACATGCTCATACCAGTGTCATACCAGTGCCATGCATACCAGTGCACATACCAATGCACATGCACATACCAGTGCACATACCACTGCACATGCACATACCAGTGCACATCCACTGCACAGCACATACCAGGTTGGCTTCATACCACTGTACATACCAGTGCATGCTCATACCAGTGTCATACCAGTGCACATGCACATACAGTGCAACATACCAGGGTGTACATACCATGCAATGCTATCCAGTGCACATACCAGTGCACATGCTCATACCAGTGCACATACCAGTGCACATGCTCATACCAGTGCTCATACCAGTGCACATACCAGTGCACATGCTCATACCAGTGCACATGCACATACCAGTGCTCATACCAGTGTACATACCAGTGCACATGCTCATACCAGTGCTCATACCAGTGCACATACCAGTGCACATGCTCATACCAGTGCTCATAACCAGTTGCACTGCACATACCAGTGCTCATACCAGTGCCATACCAGTGCACATGCTCATACCAGTGCACATACCAGTGCACATGCTCATACCAGTGCACATACCAGTGCTCATACCAGTGCACATACCAGTGCACATGCTCATACCAGTGCACATATCAGTGCACATGCTCATACCAGTGCACATACCAGTGCACATATCAGTGCACATGCGCATACAGTGCACATTATAGTGCAATGTCATACCAGTGCACATATCAGTGCACATGCTCATACCAGTTGCACATTCAGGTGCACATGCTCATTTACCAGTGACTACCAGTGCACATGCTCATTACCAGTGCACATACCAGTGCACATGCTCATACCAGTGCACATACCAGTGCACATGCTCATACCAGTGCACATATCAGTGCACATGCTCATACCAGTGCACATGCTCATATCAGTGCTCATACCAGTGCACATGCTCATACCAGTGCACATATCAGTGCACATGCTATACCAGTGCACATGTCTACCAGTGCACATCCGTGACATGCTCATACCAGTGCCATATCAGTGCACATGTTTCATACCAGTGCACATAACAGTGCACATATCGTGACATGCTCATACCAGTGCACATACCAGTGCACTTGCCTCATAACAGTGCACATATCAGTGCTCATGCTCTATCCAGTGCACCATATACCAGTGGCACTTGTCAATCCATTGCCCTACCAGTGCATACCAGTGCAATGCTACTTATACCGTGCACATCCAGTGCACATGCCTGCACATACCAGAGCACAAGCTCCATACCATTGCACATACACAGTGCACATCTCATACCAGTGCACATACCAGTGACATGCTCAATACCAGTGCACATGCACATACCAGTGCACATGCTCATAAACCAGTGCACATACCAGTGCACATGCTCATACCATGCACATACCGTGCACATGCTCAACCAGGCACATACCATGCACCATGCTCATGAACCAGTGCACATACCAGTGCACCATGCTCATACAGACCAGTGCACATAATAACCAGCACAAGCTCATATCTGCACATACCAGTGCACCATGCTCTACCAGTGCACATACCAGTGCACATGCTCATACCATGCACATTCCATGCCACATGCTCATACCTGCACTTAACCAGTGCACATGCACATAACCAGTGCACATACCAGTGCACATACCGTGAGTGCCCTTACAAGTGCACATCTCATAAATCAGTGCTCCATACCAGTGCACATGCTCATAATCCAGTCTCATACAGTGCACATACATGCACATGCTCATCACCATTGCACATAACCAGTGCACATGCACATAACCCAGTGCACATACCAGTGCACATGCTCAATACCAGTGCACATACCAGTCTCATACCAGTGCTCATACCATTGCACAAATGCACCATACCAGTGCTCATACCAGTGCACCATGCAACATACCATGCAACATAACCCAGTGCACATGCCATACCAGTGCACATACCCAGTGCACATGCTCATACCATGCACATACAACCAGTGCACATGCACCTACCAGTGCACATGCTCATAACCAGTGGCACATACCAAGTGCAACATGCTCCATACCTGTGCACATACCAGTGCACATGCACATACCAGTGCATCTAACCATGCACATGCACATACCAGTGCACAATCTCCATAAACCAAAGTGCACATACCAGTGCAAACCATGCTTCATACCAGTGCACACCATGCTCATACCATTGCACATACCAAGTGCACATGCTCATCCACCCAGTGCACATGCTCAATACCAGTGGCACATACCAGTGCACTGCTCAAAATCCCATTGCACATACCATGCACCCATGCACATTACCAGTGCACAATACCAAGTGCACAAGCCATACCCATGCACATACCAGTGCACAAGCACTATACCATGTGCACAATAACCAGTGCACATGCACATACCATGCACAACCAGTGCACATAGCACATAACCAGTGCACAAACCATGTGCTTCAAACCAGTGGCACATACCATGCTCCATACCAGTGCCACATAACCAGTGCACCATGCTCCATACCAGTTTGCACATAACCATTGCACATTGCTCATATCAGTGCACATCCAAGTGCCACATGCTCATACCATGCACATACAGTGCAAACAATGCTCATACCAGTGCACTATAACCAGTGCACAGGCTCATACCATGCACATTAACCAGTGCACATGCTCAAACCATGCCATACCAGTGCACATACCAAGTGAGTTGCACATACCATGCAAATACCAAGTGCACATGCTCATATCAGTGCTCAATAAAAAACCAGTGCACATCACTAATGCTCATATCATGCTCATAAATCCAGTGCACATAACCAGTGCACATAACCAGTGCACATGCCTCAGACCAGTGCACATACCAGTGCAACCATGCACATACCAGTGCACATACCATGCACCATGCTCATACCATGCACATACCAGTGCTCTACCAAGTGCTCATAAACCAGTGCACATGCACATACCAGTGCTCATACCAGTGCACCATGCACATACCAGTGGCTCATAACCATACCAGTGCTCATCTCATACCATGCACCCAATTGCACATACCCAGTGCTCATACCAATTGGCACATGCTCCCATACCAGTGCACATACCCAGTGCACATGCTCATACCCAGTGCACATGCTCAACCAACCAGTGCACATGCACATACCAGTGCCAGTGCACATACCAGTGGCAAAACCAATGCACATACCAGTGGCACATACCCAGTGCCCATGCACATAACCATGCTCATACCCAGTGCACATACCAGTGCACAACTCCCATACCAGTTTGCTCATACCATGCACATACCAGTGCACATGCTCATACCAGTGCACGATACCAGTGTACATGGCATCATACAGTTTGCACAGAACCAGTGCACCATGCACATACCATGCATCATAACCAGTGCACATATGCCACATACCAGGGCACTTAACCAGTGCACAATGCACATACCATGTCCAGTGCACATACCATGCACCATTGCTCCATACCCAGTGCACATTACCAGTGCACATGCACATACCAGTGCAATCTCAAACCAGGGCACAAACCAAGTGGCACATGCTCCATACCAAAAGTGCTCATACATGCCACAATGCACATAACCATGCACATCTCATCCAAGTCACATACCAGTGCACATGCTCATACCAGTGCAAACATGCTCCATCACCAGGTGCACATACCAATGTGCACATGCTCATACCAATGCAACCATGTCATCACCATTGCACATACCAGGCACATGCTCCAATACAAGTGCACAGACCAGTGCACCATGCACATACCACATGCAAATACCAGTGCACATGCACATACCATGGCACATACCAGTTGTCACATGCACATACCGAGTGCACATACCAGTGCAAACATGCACATACAGTGCACATAAACCAGTGCACATGCACATAACCATGCCATACCAGTTCGGCACAAACCAAGTGCTCATACCAGAGCACCATACCAGTGCACATGCTATACCAGTGCACATATCAGTGCACATGCTTCATACCAGTGCACATACCAGTGCACATATCAGTGCACATGCTCATACCAGTGCACATACCAGTGCACATGCTCATACCAGTGCACATACCAGTGCACATGCACATACCAGTGCACATGCACATACCAGTGCACATACCAGTGCACATGCACATACCAGTGCACATGCACATACCAGTGCACATGCTCATACCAGTGCACATACCAGTGCACATGCTCATACCAGTGCACATACCAGTGCACATGCTCATACCAGTGCACATACCAGTGCACATGCTCATACCAGTGCACATGCTCAACCAGTGCACATACTCCACATTGCTCATACCAGTGCACAAATGCTCATACCATGTGCTCATACCAGTGCACAGCTCATAACCTGCACATACCCAGTGCACATCTCATACAGTGCACATACCAGTTGCAAACATGCTCAATACCAGTGCTCATACCAGTGCACGATGCTCATATCTGTGACTAACAGTGCACATGCTCTTCACCATGCACATAACCAGTGCACATATACCAGTGCACATTACCTGTACATGTCATACCAGTGCACATACCAGTGCACATGCTCACCAGTGCACATACCAGTGCACATAAATACCAGTGCATAATCATCACCAGTGCTACATAACAGTGCTCATACCAGTGCACATGCTCATCAGTGCTCATACCAGTGCACTACAGTGGCACATGCTCATTTACCAGTGCAAATACCAGTGCAACATCATTACCAGTGCACATTACATGCACATATACCAGTGCACATGCTCATACCAGTGCTCATACCAGTGCACATGCACAATACCAGTGTCTCACACCAGTGAACATTGCACTACCAGTGCTCAATACCAGTGCACATGCACATAACCAGTGCACATGCACATACCAGTGCTCATACCAGTGCACATGCTCATACCAGTGCACACCCCCCCCCTACCAGTGCACATGCTCATACCAGTGCACATGCACACCATCCAAGTGCCACATGCACATCCAGTGCTTACATGCACATACCAGTGCACACTACCAGTAAATGCACATCCAGTGTACATGCTCATACCAGTGCACATACAGTGCACATGCTCATAACCAGTGCACCATGCACATAACCAGTGCACATGCTCATACCATGTGCACATACCAGTGCCACATGCTCATACCAGTGCACATACCATAACAGTGCACATTACCATGGCACATACCAGTGCTACATGACTCATACCTAGTGTTCATTGCCACATACCAAGTGCACATGCCACATACCGTGTACATGCTCATTACCAGTGCACATGCTCTACCAGTGTACATGAACATCCAGTGCACATTGCTCATACCAGTGCACATGCCATACCAGTGCACATGCACATACCAGTGCACATGCACATACAGTGTACATGCACTACATGTGTACATGCATCATACCTCAGTGTACATGCACCATACCAGTGACATGCACATACAGTGTACATGCGCATACCAGTGCACATGCACATACCAGTGCACATGCACTCATACCAGTGTACATGCTCATACCAGTGCACATGCTCATACCAGTGCACATGCTCATACCAGTGTACATGCACATACCAGTGCACATGCACATACCAGTGTACATGCTCATACCAGTGTACATGCACATACCAGTGCACATGCACATACCAGTGTACATGCTCATACCAGTGTGGCAAATTGCTCATTCCAGTGTACATTTGCACATACCAGTGCACATGCACATACCAGTGTACATGCTCTACCAGTGTACATGCACATACAGTGTACATGCACATAACCAGTGACATGCTCCATACCAGTGTACATGCTCATACCAGAGTACATGCTTCTACTGGGTTCATGCTGCACATACCAGTGTACCATGCTATACCAGCACATGCTCATAACCAGTGTACATGCTCATACCAGTGCACATGCACTTACAGTGTACATGCTCCATACCAGTTGTACATGCACATACCAGTGTACATGCACATACCAGTGTACATTGCTCCATACAGTGCACTGCTTCATACCAGTGTACATGCACATAACCAGTGACATGCACATACCGTGTACATGCTCATACCAGTGTACATGCACATACCAGGTGCACATGCTCTTACCAGTGTACATGCCTCATACCAGTGTACATGCTCATACCAGTGTTACATGCTCATAACCAGTGTACATGCACATACCAGTGTACATGCACATAACCAGTGTACATGCTCATACCAGTTGTACATGTTTAACGTGGTATGCACCTACCAGGTGCACATGCTCATACAGTGTACATGTAATACCAGTGGTACTGCTCATACCAGTGTACAGCTCATACCAGTGTACATGCTCATACCAGTGTACATGCTCATACCAGTGACATGCTCATACAGTGTACATGCTATACCAGTGTACATGCTCATACAGTGCACCATGTCATACAGATGTACATGCTATACCAGTGTACATGCTCATACCAGTGTACATGCACATACCAGTGTACATGCTCATACCAGAGTACATGCTCATACCAGTGCACATGCTCATCCAGTGTACATGCACAACACCCTACCAGTGCACATGCTCATACCAGTGTACATGCTCTACCAGTGTACATGCTCATACCATGTACATGCACATACCAGTGACATGCTCATACCAGTGTACATGCTCATACCAGTGTACATGCTCACGTGCACCATGCTCTACCAGTGCACAGTACCAGTGTACATGCTCATACCAGTGTACATGCACATACCAGTGTACATTGCACATTACCAGTGTACATGCTCATACCAGTGTACATGCTCATCCAGTTACATGTCATACCAGTGTACATTGCACATACCAGTGCACATGCACATACCAGTGTACATGCACATACCAGTGCACATGCACATACCAGTGTACATGCACATACCAGTGCACATGAACATACCAGGTACATGCACATACATGTACTGCACATACCAGTGCATGCTCATACCAGTGTACATGCTCATACCAGTGTACATGGCACATACCAGTGTACATGCTCATACCAGTGTTACATGCTCATACCAGTGTTTACATGCTCATACCAGTGTACATGTCATCCAGTGTACATTGCTCATACCAGTGTACATGCACATACCAGTGTACATGCTCATACCAGTGCACATGCTCATACCAGTGTACATGCTCATACCAGTGTACATGCTCATACCAGTGTACATGCTCATACCAGTGCACATGCACATACCAGTGTACATGCACATACCAGTGCACATGCTCATACCAGTGCACATGCACATACCAGTGCACATGCTCTACCAGTGCTATACCAGTGTACATGCACTACCGTGTACATGCCACATACCAGTGTACATGCTCATACCAGTGTACATGCTTACTTACCGTGACCATGTCATACAGGTGGCTCATACCAGTGTACAATGCCATACCAGTGTACATGCACATACCAGTGTACATGCTCATACCAGTGTACATGCTCATACCAGTGCACATGCTCATACCAGTGCTCATACCAGTGTACATGCACATACCAGTGTACATGCACATACCAGTGTACATGCTCATACCAGTGTACATGCTCATACCAGTGCACATGCTCATACCAGTGTACATGCTCATACCAGTGCACATGCTCATACCAGTGTACATGCACATACCAGTGTACATGCACATACCAGTGTACATGCTCATACCAGTGTAAATCCTCATACCAGTGCACATGCTCTACGTGTATGCTCATACCAGTGTACATGCTCATACCAGTGCCACAATGCACATACCAGTGTACATGCACATACCAGTGTACATGCTCATACCAGTGTACATGCTCATACCAGTGTACATGCTCATACCAGTGTACATGCTCATTACCAGTGCACATCACATTACCAGTGCACATGTCATACCAGTGTACATGCTCATACCAGTGTACATGCTCATACCAGTGTACATGCTCATACCAGTGCACATGCACATACCAGTGTACATGCTCATACCAGTGTACATGCTCATACCAGTGCACATGCACATACCAGTGTACATGCACATACCAGTGTACATGCTCATACCAGTGTACATGCTCATACCAGTGCACATGCTCATACCAGTGTACATGCTCATACCAGTGCACATGCACATACCAGTGTACATGCTCATACCAGTGTACATGCACATACCAGTGTACATGCTCATACCAGTGTACATGATTTACATACCAGTGTACATTGGCTTACAGTGCATGGTCATCCCAGTGTACATGCTCATCAGTGTACCATGCACATACCAGTGTACATGCTCATACCAGTGTACATGCATACCAGTGCACATGCATACCAGTGTACATGGCTTCATACCCGTGTACATGCACATACCAGTGTACATGCTCATACCAGTGTACATGCACATACCAGTGTACATGCACATACCAGTGCACATGCTCATACCAGTGTACATGCACATACCAGTGTACATGCACATACCAGTGTACATGCTCATACCAGTGTACATGCTCATACCATGCAACATGCACATACCAGTGTAACAATGTCCATACCTCCAGTGCACATGCTCATACCAGTGTACATGCACATACCAGTGTACATGCTCATACCAGTGTACATGCACATACCAGTGTACATGCACATACCAGTGCACATGCTCATACCAGTGTACATGCTCATACCAGTGCACATGCACATACCAGTGTACATGCTCATACCAGTGTACATGCACATACCAGTGTACATGCTCATACCAGTGCACATGCACATACCAGTGCACATGCTCATACCAGTTGTACTGCTCCATACCGTGTACATGCTCTATACCAGTGTACATGCTCATACCAGTGCACATGCACATACCAGTGCACATGCTCATACCAGTGTACATGCACATACCAGTGCAATGCACATACCAGTCTACATGCACTACCAGTGTACATGCTCATACCAGTGTACATGCTTCATTCCAGTGCAATGTCATACCAGTGTACATGCTCATACCAGTGTACATGCACATACCAGTGTACATGCTCATACCAGTGTACATGCTCATACCAGTGTACATGCTCATACCAGTGTTACATGCTCATTACCAGTGTACATGCTCATACCAGTGTACATGTCATACCAGTACATGCACATACCAGTGTACATGCACATACCAGTGTACATGCTAATAACCAGTGTACATGGCTCATACCAGTGTACATGCTCATCACAGTGTACCATGCTCAACCGTGTATGCTCATACCAGTGTACATGCTCATACCGTGTACATGCACATACCAGTACATGCAAATACCAGTGTACATGCACATACCAGTGTACATGCTCATACCAGTGACATGCATACCAGTGGACATTGTCATCCAGTGCACATGCACATACCAGTGTACATGCACATACCAGTGTACATGCACATACCAGTGTACATGCTCATACCAGTGCACATGCTCATACCAGTGCACATGCTCATACCAGTGTACATGCACATACCAGTGTACATGCTCATACCAGTGTACATGCAACATACCAGTGTACATGCTCATACCAGTGTACATGCTCATACCAGTGTACATGCACATACCAGTGTACATGCTCATACCAGTACATGCTCATACCAGTGTACATGCTCATACCAGTGTACATGCACATACCAGTGTACATGCACATACCAGTGTACATGCACATACCAGTGTACATGCTCATACCAGTGCACATGCTCATACCAGTGTACATGCTCATACCAGTGCACATGCACATACCAGTGTACATGCATACCAGTGTACATGCAACCATACCAGTGTACCATGCACATTACTGTGTACATGCTCATACCAGTGTATGCTCAACCAGTGCACATGCTCATACTGTGTACATGCACATACCAGTGTACATGCCATACCAGTGTCCACAGCCTATACCAGTGTACATGCTCATTACCAGTGTACATGATCATACCAGTGTACCATGCTCACCAGTGTCATGCTATACCCAGTGTACAATTGCCTCATACCAGTGTACATGACATACCAGTGCACATGCTCATACCAGTGTACATGCTCATACCAGTGTACATGCACATACCAGTGTACATGCTCATACCAGTGTACATGCTCATACCAGTGTACATGCACATACCAGTGTACATGCACATACCAGTGTACATGCACATACAGTGTACATTGCTCATACCAGTGCACATGCTCATACCAGTGTACATGCTCATACCAGTGCACATGCACATACCAGTGTACATGCACATACCAGTGTACATGCACATACCAGTGTACATGCTCATACCAGTGCACATGCTATAACCAGTGCAAAACATGCTCATACCAGTGTACATGCTCATACCAGTGTTACATGCACATACCAGTGCACATGCTCTTTTAAACCAGTGCACATGCTCATACCAGTGTACATGCTCATACCAGTGTACATGCACATACCAGTGTACATGCACATACCAGTGTACATGCTCATACCAGTGTACATGCTCATACCAGTGTACATGCTCATACCAGTGCACATGCTCATACCAGTGTACATGCTCATACCAGTGCACATGCTACATACCAGTGTACATGCTCACATACAGTGCACAATGCTCATACCAGTGTACATGCTCATACCAGTGCACATGCTCATACCAGTGCACATACCAGTGCACATGCTCATACCACAGTGCACATGAGTGCACATGCTCATGCCTATCAAACTGTCTGATTTTATCGTTTGCGGACAGCGCGATATAGTCAGCACATTGGTGTACGTATGTGTGTCCGGGTTAAAGTTTTTTGGTTAAAGTTTTTTATGTGACTGTGTGTCCGTCCGTCTGTGTGTCCGGCACATTAAGAAGTTTGCCGTGGTTTCGAAATTTTGTTATAACTTCTATATCCCTTGAAGGATTACTGAAATATTTCAACACAGTATACCTGTGGACAAATGCCACACATCCATGCTGCCCTTAATATGACCGTGACCTTTTGACGTTGATAACTTTGAACTTTTTCACACATTAATAAGTTTGCCTGAGTTTCTCATTTCTGTCATATCTTCTGTATCCCTTGATAGATTACTTTAATATTTCAATACATCATACTTGTTGACAAATGCCACACATCAACACTGCCCTTAATATGACCTTGACCTTTAGACCTTCATAAAAGTGCTTCTGAATACATACAGAGCTCCAATTAAGGTGCGTAATTTGATCAACTTGGGGTGAAATTTTGTTATTTCTTCATCAAAAATGACAAGTTGGGAATGCTTTAGAATCGTCTCATTGAGACGATTCTAAAGCACTCCCAACTTGCCATTTTTGATGGAGAAATAAGAAATTTACCTCCAAATTACGCACCTTAACTGGAGCTCTGTACTTATCACTTTGGTTAATTAACTTTGCCACAGTTTCTCCATGATGCCACCAGGTGCAATCGTGTGCCGACAGACCACATTTCTTGTTTTTGGTTAAAGTTTGTCGGTATACTATCAAAGCCTCAGCGGGGGCGACATGCGGGCCGCAGCCATTTCACGAGTTTTAATTTGGAGAACATACGTAGAATGTTTATAGTCATGGTTCAGATGTCACTGTTGCATGACATGACAATATAACTATAAAGTAGCCAGTCTCGGTAGTTTTACTACTGTAGTATTATTTTCACGAAGGGAGCTGTAACAGTCGCGAATGGAAATTTGATAATGCTATAAATAATGGACACACTGTTTGAATGTTGATCCTTTGTTAAATGATTAACCTGGGAAGTCAGTTGATACAGAGTTAAAATCCAAATTAACGACAGTCATGAAATGGTTGTATTAATTCCGGGATCGCTTACCTTATTTGTGAATATACTGGGTGTGTAAAACACATTTGTTTTAACTTTCTTCAGTGAATTATAAGCATGTACTGTCTGTTTCACGAAGCCTGCCCAAATTTTACGGCTATATAAACAATGCAAAAACAATATTTTTTTGGATAATATTAAATTATCCTAAAATTTAAGAATGAGCCTTCTTTTTATTTCATGAAATTTGGTCAAATATTGATTTTATTACGAAAAATTGATTTGTCTATGGGAATTTAACATGGGGGGAAAGGAGGTGGAGGAGCTGGGGGAGGAGTAAAAAAACAAACAAAAATGGAAATTGACTCTGAAACCTTGTTAGATAGCTTGGAAATGATCCAACTAAGAAAACAAAAGTTAGATTTTGAAAATCGGTCCACTATTTTTGAACTTAGAAAAATTTGCCCATGTTAAATTTCCATAGACATCTTCACTCTGTGAAGATGTCTATGGGGATTTAACATGGGGAAATTGTTTTTTCTCAATAAAATAAATATTGGAAAAATTTCACAAAAGAAAAAGAAGGCTCATTCTTTTTATATTGCCGTAAAATTTAGGCAGGTTTCGTGAAACAGACAGTAGGCTCTAAGCAGCATACACGTACATTTCAGTAATTAAAAAACATCAATCATATTAAAGGTACATGCCCACTCAGTAGGCACAAAATGTTCTTTATAGGAATGAAATAACTGTATAATTGTGTCCCTATTCCACCAGTTCTAAATCTTATGAGTGCCTGCTATACAGATATACTCATTTAGTAATATTTATTTTACTGATAGTGACTCAGTGGTATCAGGTTATTTTCATATGCAAATTAGGTGTGATATTTTTTAAATTATCATGCCCCCGCCACCGAATGGTGAGGGGGGCATATAGTGTTACCGGCGTCCGTACGTACGTACGTCCCGAAACCTTAACGCTGGGTAAATGGCTTATAATTTCTGTTTCCTTGCTCGGATCTGCTTCACATTTCACACACGCATTGCTCCAATGGTCCTCTACCGCCCTGTGACAAATCCACATTCGTCCCACCCCCGCTAAGCCCAGGGTCAAGGTCACAGACTTGGTGCGTTCGAAACCTTAACGCTCGGGTAAATGGCTTATAATCAAATATGCCTCGTTTTCTTTGGCTGCCAGCGGGGGCATTCATGTGCCGACAGGCCACATTTCTAGTTTATTCTAATTAAATGCGTCACCTGAAAAAATGATATTTTTTGACAGATTATAAAGTATGATCATTGTACATCAAAAAATAAATACAGAGAATAAATAGTAATGTTCGTTAACATTTTAAGGAAACACAGTTATCTCCCCTGATATCAGTGTGGAATTTACGTCTGATATAAAATGTATAATAATGCCAATGAATAAGTGGGGTAATGGTATATAGCGGGAACTCTTAATTTTTAGAACTTGTGGAATAATGACACACTTTTACACTTATTTAATTCCTCTAAAGAACATTTTATGCCTACTGAGTGGGCATGTACCTTTAATATGTTCATTCCTTAAACACCATTGCACCTACTCATCCTCAAAAGTGAATATCTTTTGGTTGCCAGATTTTGAAAGAAAATGTATTGATCTAGATAATAATAAGATAAGTTTATCTGTACATTGCTTTGTTGTTGAACCCATCTCAAATAATCAATTGCTTATTTAAAATTATTTTCATAAAAATTGAACATTCTTGAAATGGGTTAATTCAGTACATTTAGAATATGCTTTTTATACTCCCGGTCTCTCTAGAGCTGGAGTCATATAGTGTTTGCACTATCTGTTCATGTGTCCATGAGTCCGTCAGTCTGTGTGTCCGGCACATTAAGAAGTTTGCCGGAGCTTCTCAATTATGTCATAAGTTCTGTATCCCTTGAAGGATTGCTTAAATATTTCAACACAGTATACCTGTGGACAAATTCCACACATACATACTGCCCTTAATATGACCTTGACCTTTTGGCCTTTACAACTTTGAACTTTTTCAAACATTAAGAAGTTCGCCAGAGTTTCTCAATTCTGTCATAACTGATCCCCTGATGGATTCCTTTAATATTTCAATACATCATATTTGTGGACAAATACCACACATCCATGCTGTCCTTAATATGACCTTAACCTTTTGGCCTTCACTACTTTGAACTTTTTTTACCAGAGTTTACATAAGACTTGTGCACAAATGTCACACATCCATGCTGCCCTTAATATGACCTTGACCTTTTGACCTTCACAACTGTGCTTATGAATACTTTTGATCAATTGACTGTGCCACAGTTTCTCCAATCTGCCAACGGGGGGAATTCATGTGCAGACAGGCCACATTTTCTTGTTATGCCCCCGCCACCGAATGGTGAGGCATATAGTGTTACCCGTGTCCGTAACGTACGTACGTCCGTCCCGAAACTTTAGCGCTCGGGTAAATGGCTTATAATTGCTGTTTCTTTGCTCGGATTTCAAATTTCACACACACATTGATCCAATGATCCTCTACCGCCCTGTGACAAATCCACATTTGTCCCGCCCCCGCTAAGCCCAGGGTCAAGGTCACAGACTTGGTGCGTTCGAAACCCTTAACGCTCAGGTAAATGGCTTATAATTTATAATTTGCTCCAATGGTCCTCTACCGCCTTGTGACAAATCCACATTTGTCCCGCCCCCGCTAAGCCCAGGGTCAAGGTAGGTGCGTCCGTCCGTCCATCCGTCCGTCCCGTCCGTCCGAGCAACCAAGGGTGTACAAGGGGCCATGGGGCGGAGCCTAACACAAAAGAATCCTTTGATTTATTCCGTATGGCCCTTTATTCTATTCATTACAAGGGGCCATCTCTTTGATCTAGAACAATGGAAATGGCCCCTTCATTATTGGTGGGCTGTCCGTCGGGCCGTCCGATCAACCAAGGGTGTAGAAGGGGCCATGGGGCGGAGCCTAACACAAAATAATCCTTTGATTTATTCCGTATGGCCCCTTATTCTATTCATTACAAGGGGCCATCTCTTTGATCTTGAACAATGGAAATGGCCCCTTCTTCACTATTGGTGGGCTGTCCCTCCGTCCGTCCGTCCGTCCATCCACAGAGGGGAGGGTATATGTTGGGTACAAAAGTATCCAACAAATGCTCTTCTGTGTGTTGGGGAGCTTTTTTAGTGCTCTTATGGGGTTTATTCTGTTTCCGTCCGTCCGTCCGTCCATGTGTGCGTCCGTCCGTCCATCACTTAGTCTCTTTACAAAACTTAACATCGGAGAAATATGTTATAACTTCTATTTCCTGCATCTAAAATCCTTAATATTTCACACATGCATTCCTGTAAGACTCTACTACCATGCTGTGCCAAATCCACGACCGTCCACCCTCCGCTGATCCCAAGGTCAAGGTCAAATACTTAGTCACTTTTCAAAACTTAACATCAGAGAAATATGTTATAAGTTCTATTTCCTTCATCTGAAATACTTAATATTTCACACATGCATTCCTGTAAGGCTCTACTACCATGCTGTGCCAAATCCACGACCGGCCAACCCCCACTGATCCCAAGGTAAAATACTTAGTCCCTTTAAAAAACATGACATCAGACAAATATTTTATAACTTCTATTTCCTTACTTATTTAGGGGCACATGGGCCCACGCGAGGGTTATTCCATAAGCCTCGTTTGCTGACAAATCTAGTTTTAATTATCAAGGCTGTCAGCGTGGGGATTAGCTTCATAATAACGTTGCCCTTGTTGTATATGTGCCAGCTAATGAAATTTTCTGACCTATTGCATATGATCATTTTCCAAAATTGATTTACCTGTTTGCAAAATTATCATTATTATATATAAACTTTTGGTCAACTTTTGATGTCATTCTCGGAAATAAATGGGGCTAAGAGATCCAATATCGAAGGGTGCCTGGCACTGGATCAGGACACTGTCTTTTTCAAGTAACAGTACTGAAAGTTTTTATTGTAATTTAGTGCTGAATGTATGCAAGTGTATTCCTGTCTGTATATATATGCCCTTGCTGTTGAATGGACATTTAACCCCAATCAGTCAATCGAGTCACACACACTACCCATATGTTTCCATTTCAGAGCTCGCTGCCGGTCGCGCGGGCCAGTGCAGCCTGTCTGAACCTGAACTGTATGCTGGTCCTGCTGCCCGTATGTAGAAACCTCATGTCCTTCCTCAGGGGATCATTGAAGGTGAGTCCATGGTCCCGAACCTGCACTGTATGTTCGTCCTGCTGCCCATATGTAGAAACCTCATGTCCTTCCTCAGGGGATCATTGAAGGTGAGTCCATGGTCCCAGAACCTGCACTGTATGTTCGTCCTGCTGCCCATATGTAGACTAAATCTCTGTCCATTCCTCAGGGGATCATTGAAGGTGAGTCCATGGTCCCTAACCTGCACTGTATGTTCGTCCTGCTGCCCGTATGTAGAAACCTCATGTCCTTCCTCAGGGGATCATTGAAGGTGAGTCCATGGTCCCGAACCTGCACTGTATGTTCGTCCTGCTGCCCATATGTAGAAACCTCATGTCCTTCCTCAGGGGTATCATTGAAGGTGAGCCATGGTCCCGAACCTGCATTGTATGTCCGTCCTGCTGCCCATATGTAGAAACCTCATGTCCTTCGTCAGGGGATCATTGAAGGTGAGTAGTCCCGAACCTGCACTGTATGTCCGTCCTGCTGCCCATATTGTAGACCCAATCATGTCCTTCCTCAGGGGATCATTGAAGGTGAGTCCATGGTCCCGAACCTGCACTGTATGTTCGTCCTGCTGCCCATATGTAGAAACCTCATGTCCTTCGTCAGGGGATCATTGAAGGTGAGTCCTACCTGGTCTGAACCCCTGCACGTGTATGTCGTCTGCTGGCCCATACTGTAGAAACCGCTCCCATGTCCTTCGTCAGGGGATCATTGAAGGTGAGTCCATGGTCCCGAACCTGCACTGTATGTCCGTCCTGCTGCCCATATGTAGAAACCTCATGTCCTTCCTCAGGGGATCATTGAAGGTGAGTCCATGGTCCCGAACCTGCACTGTATGTCCGTCCTGCTGCCCATATGTAGAAACCTCATGTCCTTCGTCAGGGGATCATTGAAGGTGAGTCCATGGTCCCGAACCTGCACTGTATGTCCGTCCTGCTGCCCATATGTAGAAACCTCATGTCCTTCCTCAGGGATCATTGAAGGTGAGTCCATGGTCCCGAACCTGCACTGTATGTTCGTCCTGCTGCCCATATGTAGAAACCTCATGTCCTTCGTCAGGGGAACATTGAAGGTGAGTCCATGGTCCCGAACCTGCACTGTATGTTCGTCCTGCTGCCCATATGTAGAAACCTCATGTCCTTCGTCAGGGGATCATTGAAGGTGAGTGGTCCCGAACCTGCACTGTATGTCCGTCCTGCTGCCCATATGTAGAAACCTCATGTCCTTCGTCAGGGGATCATTGAAGGTGAGTCCATGGTCCCGAACCTGCACTGTATGTCCATCCTGCTGCCCATATGTAGAAACCTCATGTCCTTCCTCATGGGAACATTGACGGTGAGTAGTCTCGATCTCTGACGGGAGCCGGCCCAGGGTGTGAACATTTACTCAATTCTTGGGCCTCGAAATGAAGCGACTATAGTCGCCACTTTTTCCGTCATTGTACACGTGTTTATGTAAAAAAAATCATGAACCTTGAACCTTTTCTTGTTTTAAGCATGCACTTCTCTGACTGTTTTTGTGATACTTCTACTTGCTCAAGATCATGTTATGGTCAAATGCCTCGGAAGGCGCGACACCGCTTCTGTGGTGGAATTCTTGGTATTTTTTAGAAATGAGTTGTGCTCTGACTCGGCCAAGAAAATTGTTTCAATTTCAATGCAGGTTTCTATAAAATGTTTTGAAATGTTTTATAAATGGACCTTCTAATTTTACTTATGCTTCCCATTATTGAAAAGATGTTTCATGGAGCTATCCCCTTTTGTTGACTGGCTATGCCTCGATGGGCGTATATTGTGACCTTCGGCGCTCTTGTTCACAGTATTCAAATACATTTATTTTAACAGAAATAAAAAAATATTTATGGTAGCTTGTGTTTCCCAAGATAAACACCATGCATGAGAACACATGTTAAAATTATGATTGTTCCCTTCACTGGGTGTATTATTTGTGGCTGTGACTTATGGGTTTTTGTGACCAGTGTACATCCACACAGTCTGATCAGGATCTGCACTGTTCACTATTCCATCAATAAAACACTCGCCATGCTTCTAACAAGCAATATAGTTCCTTATCAGACTACAGGAGTATTTGATCAGGAGCTAAACTCGTTACAAATCCCATAAGCCCCATTTATCCAGTCACAGCCACATTTGTCAGGAGTTGAGTACAGGGTTTTCTCTTGCAGTGGAGTGGGTGGCAGGTGGGAGCACGCGATGGGTAATTTAACGATCGGGGTTCTCCTTACCGGAATCCCGACTGGAGACCTGGTTTGGCCCTCACATACGTCTTAGGCATAATATGTGATAGTTGTATCTGGTTATACCCCTTATGTGAGTATTACGATATTCGTAATCCTATTTTAGGGGAAGGGGCCAAGTGACTTGGTGTGGTATGGACCTGGCACCAGGTCAGGATATTCTAATTTCAGGGCTGAATATATATGTAATATTCCGCTCTGATTTTGGGATTTTCCCCCCAATGCAGCAGGTTAAAATGGGATCGAACCCATTTGCCCGGCCTTACATGACCTTAGCTGTTGATAGGCCGTTAAACACTAATAAACAAACAAAATTCTCTTGCAGTGAGCTCCATGCAATAACTGCCTGGAGTGTAATTAACATACACTCACCAACCACATACATACCATGTTTCGTTTCGGCTTATATTTAAGGGTGGGAATTGGCTCGAACACCTTCCATACCCGGCATACCATGTGTAATGCTAGTGTCTTGTAATATCAAGATCATCCAGCAGTCACTTTCACTTTAACTGACTGTACCTCGATGCACATGTATTATATAGTGTGACCTCAACACTCATGTTTAAGAATGCAATTGTAACCGCATGAGCTGCAAGTAAATTATTGTTATTATTGTATGTCTTAATTCATGTAACTATCATATTATGTACATTGTATTTATAATCATTGCAGCGGTGCTGTACGAAGACAGTCCGTCGGCAGCTTGACAAGCACATTGCCTTCCATCAATATATTGCCTACATGATCTGCTTCCATACAGGTTTGTGATTTACTGTGAGAACCAGGGGGCCGTTTCACTAATCTTCGTACGGCTAAAATGTTCGTAAGTGCAAATATAGGATCGTCTCGAAATTTTAATGGATTGATTTACATTTATTGAGCATAGGCTGCATATGCAGCCTATGTTCAATAAATGTAAATCAAATAATTGTTTACAAGAAAACATTGTTAATGTGAAATTTACAGACTATCATAATTTTGCACCTACGAACATTTTAGTCATACAAAGTTTAGTGAAACGGCCCCCAGAAGGAATATATTTACATATGATTTTCCTGGCTTGTGAGTTTAAACGTTCAAACACTGTTCTTGAAATTTGTACTCAAAATCAAGACGTTTGATTGGCAGAGAATGAGCACAGCTCAGCCTCAACCAATCAAACTGCATGATATTGAGCATGAAATTTGAGTTTGTATTTTGAAAGTTTAGTGACAATATTGTCCATGCATCTAATCTGTGTATTTCCTTGCTGTTGAATATAGGAATGCTGGGGAAAATAAAAAAATCGCCACTTCAAAAAAAATAAAACGAGTGGCGATAAAAAATTACAATTTTCGAAAAATTTTTTTTCGAAAATTGTCATTTTTTATCGCCAATTGTTTATTTTTATCGCCAATTGCGAAAGTGGCGATCGCCAGTGTAATCCCTGGCGATAAATTCAACAAAAAGGCCATTCATTCCTTATAATTCCAGGATTTTAAATAAATTCATCAAGAAAATGTGTTTATTTTCCGTTTTCTTAAGAATTATTTTAACTGCGCTCCACGGTTACGGAAAGTAGTTTGGCATGGGAGTTTACTGGGATATAAATTTTGGACAGAGACTTGCTACGGACCAATCAAATGTTAGGGAATTGTGTAAATATTTTTGTGCTGGAATTATTGGATATAAAACTCTTTATCTGCAATTTTCTATATATCATCTGCAATCACTATGGGATAGTTTTAACTGGCATTAGATCTGACAGGATTTAATTGGATGTAAGCTGTTAATAAAAGTAGATTATGTGAATATACACCTTTTGAAAGAAAGGCATAATTATTATGGAGTCTATTCGGCCAGTTTAGCCCAACTCAACCTCGACCAATGAAACTCTGATTTTGTCACACCTGCTTGCGGACAGCGCGATATAGTCAGCACATTGGCATACATACGTACGACCGTCCATCCGTACATGCGTCCGGCGTGGCCATTTAGTGATTATGGAATGCCGTATTTACCCAGAAAGTTTTATCTGCACATGCCCTGTGGTTGGTTGGTCGGGTGAACGCGACGGTGTAAATTAACGGTAGGGGTTCCTCCTTATAGAAATCATGATTTGCCTGGTTTGGCCCTCAGGAATGTTTTTTATCTTTGGCTCTTTTGTTACCTGGGAGTTGAATTGGGTTATTGCCTGTTATAAAAGTAATAAGATTCTACTGCTTTTGGGAGGGGGCCAAGTGATTCTGGTGTGGCGAGGACCTGGCATCAGATCAGGATTATTCTGATTTCAGGGCTGAATATACATATTGTAAATATTCAGTTCTGATTTTGGGATTTTCCCCCCATTTGTACATTCATTGACCTGGCCTTAAATGACCTTAGCTGTTGATAGTCCGTTAAACCCCAACAAACAAACAAACTGTCCGTTAAACCCCAACAAACAAACAAACAAATCTACACATGCCCTGACATGTAAATCTACAATTGACAGCTATACACATTGGTGCCCATGTGTTCAACGTGGAGAGGTTTTTTGAGGCCCACTCGAGTGCCAGTATGGAAGTGTATGGACTGCAGTCTGTCCTTAGTAACCTTGACGAATTTGGTCCCCATCAGACCTACGTGAACCCAGTACGCAGCCCCTCACAGGTATCTACTGCTTGCATAGAATTGGAATCAATGTAACCAGATCCTTATTGTCTCAGCCACTTTAGTGGAAAGTGACATATAGTGGTCACAATTCTGGCATCGTAGGCGACTTTGTTGTAATCGCAGGTTTCAACTATGTACAGTCGACGCTCGTTAACTCAAACTCTTAAGCCAAACTACTGATAACTCTAAGTCAAATTCTTGGTCTCAAGTACATATTTTCCTATATAATAAGCTTTTTTACTCAAATTTTAAATTTACTCAAAACATTTTCCTCAGTCCCCTGGACTTTGCTTAAACGAATGTAGACTGTATGTCCAAATGTTGCATATCTCCTGTAGCCTATTTCACCAACATTGCAAAGTAAACTTATCTAGCAAAGTATACTTTGAGGGAGAAATTTTCAATTTAAAGATAAATTTATTATTTTTTATTGTACTGAATTTATTACATTATCACAGCCATTTTGGCTGTGATAATGTAATAAATTCAGTATAATAATTCTGCATACTTTTAATCATCAAATATACACAGCCGTTAGTTCTACAGTGGAACCCCTCCAAACCGGACCCCATCTATACCGGAATTCGCGCTATACCGAACATACGACCACGTCCCGATTATTCTGCTATATAAACACATTAGTTTCTACCCCTCTATTCCGGAACCCCTCTACTCCGTAATCCGGACGCCATTTCAAGTCCCAAAACCATATTTCAGCGTTAAAATAACCCCGGAAAACCGGAAACACGGTCACCTGTCAGGATGTCATCCAAGAAATACACCGCGCCCAATTTCAATGTTGTTGTTTCAAGCGGGTGTCAAAATCACACCGTGTTTACAATAGACTGGTTCCCGGTAGTATTGTTCAGCTCTGGTTCCCAAAATGCGGAGCCACAAGAATGAGACGATTCTAACGGACTCCCAACTTGACATTTGTGTGGAAGAAATAACAAAATTGATGAAATTACGCACATTAACTTGAGCTCTTTACAAGCGCTATCCATGCGTGTAATGTGCTAAGCGACGTGTTTTTTTAACGTCATAAGCGGCATTACAAAATTAAGAATCTATTCAATACATGCGACCTAAATACGAGACATGTTTGCTGTTTTACAAGCTCATAACAATAACATGGTTCACAATTTAATTATACGCGTACGTAACAATTACGGAAATAAAATAATCGGCACATTATTTGTGAACCCACCGACCGATTAATTGAGATAATCTGATAATTACTTAACGAGGCTGTAAACTCGTGACTGTAGCCTGTGGGCTATTGTAGCAGCTCGCGGTAACTACACAGCACACGCGAAATGTGTCGTATGCTCTTTGCGACCAGTGTAGACCTTAGACTCGGATTACATTGCGAACCTGCACTATTTGCTATACCCCTTGCGAATCTGCACATATTTATTGAAAAAATGTGTACATATGCTTTCAATATATTAATAATGGTATATACTATACAAATCCAAGAGTTAATGATGGAAAACATACATTTCCTTAACTGGAAATAGAAAACCCCTCTAAACCGAAAACCCCTATAAACCAAACTTTTCAGTCTGTCCCCAGGGTGTTCCACTGTATATGAAATAATGCATTTCGGGAAAAATAAATGATTTCTCCGTCAAAGTATACTTTGATATACTTTGCAATTTTGATGAAATCGGCTACTGCTATGTTGGTAGGATCTTTACTAATGTTCATCAATAGTTTCCTCACATTGATGGCTATCCACCCTGTGTCATTTGGGTGACCTTGACATTCGTGTGTGAGACACTGGCCTTGTGTATTTGAATCGCTGCTCTGTCATTTCACACCATCTACACACACTGCTGTATTTCTTGTATTTCTACTGTGCCAAATTTGAAAAAAAAATCACTTCTTCAGTTTTGTATAATGGTATCTTCAATCCCTCACCACATGTTGTTGTGGGTATTTCGGAGTCTGATTGTTTGTCCGGCCATCATTCCTTCTGTTATAAAACTTAACACTGGAGTATATTTCTAATAATAACTACTGTTTTCTTTCATGGATCTTCTTGATATGTCGTACATGCACTCCTCTGATGAACCTGTATGGTGCTGCATACGTGCAAACAACTTGTTCGCTCGCTCACTTGTTGTTTATGTGAAGTTGACGCACACTTGTGTATTATTTCCCATTATTCAAAATGTACGATGGAATATTGTCTATATATTTCAGGACCCAACAGTTTTCCTGTTCAGTACGGTGGCTGGTGTATCAGGGGTGGTGGCCACTATCGGCCTCATACTGATTATCACGTCATCCACAGAGACAATCAGGTAGGTGGCTGTGTTCAATTCATCAGTATGACAGATGTTTCATTGATGGAATGGTGAGCAGTGCAGATACTGATCTGGATCTATACTGGTCACAAAACCCATAAGCCCCATTTCTCCAGTCACAGCCACATATGATCTTGATGTTGACCAGACATAAAACCTCAATGAAATCAAATCTTATGATGTGTGCAAATATCACAGCTCCAGACATATACCTAATATCCACAAAGTCTGATCAGAACCTACACTTCCGGTATTTATGCAAATTGCCATTCACCCTTTGAACCCGAAAGCCTGCTATAGCGGTTTATGCAAACAGTGCAGATCCAGATGAGCTGGCTCGTAATGATCCGTCTCATCAGGATCTGCACTTTTTGCAAGTAATTTTCTTATTTTTACAACAAAAACACCACTTTTCATAAATGGACTAGTCTGAAAACCATTTTGTGACGATTGTACTGGTTGCAAAATTAACATCAAAATCCATTCCAGTTACTTAGGGGTGAAAGGGTTAAATGATTCCAGCAACCTCACTGCAGTTAGCACTGACCCTTACAATGCTGAATTAAATTTTTTCATATGCTGTTTTTATGCCCCCTAAAATTATTTGGGGAGCATTATAATTTATTCTTGTCTGTCCGTCCGGGACTGGAAAAATTATGGCCTTTGCAACCAGTTCAGTCTGGATCCAGATCAGACTGTGCAGATATGCAGTCTGATCAGGGTGTGTGCACTGTTTGCCATGCAGTTGATGAAACACCAGCTGTGCTTCTAATGATCTTATTGTGCTGCCAGATATTATCAGCATCTCAGGGGCCCGGTTCACTAAACTTTGTATGACTAAAATGTTTGTAAGTGCAAATTTAGGTTCGTCTGGAAATTGCCATTGATGGATTTACATTTATTGAGAATAGGCTGCATATGCAGCCTATTCTCAATAAATGTAAATCCAATGATTGTTTACAAGACAACATTGTTAATGTGAAATTTATCATAATTTTGCACTTACGAATATTTTAGTCGTACAAAGTTTAGTGAGACGGCCCCCAGGTGCTATTAAAACAAATGCCATAAGCCCCACTTCTCCTGTCACAGCCGCATATGAACATCACCCTTCAATCAATCAATCAATCAATCAAGCAATCAAGCAATCAAGCAATCAATTTCAGGCGGTCATACTTTGAGGTGTTCTGGTTCTCCCACCACCTGTTTGTCCCGTTCTACATCGCCATCTGTGTACACGGCCTACAGTAAGTACTACCATTATCAACACAAAAAAATAAGAAATATACATTATATCACCCGTTTATGCTGCTCCTGTAGACCTCAACATAAATACATGCCTCATGTGTAATTCAGATCTACTCGGCCTTCTTGTCAAAGGTGAATGTCAAACACACAGAGGTCAAATTTAACACTTAGAATGTGGGAAGCAAAAATGATCGTCGATCGTCTGCTGTTGTTTTATGTGTTTATATTCTCTCTGAATAAAAACATGGTTTGACAGCACTTAAGAACCATTTCCATTGAACATGATTCTAAAGTGCTGTCAAAGCATGTTTTTGTCAAGAAAAATGGAAAATATAAAATAAATAGCAGACAACAAACATTAATTCAGCAGTATAAGGGTTAATTTTAATTTATCTAACAACCCATCATGCTGCAGCTATTGACAAGGGTGTCCAATAGAATGCATCTGCCTTGTCTGATATTTCCGTTAACCCATTTCATGATGAGGCCCGTAAAAATATTTATTTCTTCACAGTAGTATATGTTGTTTTGACATATACTTTCATGTATATGTTGTGAGAAACATATACTATTGTGAAGAAATAAAGAAAATAGAAGATAAAGATGGCAATTTTGCTACAATTAACCCTTCTTATAATGCTGAATTAAATTTTGTCGTCTGCTGCTGTTTTTTTTTTCTTTTTACATTTTTATCAACAAAAACATGCTTTGACAGCACTTTAGAATCATTTCCATTGGAAATGATTCTAAAGTGTTGTTAAATCTTGTTTTTATTGTGATCGAACAATGTGAATGACAACAATTTTCGGATTCTAAGGGTTACAAAATAACATTGGACATGTATTTACTATTTAGAGGTATAGTCCGTCATCAGACGAACCTCGACGTCCATGACCCAGATTTCTGCAGTACGAGGTTCATCGAGTGGGGCAAGATTCCCGAGTGTCCCACCCCACAGTTTGCCGGTGGGACTCCAAAGGTGGGAACTGCTGTCCATCTGTCTGTCCATTCATCTGTCCAATCGGTCATCTGGTTTGCATTAAAGTTTTTGGGTACGGTATCTATTATATCTAGTCGGATTGTCTTGAAACTTTGTTTACTTGTTCATCATCATCTATATTTTCTTCAATGTGACCCGCATCAAGGCCAATTTGCGTTGTTTTCAGGTACCTATTATCTCCTCAACTGTCAAGTCCTATTGACTTGAAACTTCATATGTTTGGTAATCACATGCTTCACATTTATGTATGATTCCTTATGTCATGTGTAAATATCTGTGGACTCATTTATAATTTGCACCTGCCTGTCCATATGTCTGTCTGTCTGTCCATCACACATTGCTTGTCTAGCGAACAACTTCTACAGTTTTCAACCGATCCTCTTCATACACGGTATACATCACAAACACCAAGTGCTGGGGCGTGTTTCACTAAAAGTTTGTACGACTAAAATGTTTGTAAGTGCAAAATTATGGTAGTCTGTAAATTACACATGAACAATGTTTTCTTGTTAACAATTATTGGATTTACATTTATTGAGTTTTCAGCCTATGCTCAATAAATGTAAATCCATCAATTGAAATTTCCAGACGATCCTAAATTTGCACTTACGAACATTGTAGTCGTACGAAGTATAGTGAAACGGGCCCCTGGAGTGTGCTGCATAATATTGTTTCACTATGCCACCGATCCACCTGGAATTATGGTTCATGAACAAGTCCATGTTCCTTTACGCAAACACGATACTTGCAAAATGTGGAGTACAAAATGTTGCCTGATAAATAAATACCATGCTAGTGTCTGTTAATATCAAGTTTATCTGGCAAGACTAGGAAACACATAATATGTATAGTCCACTTGCAGACATGGCAGTGGGTGATTGGTCCGATGGTGCTTTACTTCCTGGAACGACTGGTCCGCTTCATCAGGAGCCAACAGAAGGTCACTATAACCAAGGTTAGTTAACACTGGCGTTAACCAGAGGTCAACCGAAGGTCACTGTAACCAAGGTTAGTTAATATTGGGGTCAACCAGAGGTCAGCAGAAGGTCACTATAACCAAGGGTAGTTACATGGGGGTGAACCAGAGGCCAACCGAAGGTCACTATCACCAAGGTTAGTTAACACTGGGGTCAACCAGAGGTCAGCAGAAGGTCACTAAAACCAAGGGTAGTAAGCACGGGGGTGAACCTGAGGTCAGCAGGTCACGATAGCCAAATTTAGTAAACACTAGGGTGAACCAGGGGTCACCAAATGAGTTTACTGAAATGAGGCTGCGCACATTTTTGGATGAAGTCAATAAACAAATTTAATAAACAAATGTTAATTCTAATTTAATATTGCATAAGCACAGCATCATATATTAAAGCTGTACAGATCACCTAACATGTTTTATGTAGCGTTTTCATTTACATATTTGTTGCAATAGTGAAATATTATTTTAATACACTGTGTTATTACACTGTGCATGCCTGTTTTATGCAGTAGTTATGGTTATCAGAGGAAGATATTGCTAGAAGTGCATGGTATCGAAAGTGGTACAGTAGAACCTCTCTAAACAACATATGTGATCTTATTTTGATGGGTTTCTTGGTCATTTATCTCAGATGTTAATGTCTGTTCATGATTGCAAAGCACGCAAATACGTATCAAAATGGCCATATGACTGATTTACAGTGGAACATCTCTAAACCGAACACCCTGGGGACCTCCCAGGGTGTCCGGTTTAGAGATGTTTCACTGCAATTTAGCTGTTCATTTCCCTGTATTGCTACTGTATCATGTGCAGGTGGTGAAACATCCGTCCAACGTATTTGAATTACAAATGAAGAGGAAAGGGTTCTCGATGGGCGCAGGCCAGTACATCTTCGTTCAGTGCCCGAATGTGTCCCGGCTCGAGTGGCACCCGTTCACCCTGACTTCTGCGCCCGACGATGACTACTTCTCCATTCACATTCGTCCCGTGGGCGACTGGACCAACGACCTTGCCAAGGCCTGCCATATAGACGATGGCGAGTTCCAGAATATGAAGAATCTACCAGAGTCAGTTTGCTATTCTATGATCTGATAAAGCATTGCTTGTTAAGGGCCCATCGAGTTTTGATGTCAAGTATATCAGGCAAAACCAGGATATGCTAATGAATTTCTCGGCTCAGGGTCAGCATAGCAACAATAGAAATTCCTCGTTGAGTCGAGGAATTCCTTTTGTTTCCATGCTGAGCCTGATAGTGTGATATCTGGTATCATATATATTAGGTAACATTTATTCTGTGAATAAATAAATGTGATCTTTGAAAATACAGATTTCTTTACGTTGTGTCATGACACTGACATCAGCGACAGTAGTTTTATATGTGGATTGACCATGACACGTGTACATTGTGTCAATGACAAAAGGGACCTGAGTTTTGCAACAATTGTAAATCTTACTGTAATAATGCTAAATATTTGGACACAATTTATTCTAGGAAACACACATGGCTGTGACTGGAGAAATGGGGCTTATGGGTTTTGCGACCAGTGTAGATCCAGATCAGCCTGTGCATCTGCACAGTCTGATCAGGATCTGCACTGTTCACCATTCCATCGATGAATCGCCGTCGTGCTTCTAACAAGCAAAACATTTGTTATCAAGCTAAAGATGTGTGCGATTTAATCACGAGCTACACTGGTCTCAAAACATATAAGCCCCATTTCTCCAGTAAACATCTGGTTCCCATAACAGAGAGTGTCCTAGTGTTTAGGGTTAGTATAATTGTGCTGGTTTATCGCAACAACAATATGTTTGGATTCTATTTGTTTTGCGTGGACTGTGGTATAGGGGGTACAGCAGTGGACTTGAGTATCGGAGGTTGTGAGTTCAATCCCCATCCTAGGCATTTAAAAAAATACTTTCAGTGGTCTTTCGGATGAGACATTGAACCCTGTAGCCTATTTCACCAACATTGCAAAGTATACTTATGTAGCAAAGTATACTTTGAGGGAGAAATTTTCAATTTAAGGATAAATTTATTGATTTTTAGCTCGACTATTCAAAGAATAGTTAGAGCTTATGTAGTCACCCCGGCGTCGGCGTCGGCGTCACCGTCGCGCCTTGGTTAAGGTTTTTAGTCAAGCTTGTATATGGAATTTTACTGGCCCTACACCCACCATACTTGGACAACTTCATCTCCTAGTGATGTACATCAATAACCCCTGATCTATATTTGACCTTGACCTATATTTTCCTCTTGAATCACTTAGTTAATTCCCCTTGGTTAAGGTTTTTAGTCAACCTTGGTTAAGGTTTTTAATCAAGCTTGTACATGGAATACTATTGTGCATACAGACACCATACTTGGGCAACCTTTTCTCATAGGGATGTACATCAATAACCCCTGACCTATATTTGACCTTGACCTACATTTAACCTTGAATTACTTACTTATTTCCCCTTGGTTAAGGTTTGTACTCCAACTTGGTTAATGTGTATAGTCAAGCTTGTATATGGAGTACTCCTGGGCCTACAGCAACCATACGTGGACAACTTCATCTCCTTAGTTTAAACATATTTTATTGCTCTTTTTTTTTTTTACAATTTACAATAATTGTACAATAAACAAATTTCTGGTAAAGAGAGCAAACGGGTTGGACTACAACTTCATCTCCTAGTGATGTACATCAATAATCCCTGACCTATATTTGACCTTGACCTACTTTTATCCTTGGATGGTTGGGCTACAACTTCATCTCCTAGTGATGTACATCAATAATCCCTGACCTATATTTGACCTTGACCTACTTTTATCCTTGGATTACTTAGTTATTTCCCCTTGGTTAAGGTTTTTAGTCAACCTTGGTTAAGGTTTTTTATGCAGGCCGTGGCCACCTTGTTTGTCAAGCTATGTGTACATCGACAACCCTCGTAGTCGAGCTATGCTGTTCTCCTACAGCTCTTGTTATTATACTGAATTTATTACATTATCACAGCAATTTTGGCTGTGATAATGTAATAAATTCAGTACACTGCAGCTCCATTATAACGCGATGGTTGGGGTCCAAGATTTCAAATCGCGATCCAATCCGATCGCGTTATAAAATTTCGGGACATGCACGGGTGGGTACTGGTATCATCCGCATTTCGGTTACCAACTATTGCGAGAATTCCATTAGCAACTGACCCATATAAAATCATGTCATTTGAACAGAAGTTAAAGTAATTATTAATAATGACTATGACATACAAACTTGTATTAATGTATTAAACATATGAGTTATTTATAAAATCATGCTTATTATGTTGTATAGTGCTCGCGATGGACAGACGCTTATTACAATGTATACTGCTCGCGATCAACAGGCGCTTAAAAGGATTAATTGATAATAAAAAATGGTCACGTGTCCTGCCTATTCATGCGGACGATTAGGCCTAGCTGTTGATACGTGCATAATCTCAGGATGTGGGGTCACGTGATCTATTGTTTACACTGCAACAGTCATATTGATGAATGAAATTTACGATTTACGCGAGACATCATGATTGCCGTGGGCTGCAGTGTAAACAATAGACCACGTGATCCCAAACCCAGATAATGCTGAATGTATTGTTTCAGATTTCACACAAACACCAGTCTATTTATAGAACGCTAAATATTACACCTGCGACCGAACACGCAACCATTTATTAGCGACAATTATGTGTTAACACGGATATATGTCTCATAACATTGACATTACTTGGTGACAAAAAGCAGTAGTTATCTTATATTTAAATGTATGAACTGGTTCAAGAACCTTCTAAACCCGGTATGAAATGCGCGGTAGTTGTACTTTGATGACTGTCACAAACATCGCGTTTTTTCTTTTTTCTCTATTTTTGAAATATTTTTTTTGGGATCCACGAGAGACCCGCGCTATAATGGAGCTGCAGTGTATCATAATTCTGCATACTTTTGATCATCAAATATATGTAGTCGTTAGTTCTATGTGAAATACTGCATTTCGGGAAAAATAAATGATTACTCCCTCAATGTATAGTTTGCTAGATAAGTATACTTTGCAATTTTGATGAAATCGGCTACAGGTCCCATCTCTACATGACCTTAGCTGTTGCGGGGACATAAACCAATTCACTTGTTGTTTTGAGTATTTTTATAGGGGTTTCCAAAAGCAAATGGTTTCAGAACAGTTAGGGTTATTACAGTTCGAAATGCAGAAGAGCTTTTGGCATACCCCCGGCGGCGGCGGCGTCCACAAACTTAACATTGGGGTAAATGTCTTATATTAGGGTACTTATGTGGCTAGCCCCACAGGGTTATGGACTTGTTAAAGGATAGGGTTGGTTATAATTAGCCACCTAAAAAATCGTTTTATGTGGCTAAAAATCGTTTTATGTGGCTAATATTTAACATGTGATAAGCCACATAAGTACCCTAATGTAAGAACGTCCGTCCGTCCGTCCGTCCGGGCACACATTAGGGTACTTATGGGGTAGGGGGCGTGGTCTAAGACAATGGGTTAGGGTTAGAACACAATGGAACTTAATCCGTACCCCGTAAGCCTATTGTGTCTTACGAGGTATTTCCTTTGATCTTTTTTATAGCAAGTACCCCCTAAGGTCCGAAATGTAAGTTCGTCCGTCCGTCCGTCCGTCCGTCCGTGTCCGTCCGTCCGTCCGGGCAAACATCAGGGGTTTAGGAGCTTAGGGTAAGGGTTAGTTTCCTTTGAAGTTCTTTGAACTTATACCATTAGCCCATAAAACCTTTTGAAGTTTAGGGGCTAGTCCTTTGATCTTTTATATAGCAAATAGCCCATAAACCCAAAATGTTGGTACGTCCGTCCATCCGTCCGTCCGTCCGTCTGTCCGCGCTGACGGTACTATACTTATGTGGCTAGCCCCACAGACTTAGTAAAGGATAGGGTTGGTTACAATTAGCCACCTATAAATCCTTTTATGTGGCTAAAAATCCTTTTATGTGGCTAATATTTAACATGTGATAAGCCACCCGTCCGTCCGTCCGTCACACTTTTCGGTTAACCACTTTGTCACAGTTTCTCAAATATGCTGCAGGTGGCATCCGCTTTCGACAGACGCATTTCTTGTTTCATACATGCATTCCTCAGATGACCCTCTATCATGCTGTAGCAAATCCATGACCCAGCACCCAACCCTTACCCCAAGGTCAAGGTCACAAACATAGCACATTCATAAACTTAACGTTGGGGTAAATGTCTTATAACATCTGTTTCCTTTCATGGAACGCCTTGATATTTCATACATGCATTCCTCAGATGACCCTCTATCATGCTGTAGCAAATCCACGACCCACCACTCAACCCTTACCACAAGGTCAAGGTCACAAACTTAGCATGTTCATAAACTTAACTTTGGGGTAAATGTCTTATAACATCTGTTTCCTTTCATGGAACGCCTTGATATTTCATACATGCATTCATCTGATGATACTCTATCATGTTATAGCAAATCCATGACCCACCGCCCACCCCTTACCCCAAGGTCAAGGTCACAAACTTAGCAGATTCATAAACTTAGCAGATTCATAAACTTAACATTGGGATAAATGTCTTATAACATCTGTTTCCTTTCATGCATGCATTCCTCAGATGACCCTATATCATGCTGTAGCAAATCCATGACGCCCCACCCGACCCTAACCCCAAGGTCAAGGTCACGAATTTAGCATGCTCATAAACTTAACGTTGGGGTAAATGTTGTGTAACTTCTGTTTCTTTACAGGGAACGCTTTGATATTTCATACATGCATTAATCTGATGATCCTCTATTGTGCTACAGCAAATCCATGTCCCATCCTCTTTCCCCAAGATCAACATCATAAACTTAACGTTGGAGTAAATGTCTTTTTATAACTTCTGTTTCTTTACAGGGAACACCTTGATAGTTCATACATGCATTCATCTGATGATCCTCTATTGTGATGCAGCAAATCCATGACCCCCCCCCCCCCCCGAAGGGCAAGGTCACAAACTTAGCACATGCATACATGCATTCCTCATGTGAATAGCTATCATGCTGGTTAAAAATCACCAACTTGCGTTCATAAACTTATGTCATACATGCATTCATCTTAATATGCTATATCATGCCATAGCAAATCCACGACCCACCTTCCACCACTGACCCCAATGTCAAGGTCCACCACACGCCCCTTAACCCAAGGTCAAGTTATATAATTTTCATGTTTTTTATACAACTGTGCCAAGTTTGAGTGAAGGCTGCCAAAAGGCGAGCTTCGTTGTCTTCTGACAACTCTTGTTTTATGCACATTCACACCATGGCATGCGGGAACTGTCCCCAAAGCCATAGGCCACAGGTTCAAACAGTTCCCAAGTGCCACGGCAAACGTTTACCGACAGCTAGACATGGTCAAAGGTTATTGTTACATTTCTGTCAGAAATATCATGTAATTGAGCATATATGCAGTACTTTTGGTACTTTGATAATCTGTTCCTTTCAAACAGCTGATTTGCATATACATATTCCGGTGCCACATGCAGTTGCACATCCTCCGCATCAATTTCAAACTTTCAGTGCGACCGTTGCCCCGTGCAGGCACCAGGGCGGGATCAACTGATCCTGAGAATAGTGCTGCAGTAGCCATTGCTTGTCGTAAAAGGCGACTAAACTGGCTTAACGATTGGGTTCATACTTTCCGGAACCCACTATACCGGATTTGGCCCTCATGTACATTTTTGGCTTTCTTGTATGTGAGAGTTGAGTCGGGCTATGCCCCATATATAAAAGTAAGATTAGCGCTAATCCTATTACTTTTAGGGGATGGGATAAATGATGCTGGTGTGGCGAGGGCCTGGCACCAGATCAGGTTGTTCTAATTTCAGGACTGAATATATATTTTGATTGTAAATATTGAGTTCTGAAGTTGGGATTTACCCCCCTTGGACAGGTGGATATGGGACTCGACCCCATTGACCCGTCTGCGTGTAGACTCCCTGAGGCTTGTACCTCTATGTCAGAAAAGCGGACGTTAAACCCTATTCACTCATTCACTCACTCAGTGCGACCGTTGTGAACTGGTCTGGTGATGTAATGGCGTGTTCTAGTAACGTCATGAGACACATGCATTACGTAGGTTTTGGCTTGACTGGCCCTGAAATGAACATTGTCAACAGCGATGTTCAAACAGCACTCGCTATACGTTTGAAAACGGCTGTGAGCAGTGTCAAACAATGACAGTTCCTGTAATAATAGGATTGCAACTAAGACTTCTGTTATTTCCAATTAATTGCTCATTTTATCCAGGAAGCATAGTGTTAATCGATTGGCCTGTTGATCAAATTACAGACCCGTATTTATCAATTTATCGCAGGATAGCGGTTGATGGACCATTCGGCACAGCGACGGAGGATATATTTTCATACGAAGTGGATGTTTTTGTTGCGGCTGGGATTGGCGTGACCCCCTTTGCATCGGTTCTGAAAGATATCTGGTATGTACATTGCCACAGCCCTTTCATTTGCCATTTGAGACCAGTAGCCGATTTCAACAAAATTGCTAAGCATACATATCTTGCTATAAAGTATACTTTGAGGGAGTAATCATTATTTTTTCCGAAATGCATTCTTTCATACAGAACTAACGACTGCATATATTTGATGATTAAAAGTATGCAGAATTATTATACTGAATTCAGTAATAACATTTTCCTTCATATGAAAATTTCTCCCTCAAGTGTACTTAGCAAGATAAGTAGTATACTTTGCGATTTTGGTGAAATAGGCTACAGGTGACATGTTGCTTGGTGACAACTTATGTAAACCTAGATCAGGTATATTTGGATGATTGCGTCTATGGCACATACCGTTTGCATGCCATATATTGATGTATATGGAGTACCGTAATTACCCTAAATATTCGGACACCATAACAAGTTGCTGTAAAAGTGTCCTAAACCTTGAACAAGTTGATTCTGTTGTCCAATGAGGTGCCCAATACATGCTTACAAAATGGCAAACAGTGCAGACCCAGATCAGACTACTCCTTCAGGAGCAGGCTGATCTGGGTCTACACTGTTTGCTCAGGCAGTTCTGTCCGAATATTTAGAGGAATTACGGCAATATAGGTATGGCCGCTGTTTATTAATAAAGTGGGAATTATGGGAATATATTGCTTTATTGCAGTGTTTCATCAGTATTTCAAATTTATACTTTATTGCATGTATAGTGAGTTGGTAAATAGAATTACATGTTTCCAATAAATATAATTACATGTTTTCCATTTTAAATGTGCATTATATACATGCTTGTGCTTTATTTCAAAGCTATAAGAAGGAAGGAAGGTAGTATAGAGTCCATATATAAATAACCAGTACAAGGAGCATGTTACTCGGTGTTTACAATCAATAACTTTCCACCCGTCAGGCAATAATTGATTTATACCTCCCGCCATTAGTTGTGGGGGGTATACTGGAGTCGGGTTTTCCGTCCGTCCGTCCGTCACTAAACTTAACGTCAGAGAAATATGTTATATATTTCCTTCATGTAACATGCTTAATATTTCACACATGCATTCCTGTAAGGTCAAATACTTAGTCTCTTTACAAAACTTAACATCAGAGAAATATGTTATAACTTCTATTTCCTTCATCTAAAATGCTTTATATATCACACATACCTTCCTGTAAGGCTCTACTACCATGCTGTGCCAAATCCAAGTCACAAGCCCACACACTTGGATTTTTTTTACATATTTAGGGGTACGTGGGCCCACGCCCCCCGGGGGGTATTCTGTAAGCCTCCCTTACTGACCAATCTAGTTAATCCTGAGAATGCGGGAAACGTAAATTGTTGTCTGCTGTTGATTTATGTGTCGTCTTCTTTCTCAATAAAAACATGTGTTGGCAACACTTTAGAATCACTTTAGAATCGTTTCCATTGGAAATGATTCTAAAGTGTTGCCAAAACATGGTTTTGATGAGAAAAATGGAAAATAAAACATAAACAGCAGACAACAAATTTTAATTCAGCATTGTAAGAGTTAGTTAGCACAGTCTATCTGATTACCTTCACAGTATAACAGTTCTGCTGAGGACCAATGCCGAGATATCTGTCTTCATATGTGCTGGTTATTTATGCCCTGTGTGTCTTGCTATTTAATTCTGGCTTTTATTGTTGCTTTCTGCTTTTATACATGACTGATGCATGTGCAATGTGACTATTAAATAACCAATAGTGTCTTGTGATGTCCACAGCACCACAAGGTCTCTACTAAAGAAGCTCGTCACTGAATTTTGCTCAACAGTGGCTTTATGGCAACATTTTGTTTTTGGATGTTTAAATAGGTGTGAAAGTTGGGCAGGTATTCACGAAAAAGTAGTGATCAAGTAATGATCAAGTAATGACATACTGACCTGGACCTTTTTCGTGCCCATCATGTTACGGTCAAATGCCTCGGCAGGCGCGACACCGCTTCTGTGGCGGAAGTCTCGTATTCAATCTTTCATGTCTACATGTACAATTATATCCGTTTCGTGTCCGTCGGCATCCGTGCAAGCAACTCCTATTTCTTACATTTCCACGGCGGATATATATGTACATTTAGTCTATTTTGGAGATTATAATCAATGAATTGTGATGGGCGCATGAATAGTTATACAATGACGTGTTTTCCCGCGTTTTGACGTTACGTTGTGTGACGTCAAATGTGACATGTAAACTTTTTGAAATCCAAATTACGCAGCTGTTTCTATGAGCCAGATATATTTGAGTGCATGTTTGGAATGTGTTCAATCACATTAACATTCTAGATTAATCGAGACCCTTTCCAAATTTTCAAATAAATTTATTTTGACTGTAATAAAAATTTAACATTTTGCATGGTAGCTCATGGTTTCCAAGAAAACAGGCGCGCAATTACGGATGTTCTCCTCACGGTGTATTATTTGTAAGCAGTTGATTACGGGTTTTCTCTCACAGCGAAACCCGTGCAAATAACTCGCAAGAGTGTAATAAATACTTCCAGAATGTGCTTAGTTTGCTTCAATAAATATACATGTGCTGTGTTTTCTGGCACTTTGTGACTTCAACAATGTGAGAAAATATTACACTAATTGTGACTGATATATTTAGAATGTGAGACATATATGTTGCTGTGACTGAAAAATGCCACACATCAATGCTTCCCTTAATATAACCTTCCCTTAATCACAACTTTGAACTTTTTCACACATTAAGAACTTTGCAGGAGTTTCTCAATTCTGTCATGTGTTCTATATCCCTTGAAGGATCACTATAATATTTCAATACATCATACACATGCACAAATACTACCCATTCATGCTGTCCTTAATATGACCAGGAACTTTTGTATGCCCTACCACGATAGTGGAGGGGGCATTTAGCGTTACCCTTGTCCGTCCGTCCCGTCCGTCCTTCCGTCACCAACCTTGTAAGTCGTAAAACTTTTAAACCGCACTAGCTACAGACATGGAACTTGGTCTGTGGCTTCCTTATGATGAGTAGATGCGCAAAGTTTATTTTGATTTTTGATTCGACCCCGGGGTCATGGATTATTTCCCCCTTTTCGACTTAGAATTTGGCTATTTTGCCTTGTAAGTCGTAAAACTTTTAAACCGTACTAGCTACAGACCCGAAACATGTGTAGCTTCCTTATGATGAGTAGATGTGCAAAGTTTATTTTTATTTTTGATTCAACCCTGGGGTCATGAATTATCCCCCCTTTTCGACTTAGAATTTGGCAATTTTGCCTTGTAAGTCGTAAAACTTTCAAACCGTACTGCTACACACCTGAAACTTGCCATGTAGCTTCCTTATGATAAGTAGATGTGCAAAGTTTATTTAGATTTTTTATTTGACCCCCCGGGTCATGGATTATCTCCCCCTTTTGGACTTAGAATTTGGCAATTATGCCTTGTAACTCGTAAAACTTTTAAACCGTAATAGCTACAGACCTGAAACTTGGTATGTAGCTTCCTTATGATGAGTAGATTATCTCCTCTTTTGGATTTGGAATTTTGCCTCATTTATTATCAAAGCGGTATGTGGGGTTTCCGTGTTCTATGAACACATTTTCTAGTCTCAAATTAAAATTTATTATTAACTTTGCCACAGTTTCTTCAATCTGCCACCAGGGGCATTCGTGGTCCGACAGGCCACATTTTCTTGTTGTTTGTAGGGTTCAGGCGGCGGCCGGGGGTATCCTTGAGCCTCCGCCCACTTGCTCTAGTTTTCATAGAAATAATCCGGGTTTAATTCTGGCAAACGACAATATTTTTTATGAACTTTATATCCTGGTTCAAATGGTGCAATAAGTGCCTCATTCGGCTAGTGTCGGCACTCACTACACCATCAATGATTATGGTCATGTGTGTCCTCTTTCTGGAATACGCCATTGAGAAAATAATAATGTTTTTGCATGTTGTACATGTATAATCTGTTTTATAATAAATGTTATATTTAGAATGTGTGTTCAGTTAACAGAGATTATTCAAGGATGTAAAATTACATGCATTGTTATTGGTGTGTTCATGTTTATTTGCTTGTTTTACCATGGCAATTATATGTACAAACTATAAATATTCTAGTAATTTCCAATAACCTCCGAAGGAAGCACATTTAATACACATTGTTTTAAAGTCACTTGTTTTATTAAAATTTAATAAAACAAGTGACTTTAAAACAATGTATAAGTATTCTGGTTGAGTAAATATGCAAATATTAGCTGCATATTTACTGCAGAATTGTTCAACATATAAGTAGTTTGTCCATGAGAGGCTAGCACTCATCAACGGTGACCTTGGACTGAGCAGGTCGTGTTTTTATCGGCCGGTAATTATCTCAAGGTTACCGGCGGTGACCATTAAACTGTTGGAAATTAGCTTATATTTCCTTTGTGTTTATTCTTATTCACTGGATTGTTACTTCTGGATTTGCGAAAAGCTATGTCGAGGCTGGGGTGGGCTTGTGGTGGGCTATTTTTCGGCTGGAACTGAGCAAATTCAGACTAGTTGCTAGGACATTTTTAGCTCACCTGAGCGAAGCTCATGTGAGCTGTTGTTACCGCAATGTGTCCGTCGTCGTCCGTCGTCATCGTCGTTGTCCGTGAACATTTTCAAACGTCTTCTCCTCGGTAACCATTGGGCCTATAGTCACCAAACTTCATGGTCATGGTCAAATTTTATTTTTGACCGAATATGGTCATGTTATACATCAAATCGAAGGTATCAATGAGGCAATCACTCTGGTACATTTTTTGTCGAAATCGGATTGTTATGTCATCCAAGATGGCCGCCGAAATGTCAAAAGGTCGTTTTCTTTTATTAGAGATATCAAAATTCTTCTTCACATGAACCGCTTGGCCCATGGTAACCAAACTTAAAAGTTATGGTTCATGGGTGAAGCCTTTTCAGATTGGTTAAAATGGAGGTTATCGCTAATCCAAGATGGCCGCCGTCTAAAAATACCATAAATTCTTAAAAAATCTTCTTCTCATGAACCGCTAGCCGGATTTCGACGAAACTTGGTAGGAATGATCAATGTACAATGCTCTTTCAAAGTTGTTAAAATGGTGACCCCGGGGTCAAAAATGGGTGTTATATATCAAATCGAAGGTATCAATCAGGCGATCACTCTGGTACATTTTTTGTCGAAATCGGATTGTTATGTCATCCAAGATGGCCGCCAAAAGGTCAAAAGGTCGTTCTTTTATTAGAGATTTCAAAATTCTTTTAAAGTTGTGAAAATGGTGACCCCGGGGTCAAAAATGGGCATGGCCCGTGGGGTCAAATTGGGGTCAAATTTTATTTTTGACCGAATATGTTCATGCCATATATCAAATTGAAGGTATCGATGAGGCGATTGCTCTGATGATTATGTCATCCATGATGGCCACCAAAAGGTCCATTTATTCAAGATTTTGAACGTCTATTTCTCAGGAACCACATGGCCGATGCTGGCCAAACTTCATAGGAAGTTAAGATCCTTGGGTGAAGCATTTTCAGATTTGGTAAAATGAGAGTCATCGCTTAATCCAAGATGACCGCCATCTATAAATAGCACAATTTTTGAACATGAACTCAATGTCACATTCTCCTCTGGTGTTCATGGAGTCAGGTGAGCGAATTAGGGCCATCATGGCCCTCTTGTTTAGAGGTTCCACTGTAAATCAGACATGTTAGCACTTCGTGACACATTCTAGTGTTTTGCAAGCATGAAAAGTCATTGTAATCAGAGATACATAACAGCGAAACAAATCTAAGGTAAACATCTATATTTTTCCGAGTGTCCGGTTTAGAGGGATTCCGCTGTATAACATATACAAACTTTCATTCATATAGGTACAAAAAGGCAACCACAGACAGAGTGTTAAAGCTAAAGAAGGTGTATTTCTACTGGATATGTCCGGACACGCTTTCGTTTGAGTGGCTGCATGACCTGATGAAGTATTACGACCGACACATGGAGGAGACGGGCCACACCAACTTCCTCAGCTACTTCATCTTCCTGACCCGTGGCTGGGACCGCACCATGGTGGGTCACTCTACCAGTAGTTATATACATTTTATGCACTCTGAACATTTTTCAGGAGTCGCCACCTTGTATGTCAATTTGTCCGTCCCCGTCCGTCCGGGCACACATTAGGGTACTTATGTGGCTAGCCCCACAGGGTTATGGACTTGGTAAAGGATAGGGTTGGTTACAATTAGCCACCTAAACAATCGTTTTATGTGGCTAAAAATCGTTTTATGTGGCTAATATTTAACATGTGATAAGCCACATAAGTATAGTACTGTAAGAACGTCCGACACTCCGTCCGTCCGGGCACACATTAGGGTACGGTAACCTCACATAAACAAGAAATCAGTAACACTGACTCTATTTGCAAAGCTTGGCTTGGAAACGGTAACCTCACATAAACAAGAAATCAGTAACACTGACTCGGTGTTACTGATTTCTTGTTTATGTGAGGTTACCGTTTCCAAGCCAAGCTTTGCAAATAGAGAATACAGTGCTGTACATGCTTACTGGCAACGACAATCCTTGCTGAATTGAGCATTAGCCAAGAAAGTAATCCAGAATGCACATTGCTTTTAAGTACGGTTCAAAATACAATTAGTGGTGGTTGGTTGGTTGGGAGCATGCGATAGGTAATTTAACAATCAAGATTCATACGGAATCCCAACCGGAGACCTGGTTTGACTCTCAGGTACGTCTTTGGCTTTCTCGTATGTAAGAGTTAAATCTGGTTATACCTTTTATAAGAGTAATCCTACCGGTATTACCTTTAAGGGAAGGGGCTATGTGACTTTTGTGTGGTTTGGACCTGGCACCAGGTCAGATTATTCTAATTTCAGGACAGAATATATATTTATTTTGATGTAAATATTACGTTCTGATTTTGGGATTTTTCCCCCCAATACAGCAAGTTAAATGCGGGATCGAACCTGTTGGTTCAGCCTTAAATGACCTTAGCTGTTGATAGGCCGTTAAACACCAATGAATCAAAATCAAATCCAAATACAATTCATGCTGAGCGATTAATATATATTCAAGATTCAAGACTAAGCACCTAATGTGATCATTACGCACAGAATATCCCTATATGGGTATAGACATTTTAAATATTTGTCTGATATCTTTCTCATTTCTCATTCCCATTTGAACCGTCTCAATGAGACGGTTTAGATGGTGGCCACAACATATACCTTCATGGAGAAATAAAATAAGTATTCATACGTTTCCATCAGAAAATTGTTATATATTCAGCATGTAAAGGATTAAGCCTATACATGTATATAATTTAGTGGTCAGTAGAATAATGGGCCCAATTTCCTCATGGAGTTAGCACCATTCTTCCACTGACCACTTGGAGGTAAATGCATTATTGGTGGTCACAACGCATACTTTTGTGAGGAAATAACATAATTATTCCTATGGAAATTGATGTATATTCAGCATATAAATTATTTGGCTTATGTCTGTTGTTGGCTGCAGGCGAAGGAGATAGTGACGCACGAGGACGACGTCTATGATGCAGTGACCGGGCTCCACCAGAAAACCCACTACGGCCGCCCCAACTGGAACCTCATCATGCCCGATATAGCCAAGAACCACCCAGGGTATGTTGGCTTCATTGCATAGTTAGGCATGTAATTGAAGGCGTCAGTGGAAGAAGGGGCTAACTCACTCATGGGTGGGTGGTTGGTTGGGTGAATGTGACGGCATAAATTAGTGGTAGGGGTTCAGTGTTATAGGAATCACTATTTGTCTGGTTTAGCCCTCAGGTACGTTTTTATCTTTAGCTCTTTTGTTACCTGGGAGTTGAATTGGGTTATTGCCAATTATAAAAGTAGTAAGATTATTACTGATCCCACTGCTTTTGGGAGGGGGCCAAGTGATTCTGGTGTGGCGCGGACCTTCATCAGATCAGGATTATTCTGATTTCAGGGTTAAATATATAGTTATTTTCCCATTGACCTGGCTTTAAATGACCTTAGCTGTTGATAGGCTGTTAAACCCCAACAAACAAACAAACAAACAAACAAACAAACAAACAAACAAACAAACAAACAAACAAACAAACAAACAAACAAACAAACAAACAAAAAACCAAAAAACCAAAACAAAAACAAACAAAAACCCAAACAAACAAACAAAACCAAAAACAAAACCAAAACAAAACAAAAACCCTCCCCAAACCAAACAAAACAAACCAAACCAAACCAAACCAACCAAACCAAACCAAACCAAACCAAACAAACCAACCAACCCAACCAACCAAACCAACCAACCAACCAAACAAACAAACCTAACCAAACAAACAAACAACAAACCAACCAAACAACCAAACCAAACAAACAAACCAACAAACCAACCAAACCAACCAAACCAACCAACCAACCAACCAACCCCAACCAACCAACAACCAACCAAACCAACCAACCAACCAACCAACCAACCAACCAACCAACCAACCAACCAACCAACCAACCAACCAACCAACCAACCAACAAAACTAACTCCCTCATGGAGTTAAGGATCCGTTCTACACCTGATCATCTGATATTTGATACATAGAGTGGCCAAGTCGGCCATCTTTGTGTGTTCCAGCCAACAGCCAGTTTCACCTGTTCTGCCGTTTGACAAAGAACTCGAAATGTGAAGTAGAACATATGATATAATGTAGCTAATCACATGTGGAAAAGCCAGGAGAACGGACTCGTATCAATTATATTACACCAAACTGTAAAATATGTCAGTTTTCTGGACTGGTTTGTGCCTGTGTTTTTAACAACATGAACTACCATTATAAATAGCATCATACACAGAAAATGGCACAGTGTATCACTTTTAGTTGGCAAACCACACAATACATACCATATATACCCACTACTGTACTCTGTTATTAGCTATCAAATCCAGTGACATGTAAGCAGTTACCCGAGTGTATTGTCCCTGGTGTCTACTCGCCTACTATGCAAGTAAATATGGCTTTATCTATGGGTAACGTGTACACTAACACAGGCTGTGCATCAAATTGAACAGTTTACACATCAAAATTTATTTTGAGATTGATTGGAGAAATGCTTAGATATCTCGTCTTTTGTTTAGTTTGCTGGAATAATGTTTATAGCTTGCTGCTGTCATATCTGTCTATTGTGTATTGCATCAAATTTTATTTGGTTTACTGTCATATTATTTGCTGTATGTGTCAAAGGCACGAAGTGGTGAAACTGTATGATGGCTTGTACATACAAAGATGGTGGAGATGGCAACTCAATGTGCCATATATTATACAGTCACAAGGCAATATTTACATGTTATATTCATATTATCATATATCACATCACTCTTAAGAAGCAATTATCATTGAAGTCAAGTGTATCTATCTATGACCTACCTTAACCCAATTCTTCCACTGGCCACTTCAATTGAGACTATATGCATTATTGCATATGAATAATTGTCTAAAATTGTTTTCTATAAACACCATATTTTCCATAAATGATAATGAAACATAATGAAAATGTCAATGCCACAGAATAAATTATTCAATCTAGGCTAACAGTAGCCGATTTCATAAAAATTGCAAAGTATCCTTTGCTAGCAAAGTATGCTTTGAGGGAGAAATTTTCAATTTTAGGATAAATTTATTAATTTTTAGCCAGGTTTTTTTAAAACAAATCCAGGCTATTGGATTGGCGAAAGCCAGGCGTGCGGTGGCGGCGCGGGCGGGCTGGCGGGCAGCGGGCGGGCGGCGGGCAGCGTCCACAATCAATGTTAAGTTTTCGTGTTTGAGTCCATTTCTTTGTTACTGTACCACCTAGGACCACCAAACTTTCACAGCTTCATAATCAAGGGGTGCCCACCACATATCACTATCCATCATGTTACTTTTTTAGCCAGGTTTTTAAAAAAAAAATTCAGGCTATTGGATTGGCGAAAGCCGGGCGGGCGGGCGGGCGGGCGGGCGGCGAGCGCGCGGCATCCACAATCAATGTTAAGTTTTTCGTGTTTGAGTCCCATTTCTTTGTTACTGTACCACCTAGGACCACCAAACTTTCACAGCTTCATAATCAAGGGGGGCCCACCACATATTACTATCCAACATGTTACTTTTTAGCCAGGTTTTTTTAAAAAAAATCCAGGCTATTGGATTGACGAAAGCCGGGCGGAGGGCGGGCGGGCGGGCGGCGGGCGGCGGGGGCGGCGTCCACAATCAATGTCAAGTTTGAGTCCATTTCTTTGTACTGTACCACCTAGGACCACCAAACTTTCACTAGCTTCATAATCAAGGGGTGCCCACCACATATCACTATCCAACATGTTTACTTTATTTTTTTTTAACTTGACACATTTTTCCGCGCAATCAACTTAGCCATTTTCAATGTTAAGTTTTCGCGTTTTCAATGTTAAGTTTTCGTGTTTAAGTCCATTTCTTTGGTACTGTACCACCTAGGACCACCAAACTTTCACAGCTTCATAATCAAGGGGTGCCCACCACATATCACTATCCAACATGTTACTTTTTTTTTTAACTTGACCCATTTTTACCGCGCAGTCGACTTAGCCATTTTCAATGTTAACTTTTCGCATTTACAATGTTTAGTTTTCGTGTTTAAGTCCATTTCTTTGGTACTGTACCACCTAGGACCACCAAACTTTCACAGCTTCATAACCAAGGGGTGCCTACCACATACAACTATCCAACATGTGACCATTTTTTTACCTTCACCTATTATTTCTACGTAATTGACTTAGCCATTTTCAACGTTAACTTTTTAACGTACGTCTGGTTAAAGTTTTTTGGTTAAAACTTTTGTTATACTATATCTCTGCAACTGCTTTGCCCATTACCTTGAAACTTCACATGGGTGTTTATCATCATCCATATTTTCATTCTAACCCTCAACCGTGCGGCCCCTGTGCCCAATGTCAAGGTCAAATTACTTTGAATTTTTTTTGTTAAACTTTTTTCGTGTACTATATCTCTGCAACTGCTTCACCCATTACCTTGATACTTTACATGGGTGTTTATCATCATTGTCGCACCCGCTTGCGGAAAGCGCGATATCGTCGGCATTTTGGCATACGTCCGTCCTTCCGTCCGTACGTCCGTGTGTCCGGTTAAATTTTTTCCTTAAACTTTTTCCATGTACTATATCTATTTTTTTAGTGTCCATGCCTTGCCCCAAGGCGCGACATGCAGGCCACGGCCATCTAGTCTACAAAAAGTGGGTATAATTATGTTATCCAAGTGTCTATGCTTGGAAAAAACCTGGCCTTCGTGGCTTTGCCTCGTTTCTTGTTATTATACTGAATTTATTACATTATCACAGCCAAAATGGCTGTGATAATGTAATAAATTCAGTATAATAATTCTGCATACTTTTAATCATCAATTATATGCAGTACATGTAGTTAGTTCTCTATGAAATAATGTATTTCGGGAAAAATAAATGATTACTCCCTCAAAGTGTACTTTGCTAGATAAGTATACTTTGCAATTTTGATGAAATCGGCTACTGATATTGTCCCTATGATGTTGAAAGTTGATGAAATGAATAAAATTCCGCAGTTGCTGTGAAAATTTCATCAACTTTGACATCATTTACAGAAAATAATCACAGTTTCTGTAAATATTTTTCATCTAAAATCTCACAATTTCTTAGGTACAAAATCACATAGCTTGTCTCATATGTATACTTATTTACAGGACCAAGATCGGGGTGTTTTTCTGTGGGCCACAGGGACTCTCGACAGTCCTCCATAAAGCATGTAATCATCACTCGGCCAATGGCACCAAGTTCTACTACAATAAAGAAAACTTCTAGGCCCAAGTTGGCCTTTGTGCTGTCCTTCAATATACACTTTCTAGGCCCAAGGTCTATGTATCCGTCAATCTCCACTCTAATTATCTATACAAGTGTAGGCATATTAAACACTAGTCATAAGCAACTTACTTCTCACATTCCCGATTTTATTCAAATATTGATTGTGACAAATATGCCATATTATTGTTTGCAAATCACTTCAAAACTAACGTCCATTTTGTTTGAATATGTGTTGACATCAGAACCGGAAGGCACTCCCACATTTCTGTTGACAGAACCATGGGAGTGCTTGGTAGATAATTATGATATAGTGACAGTCTGTATGGTGTATAGTTTGTGGATGTGTTTGCGAATAATGGAGTTGATGGAGTATGTAATACTCGTATAAAATGGCTCGTCAATGATCTTTATATGTTAAATATGTGGCTTTGATTGGACAAATGGAAATTGTGCGATCAGTGTAGATCCAGATCAGTGCTGTGCTCTGCAAGATATGCTCTGGTCGCTTTTCCATCAATTAAACAACTGTTGTGCTTCTAACAAGCAATACAGATCGTTATCAGGCTACAGGAATATGTTATTTTATCATGAGTTATACTGGTCTCAAATCCCATATTATAGCCCCATTTCTGCAGTCACAGCCACATATATCGTTTAATACTCACTACATGTATAAACTATGTGTACCAATACCTGTAGCATTATTATATACATATGCATGTATGTTACATATCATAAGCAACGGGTTCAAAAGCTAATTGAGTATGTGGCCAGCATAGCCCCAGATCAGGGCCTACACTGTTCTCTATAATAATATTGTGGAAATATTCTTGATACATAACAAGTTAACAACACATCTGGGTCGTATCTGAAGGTATGAGTGTTAGCGGATCAGAAGCGAAACTGATTAATTACTCAATAGGTGCCTTTTTATAGCGTTAGTCCATGTACGTATGTGCGTGCGTGCGTGCGTGCGTGCGTGCGTATGTTTGTAACACTTTTCATTTTTCAATAACATCTTCACCGATTTTGATAATATTTGCCCACAATGTTTGTCTAGGTATGTTGCTTTGTTTTTGCATACAACTCACATCCGACCGCCCAAGGTCACTGAGGACCAGGTATTCCGCTGGCGATCGCCACTTTCGCAATTGGCGATAAAAATAAACATTTGGCGATAATTAGCCAATTTTTTAGCCAGATTTTTTTGGGGAAAAAATCCAGCCTATTGGATTGGCGGGCGGGTGGGCGGGCGGCGGCGTCCACAATCAATGTTAAGTTTTTGTGTTTGAGTCCATTTCTTTGGTACTGTACCACCTAGGACCACCAAACTTTCACAGCTTCATATAAATCAAGGGGTGCCTACCACATATCACTATCCAACATGTTACCTTTTTTTGAACTTGACCCATTTTTTCCGCGCAGTCAACTTAGCCATTTTCAATGTTAACTTTTTGCGTTTACAATGTTAAGTTTTCATGTTTAAGTCCATTTCCTTGGTACTGTACCACCTAGGACCACCAAACTTTCACAGCTTCATAACCAAGGGGTGCCCACCACATACAACTATCCAACATGTGACCATTTTTTTTACCTACACCTATTATTTCTACGTAATTGACTTAGCCATTTTCAACGTTAACTTTTTAACGTACGTCTGGTTAAAGTTTTTTGGTTGAAAGTTTTTTGTTATACTATATCTCTGCAACTGCTTCGCCCATTACCTTGAAACTTCACATGGGTGTTTATCATCATCCATATTTTCATTCTACCCCCCAACCGTGCGGCCCCTGTGCCCAATGCCAAATGTTGTTGTTTATTAATATGTATGTCCCTCCATGCCTGTATATATCATGTTTTTGTGACAGATGGTTCTAATTCTGTTTAATGTAGATACTCGCGACTTGTCACGGAAAGGAGCATATTTGCCTCTTTCCGGTGGCCGCAAGCGGCAAATTTCGTCGCGACTACGCGAAAATCGGCCATTTCGGCCTGTTGTTTGTCTAATCTTCAGCCGCTGACTTTTTCGGCGCTACCGTAACGATAAAAACCGATTAATCCGAATGATGGTACAGTTTATAAAACACGACGAATTTCATGGGACAAAATATACCGGAATTCGCGAATTTTGTAAGAAAAAAATTTATGGTCGGCACTATTTCACTGCGGTCGGTCTGGTTACCGGAAACAAGACACTTTTTTTTTTTGGCCTAATGTTTTTTTGTGTACTATATCTCTGCAACTGCTTCACCCATTACCTTGATACTTCGCATGGGTGTTTATCATCATTGTAGCGCCTGCTTGCGGAAAGCGCGATATTGTCGGCATTTTGGCATACGTCCGTCCATCTGTCCGTACGTCCGTGTGTCCGGTTAAAGATTTTTGGTTAAAGTTTTTCCATCTACTATATCTATATTTTTAGTGTCCATGCCTCGCCCCACGCGACATGCAGGCCACGGCCATCTAGTCTGCAAAAAGTGGGTATAATTATGTTATCCAAGTGTCTATGCTTGGAAAAAACCTGACATTCGTGGCTTTGCCTCGTTTCTTGTTATTATTTTTTATTTTTTGAAGTGGCGACTTTTTTATTGATTTTTTTTAAGTGGTGATTTTTTTATTTTCCCCAGCGGAATCTCTGGAGGACTTATGTCCACCTTGTTTGTAAGGCAAATGTTTTAAAAGTTTTTTTTTATTTATTATTATTATTATTATCAAGGCTGCCAATGAGGGGATTAGCTTAGTGATAACAATGCGCTTTTTCTAATGGCTGGTCACATATGAGCCATCAGCTGAAAAACTGTGACCTTAGAATATTTGTGACCAGTGTAGATTCTTGTCACATTTGTACAGTTAAAGTCTACAAATTGATCAACAACTGTTATTCATGAAAATATACACTGTACGAGTGACTGAATGGAGACCAGCATGGGTCCTGATCAGACTGAGCGGTCAGGGGGCTGTTTCACTAAACTTTGTAGGACTAAAACGTTCGTAAGTGCAAACTTCGGATCATCTGGAATTTTCAATTCATGGATTTACATTTATAAATCCACTAATTGTTTACAAGAAAACATTGTTAATGTGGAATTTGCAGACGATCATAATTTTGCACTTACGAACATTTTAGTCGTACACAGTTTAGTGAAACGGCCCCCTGGTCTGGAGCCACACTGATCATACAGGCTGTAAGGTATCTTTTCTTGTTTTTTTTTGGTTTAACCTTTACATTGCTGAATTAGACGTTGTTGTTTGCTATTTATATTTTGACAGTACATGTACTTTACAAGACAGGACAGGGCGATATAGTCGGCACATTGGCATTTGTCCGTACGTACGTGTTTCTGGGTTAGAGTTTTTGGTTAAAGTTTGTATTTAAAGTTTTTTTGGTACATGGGCGGATTCAGGGGGGACCCGGCGCGCGCCCGCCCGCCCTAAAATTCGCAGAGTAAAGATTTTTTACAAGTTACAAGGCACGTTTCTACTCCAAAATGCGCCAGAACGCAGGAAATGCGATGTACATTTAAAAACATTTCCACCGGAAATGCCCCCGGACCCCCCTACGCTCGTTCGATAATATAATCAAGTATTGCAAAATAGTTACGCCCCCCTAACCTGAAATCCTGGATCCGCGCCTGTGGTATACATGTACTATCGAAGCCTTGGCAGGCGCAACATGCTAACCACGGCCACCTAGTTTGTCGAAGCTGCTAAAGGCCTTTAGTGATGTTTTTAGGGCATTTTCAGGGTTAGTTGTATTTTTCTGATTTTTTGCTTGTTACTAAACATAATTATGTGAATTGTATACATGTTACCGTCCCTTATTTGTTATTCATACGACTTAGAAGTTTGTAAGTGCAAAAACAAAGTTTGCATTTTATGAAATCTTAGGTGGATTTGTAATGACCCTTACATGTAAGTGGAAAATGCTAGCATTAATGAATCACGTTAACTCTTTGCATGCTGGGAAATTTGTTGGCTATAAATAGTTCAAAAATAGCAGACGACAATTCATTGTATTTTTTTTATTTCTCCCTATAAATATCATGATTATGTCTTGGAGGACGCAATTTTAATGAAATTCCAAGACATATTTACAGAGAGAAATAAGAAACATACTCATAATTTGTTGGATGTTATTTTCACCGCTAGTATGCAAAGAGTTAATATGTGATGTGTATTATAGAAATCTTCATACGAACATGTTTTATTGTACGGAGTTTAGAGAAACGGGTCCCAGGTCACAGGGCATCTGTGTTCTATGATGAACACGTTGCTTAGTTTCATATTTTGTTTATTATACCCCCCGCAACGAGTTGTTGGGGGGTATTCTGGAGTCAGGTTGTCCGTCCGTCCGACGGACAGTCCGTCCGTCCGTCCGTCCGTCCGTAAACTTAACATCAGAGAAATATTGTTATAACTTCTATTTCCTTCATCTAAAATGCTTGATATTTCACACATGCATTCCTGTAAGGCTCTACTACCATGCTGTGCCAAATCCACGACCGTCCAACCCCCGCAGATCCCAAGGTCAAGGTCAAATACTTAGTCCGTAAACTTAACATCAGAGAAATATTGTTATAACTTCTAATTCCTTCATCTAAAATGCTTAATATTTCACACATGCATTCCTGTAAGGCTCTACTACCATGCTGTGCCAAATCCACGACCGTCCAACCCCCGCAGATCCCAAGGTCAAGGTTAAATACTTAGTCTCTTTACAAAACTTAACATCAGAGAAATATTGTTCTAACTTCTATTTCCTTCATCTAAAATTCTTAATATTTCACACATGCATTCCTGAAGGCTCTAATACCATGCTGTGCCAAATCCATGACCGTCCAACCCGCGCTGATCCCAATGTCAAGGTCAAATACTTAGTCTCTTTACAAAACTTAACATCAGAGAAATAAGTTATAACTTCTATTTCCTTCATTGAAAATTCTTATTATTTCACTTGTGAATTCCTCTAAGGTTGTACTATCATGCTGTGACAAATCTACGACTGTCCAACCCCCGCTGATCCCAAGGTCAAGGTCACATACTTTGTCTCTTTACAAAACTTAACATCAGAGAAATATGTTATAACTTCTATTTCTTTCATTGAAAATTCTTAATATTTCATATGCTGTGACAAATCCCCGCTGATCTCGAGGTCAACGTCACATACATACCGTATAACCTCGAATTAACGCCCCCCTCCTAATAAACGCCCCCCCCCCCCACCCCCCCCCCCCCCCCCCCCCCCCTAAATAAAAAAAAAAAAAAATAAAAAAGATTTACCAACGACCGCCAATTTCAAACACAAATAATCCTTAAATCCTTATTTGTGTTTGAAATTGGCGGTCCTTCTATTTCCTTGCTTGGATCTGCTTCACATTTCACACACTCATTGCTCCAATGGACCTCTACCACCCTGTGACAAATTCACCTTCATGCCGCTCACGCTAATCCCAGAGTCAAGGTCACAAGCCCACACACTTGGAAATTTGTACATATTTTAGGGGTACCTGGGCCCACGCGGGGGGTATTCCGTAAGCCTCGCTTACTGACCAATCTAGTTTGTAGCAGAAATGAGAACATATGAGAATTCATTGTGAATGATTCTTATTTGCCGGCAAAATATTTTTTAAGAAATACTGAAAATCAGAAGAAAAAATATTCAGATAATTGACTCGAAATTTGATGTCTGTCTTCGATAGTTTGAAAATAAAGTTTCCGATTTTGTATTTATATGTTAGGGATATACATGTATGTATGTTCTAGTTTTGCATGTTCTTGCCATATGCTTACGGTAAGTTATTAAGTGTTTTAAATGTTTTTATATGGGTACTTTGTGTATCTCAACAAATTTGAATTTGTGGTAGAATACATGCCCATAAATGTTTTTGAGTATTTGTCCGAATTAGTGTCTCTCATTGGAAATTGACATCAAAGAGACCGACTGTACGCTATAAGGAATGGTTGATATGTTGTGATATATTCTTGTTTTTGCTTATATTTAAGTATTGAAGTTAGGATTAATGTGAGATAATTGGGTGATCAGCATCTACACTATGTTCCATTTTATAGTGCCTCAATCAATCATACCTACTAACGTTTTTAATGAACAATCCTTTAGTTCTGTAGCCGATTTCATCAAAATTGCAAAGTATACTTATCTAGCAAAGCATACTTTGAGGGAGAAATTTTCAATTTTAGGATAAATTTATTAATTTTTGTCTCGCCCGCAAAGCGGGAAGCGAGACATAGGTTTTGCTTTTCCGTGGTCGGCGGCGGCGGTGGCGGCGTCGTCATCATTCAATGTTAAGTTTTCGTGTTACGGTCATTACTTCAACACCTTATCAGCTACAGTCATCAAACTTTATACATACCTTTACTATGATATGTACATGAATATAGGACTATTAAAAAAAAATTGGCGGGCCCCAGGGTCTTCAGGGTCAAGGTCAAACTCTATTTGTTAATACATTTGTTAAGTTTTCGTGTTACGGTCATTACTTCAACACCTTATAATACATTCAATGTTAAGTTTTTGTGTTATGGTCATTACTTCAACACCTTATCAGCTACAGTCATCAAACTTTATACATCCCTTTACTATGATATGTAGATGAATATACGACTATTAATTTATTTTTCTCGGGGCCCCAGGGTTAAGGTCAAATTCTATTTTTTTTAATGCTTTTAATGTTAAGTTTTCGTGTTACGATAATTACTTCCAACACCTTATCAGCTACAGTCATCAAACTTTATACATCCCTTTACTATGATATGTAGATGAATATACGACTATTAAATTTGTTTTCTCTGGCCCCAGGGTGAAGGTCAATGCGAGACATTTGATTCCGCGGAATTCTTATTAATATACTGAATTTATTACATTATCACAGCCATTTTGGCTGTGATAATGTAATAAATTCAGTTTAATAATTCTGCATACTTTTAATCTGACATCAAATATATGCAGTTGTTAGTTCTATATGAAATAATGCATTTCGGGCTAAAATAAATGATTACTCCCTCAAAGTATACTTTGCTAGATAAGTATACTTTGCAATTTTGATGAAATCGACTACTGGTGTGGGCCTATCAGGATCTCACTAACCCTTCCATGACCCCTAAGTAACTGGAATGGACACTCCCATGATATTTTTCAGACTATTCCATTGTTCAGAAAGTGGTATTGTTTTTATAAATAAAAACAAATATCCACAAATTGTGCAGATCCTGATGAGACGGCTCATTATGAGCCGGCTCATTTGGATCTACACCAGGCCCGTAGTCAGACCTGTTTGAAGGGGGGGGGGGGGTCGTTTCGAAGGCCCAAGGGGCCTGAGGTATCTAAGGGGGTCTAAAAAAGTGGACATCGAGGCTAAAAAATCCTCGAGGCTGGGCGGGGGGGTTGTCCGACCGCTCCGACCCCCCCTGGCTACGGGCCTGTACACTGTTTGCAAACATTATTCTAGAGGTTGTAGTTCTACCTAATCACTAACCCAATTTTATGGCTATCTATTAGGGTAATTTAGGACCCCATTAACCCGACGTAAAATAACCTTAACTGTTTAAATCAATATCAGCAAAATATGTGGCTGTGACTGAAGAAATGGGGCTCATGATTTCTGCTACCAGCGTAGATCCAGATCAGCCTGTGCATCCACACTGTTCGGAATGCCATCGGGGTGTGCTATTTAATCAGAAGCTACACTGGTGACAAATCCCATAAGCCCCATTTATAACGAGAATTAAGAAAAATGGGCGTATTTGCGTTGCTCTTGAGGTTCCGTACGTCCGCCCGTACATCGCAGGTTGAATACGGAATCGAAGCCATTGGCCCGGCCTTAAATGACGGCAGCTGTTGATAGGCCGTTAAACATCAACAACCAACCGTCCGTACATCCGTCTGTGTACATTTACGTCGAAAAGTCAAAAAGTTTCTCCATCATGTAATAGCTTCAATAGTACTTGAAGGATTGCTTTAATATTTGGACAGTTCATTCACCTAAACATGTGTGATGCAATCAGACCATTAATGACATGACCTTGACCTTTGTGACCTTCGAAATAATGCTGAAACACTTAGTCGTTTTTTTACGTCAAAAAGTTTGAATTTCTCAAATGACTTTGAAATTTGTGTAAATTTAAACTTTTCTTTTTTAACACACAATCTCTAGTTGAGTCCAGTATGCCAAGGTTATGGGGCCAAGTTCAGGGGCCCGTTTCACTAAATAAAAAGTTTGTAAGTGCAAATTTAAGATCGTCTGGAAATTTCAATTGATAGATATACATTTATTGAGCATATGCAGCCTATGCTCAATAAATGTAAATCCAATAATTGTTTACAAGAAAACAGTGTTAATGTGATATTTACAGACTATCATTAGTTGCTCTTATGAACATTTTAGTTGTACAAAGTTCAGTGAAATGGCTCCCAGTATGCCATGGGTGCATATCCATGTTTTACAAACATAATGTCTAGTCATAAAGTGAAATGATCAGGATCTGCACTGTTTACCACGTCATCAATGAAACACTCACAATGCGTCTGGCAAGCAATATAGGTAGCTATCAGGGCCCGGTTGTTCAAAACATCAGTTAGCTTAACGGACTGTTAAACAGAGATTTTAACCATTCAGTTAAGGATTTAACAGTCCGTTAAGCTAACTGAAGCTTTGAGCAACCGGGCCCAGGCTACTTGAGTGTGTTTTTTGTCATGCCTGCTTTTAATAGCAGAAGGCGCGACTATAGTCGCCGCTTTTTCTTTCGTCGTCGTCTTCCGCGTCGTTGTCGTCGTCTGCGTCAACAATATCAAAAAGTTTGTACAAGTTTCCTCATCATGATATAGCTTTAATAAATACTTTACAGATTGCTTCAATATTTGGAAACTTGATACATGTGAGCATATGGAACACACTCATACAGCCATTAACATGACCTTGACCTTTTTTACCTTCACATTTTTTGTGAGGTTGGTCGGGCGAACACGACGGCGTAAATTATGAAAGTAGTAAGATTAGTACTGATCCTACTTCTTTTGAAAGGGGGCCAAGTGATTCTGGTGTGGCGTGGACCTGGCATCACATCAGGATTACTCTGATTTCAGGGCTGAATATATCGATTTTTAGCTCACCTGAGCGAAGCTCATGTGAGCTATTGTTACCGCAATGTGTCTGTCGTCGTCGTCATCGTCGTCATCGTCGTCCGTCATCGTCCGTGAACATTTTCAAACGTCTTCTCCTGGGTAACCATTTGGCCTATAGTCACCAAACTTCATGGTCATGGTCCTTAGGTAGGGGGATTACAAAATTGTTATAATGACGTCATTACGTAATCTAAGATGGTCGCCGTCTAAAAATAGCACAAATTCTTCAAAATCTTATTCTCAAGAACCGCCAACCGTATTTCGACAAAACTTTGTAGGAATGATCGATGTACAATGCTCTTTCAAAGTTGTTAAAATGGTGACCCCGGGGTCAAAAATGCGCATGGCCCGTGGGGTCAAATTGGAGTCAAATTTTATTTTGGACCGAATATGCTCGTGTCATATATCAAATTGAAGGTATCGATGAGGTGATTGCTCTGGTGCAATATTTGTCGGAATCGGATGATTATGTCATACATGATGGCCGCCAAAAGGTCCATTTCTCAGGAACCACATGGCCGATGCTGGCCAAACTTCATAGTAAGTTAAGATCCTTGGGTGAAGCATTTTCAGATTTGGTAAAATGAGTCATCGCTTAATCCAAGATGACCGCCATCTAAAAATAGCACAATTTTTTTAAAACACATATGAACTCAATGTCACATTCTCCTCTGGTGTTCAGGGAGTCAGGTGAGCGAGTTTGGGCCATCATGGCCCTCTTGTTTATTGTAAATATTCAGTTTTGGGATTTCCCCCCATTTGTACAGGTAATATATGGGATTTAGTACTAAACCTATTTGCACGGCCTTAAATGACCTTAGCTGTTGATAGGCCGTTAAACCCCAACAAACAAACAAAACAAAACCTTCACATTTTTTTTTTGAAAGGAGGCGGGGCAACCAATAAGTATGTTATAGTTCACTTATTGAATTTTTAATAAATTATTTTATTAAAAATTCAATTTGTGAACTATAACTATTTCTTATCTGCAAATTATATCAGTGAATTGAATTATCATTGAAATGAAGGACTGTTTATTAGTCGGGATGTAATGAAATTGCTCAAAAACACAATAAAATGCATTTGTTTTTGTTTCTGTGCAATATTAACTCTGCGTGCTAGCGGCGAAAATATCCGCCAAACGAATTAGGAGTGTATGTTTTATTTCTCTCTGTAAATATGTCTTGAAATTTCATTAGAATTGAGTCCTCAGGACTCAATTCTAATGGAATTCCAAGACATATTCATGATATTTACGGGGAGAAATACAAGAAAATATGATGAATTTTTGTCCGCTAGTTTTGAACTATTTATAGCCCACAAGTTTCCCAGCATGCAAAGAGTTAACAATGCAATTTATCCCGTCAACACAGTGCGTATGTGCCGTGAAACACGGTGCCGTGAAACATTTTTGATATCCAGTCAATACAATTTTTGCATTTTACAGCCATTTGTAGGTGTTGACGGGATAAATAGAATAGTAGGTTAGTGCCGTGAATGGGAAAAAATATCTGGCGCGGCACGAAAACGGGATGTGCTCGGCAGAGCCTCGCCCATCCCGTTTCCTGAGCCTTGCCAGATATTTTTTCCCTTTCACGGCACTAACATACTATTCTCTATATAATTCACTTGAAGGCAGATCAAACCTTTTGTTTTATTTAAGTGTCTTTCTCAATACTGTAATTGTCTATGCTGTACATGTACTACACTTTCAACTTTATATATTAACATTTTTACTACATATTTTTAATAATAAATCTATTTCTGATTATACTGTGTTTCTTGATTTTATGTGAACTCTCAGTTTAAACAAAATGCAGGAAATGAAGTGTCGTCTGCTGTTGTTAAGTATTTTGGTGTTAGCAATAAAGCACATGATTTGACAGTACATTAACATGTCAATGAAGCATGTTTTGGATGAGAAGATGAGAAGATGAGAAAATGGAACATAAACAGCAGGCGACAATATTTTATTCAACATTGTAAGGATTAAATATTTGCCTGTGTAACCCCAGATGAGCCTGTTTGGTGACTTAGTTGTGATAAAATATCCTAGCATCTTGAACAGAGTGGGCTTGCTCATAATTCGAATATACAGTGGACATCTCTAAACTGCACACCCTGGGGTGATGTCCCCAGGGTGTCCAGTTTATAGATGTTCCACTTTAATTGGGGATATCAGCACTCCAGGAGATGTTTATGTGCTTTGAAGTAATGAAGATTGGCTCTCCTTCGAAATTACGCACCAATTAAGAGGTTGCCTGGTATTAAATGGGTACTACTGTACTATTTTTATCGCCCTTCAACACAGTGCAGTGCGTATGTGCCGTGAAACACGGTGCCGTGAAACATTTTTGATATCTTGTCAATACGACCTAATCTCTGCGTATGAATATGTGCGGTTGTCATAAGAGTCTATGCCCCGATTTTGAGGATGCGTCTGGGGTTATCTTTTGCATTTTAAAGCTATTTGTAGTGTTGACGGGATAAATAGAATAGTAGGTTAGTGCCGTGAATGGGAAAAAATATCTGGCGCAGCACGGAAATGGGATGTGGTCGGCAGAGCCTCGCCCATCCCGTTTCCTAGGCCTTGCCAGATATTTTTTCCTATCATGGCACTAACCTACTATTCTCTATGTACCGGTATTCAAATATTCCTCATGTCGATGCTGCCAGCAAGGAAATTACACCATACTAGTATATGCTGGACAAGAGTTGTCAGAAGACAATGAAGTGCGCCAGGTGGTGCTTTAGTTTAACGAATAGCAAGAAGCTGTGGGAAAAGAAACGTGAATTAAAAGAAATTTCCCCAATATTAAGTTTGTGAAAGCGTTAGGATTGTGACCTTGGTGTTAGCGGGGGTCTGAGGGTCATGAATTTGGCAGGGATGATGGAGAACCATTGGAGGAAGGAATATGTAAAATATCAAAGATTGTGACCTTGACCTAGGGGTTAGAGGTGGTCTGAGGGTCGTGGATTTGGCATGTCTTTGGCATTTTGTATGTGACAGTTGAATCTGGTTATATCCCTTGTGTGTGTATTACGATATTCGTAATCCTATTTTAGGGGAAGGGGCCAAGTGACTGGTGTGGTATGGACCTGGCACCAGGTCGGGTTATTCTAATTTCAGGGCTGAATATTTTTGTTCTTGATGTAAATATTCCGGGATTTTCCCCCCAATGCAGCAGGTTAAAATGTGATTGAACCTGTTTGCCCGGCCTTACATGACCTTAGCTGTTGATAGGCCATTAAACACCAATAAACAAACAAACATGGCATGATAGAGAACCATTATAGGAAGGCATATATGAAATAAAATGAAGTGGGGTGAAAGGAAACAGAAATTATAACAAATTTCCCTCAACGTTAAGTTTATGAAAGCACTACGACTGTCACCTTGAACTTGGGGGGTGGATCTGAGCATCATGGATTTGTCAGACCAAGATAGAGACTCGTTATAGAGAAGGGCATGTGTGAACTATCAAACCATTTTGGTGAAAGGAAACAGAAATTATAACAAATTCCCCAACCGTTCAGTTTGTGAAAGCACAAATAATGTGACCTTGACTTTGGGGTTAAATGGGGTCTGAGCATCGTGATTTGTCATGTTGACCGTGGCAGAATTCTTGTATGAGTAGAGTTTTTTAATAGATTTCCATAAACTTTACATGGGACCACAAGAAGAATACAGCCTCGTTAGTATATAGTGTTCCTTTCAATGTGATCCAATAAGTTTTGCAGATGATATGCTCTTTGCATGAAACTCAGGCTGATCGATGTATTAACAATAATGGACTATAATTGGAAGCCTATAATTTAAGTTCTACTTGACGGATCGTAATCAACATCGGTATACATGTTTATAATGGCCAGACACAAATCCTTATTGGTTTTCAAAATTGTTCGATGACTTATCTCCCGTTGGTGGTCATTTTTATTTTTCGCACTCTATCTGCGTCCATATATGGCATTAAATCGTTCTAAGAATCTAAGTATACATGTTTATCATAGCAATACGAAGAACTCTATTGATTTTCAAAAAAAAATAGATGACTTATCCCCCCTTGGTGGCCATGTTCCTCATTTCTATTGTGTCCATCATATTTTTATTTTGCCCTGATCATTTGATTGCCTGCCGCATATAATTTACTGCTGCATATAATTTACTGCTTTACTATTATTTTCTTCTTCATCTGGATTGTTTGGCCCTAAATAATACTGATTTGTCTTGGGGGGGGCCTTTAAGCACCTTTCCATTCAATTTCATTCACTTAGTGGCCATTGTTTAATTTCGAACTCTGTTGAAATACATGTATGTGAGTTGGTCTGTTGGCAAGTCAACCTGATAGAGTGGATACACTAAGTTTGTTGTATGCTAACAAGTATTAGCTATGACAATATATACTACTACTACTACTAGTTATAATAATAATAAATAATAATAATAATAATAATCTTGTTCTAAATTATGTTTCAATACTGTTAGGCTATATTTATTAGACCAAAAACTTAGCCCCTACAGATGATACGGATTGAACCGGAAACACGTGAAATATATGTTTGTTTTTTCTTATCAACTTTTGTTTTTCGTAACCTAGTTTTATAATTTCCTATGAAACATACAATATAATCCAGGTACATATATGCATTTGAACATTCAACTTACTTTCAGCACGCATTGTCGGTTAACAAATAAATAGTTCCATAATAGTGTCATTAGTTTTCGCGACACAATTTATTGTCATTCATTGACAGTACAATAATATTAGACATCGCGTTTTGCTATATTCATTCAGAAATAACAAATGAAAAAGAATTTAATATACGTTTTATGTTATAGGACTACAGTGACAGTTGCATAGGCACTGTATAGGATGAACGAAAACGCGATCTGACATTTGCCATCATGTTTTTTTTTTTCTCAACCAACAGAAGTAATGTACGTAGTGTCTGTGTGTGGTGGTGAGACACAATCGCCCGGTTAGCTCAGTTGGTAAGAGCGCCCCGTGCTAGTGTTACGGGGGTCGTTGGTTTAAACCCCACATCGGGCGACACTCACTTTTTCCCCTTAGAAATACTTAATTAAGTTTTAACGTCAACAAAAAATAAAAATACTGTAATTTAATAATCCCATTGAAGGGGGGGGGGGGTGGTGGTGAGGGTGGGTGGGTGTGAAGGGTGGTGAGGTGGGTGGGTGGGTGTTGACCTTTTTTCAACCTACAAAACACAAGGTAAATCATTAAACCAGACCGTACTTCTATTGGTTGAAAAAAATGGTTATTAATTTCGTTAATCTCATACACAGGAATCGGTCTCAGCAATTCTAATGTGTCCCCATACTTCTACAAATAGTGAAGGATTCTAATGAAAGTGCTTAAATGAATGTGAAATTAACTACCAATGGTTACAAATCGAACGTTTCTGCGATAACATCATGCATTTTGCACATATTATTTGAACCGACATACCGTTCCCAAGTAAATCGTCATTAATTGGCTGAAATATTTATGTTTCATTCACTGAATTTGATGTGGTTGACAATTTTGCCCGGAGTACACATGCGCAAAGGTAGTATGTCGTCAATAGATGGTTCAGTTCTTCAATGAAATTTGTTTTAAAAGCAGGATAAAAGCAATGCAATACATCTTAGTATTAAAGAGATGAATCCTAGGCCTTGAATATGTCTAGGGTGTCCGCTTCCACAAATTTCAATATCTGGAGGTAGAGCATTTCAGTCTTAACAGTTTGACAAATTGTGGGAAAATGACTTTCCGGGCATCAATGCGGCTGGTCAGTAGTAAGTTTGGTGGTCGTGTAGAGATGTTCAGTATTAACGGTTTCAGGGCTCAAAATCAACACTGGTCCTGTGGTCCAAGGCCAGTAGTTCTACCACACGACCAGTAAAACTTTCAAGCCAGTGGTCCTCCTTGCTAGTGAAAAAAAATGGCCAACACATCTCAAATTTCCTAATAAGGGCTATGAAAAAAAATTGTTTGTTTAGAGGAACGGGCTCAAAATTTGTAGGTAGGGATTACTATTATTTTTTTATTTTTATAAATGCAGCTGTAAATCTTTAAATACAACATGTACCTTGTTTACTTTACATGCCATTCGTTGTAGTATGAATATTAATTAACCTCATAATTCATTGTAGATTCTGGTGGATATTTTGCATCAAAAGAACACACAGAATGCGCATGAGTTTGTACATCCTGTATTGAATATAATATATTATGTCCAAAATTATAAATTGTAGTGTTTAATTCAAACCCAAAAGCCGTCTGTAAATGCACATGAACTAGTGTTGAGAATAAATAAGACTAAATAATAAGAATAAATAATCCTGATCTGATGCCAGTTCCTCGCCACACCAGAATCACTTGGCCCCCTCCCAAAAGCAGTAGGATCAGTACTAATCTTAATACTTTTATAAAGGGAAATAACCTAAGTCAACTCCCAGGTAACAAAAGAGCCAAAAAAACGTACCTGAGGATGATATCTTTATATATACCTCGTCCATCAAAGTGGATAGTTTCTCGGAGTAGACAATCGGTTGTATTTGTGTCCATGGTCCGGAATCGCTCGGGCATAAACTGATTTCGACCCGTGAGCACTGCTCACAATACAGTGGTATCATGTCCGCAAACACTGATGAACTAGGGAAAATATCAAATGTTCGTCGTTCTGGAGAATGTTGGCATACATCTTTGTTTATACGTAACAAGATGCGAGTCCCAGTAGACGAAACCCCAGCCATCGTGTCAATTGGCAATTTCTGTTGAACATTGTTGTTAATTGTGGTCTTATAATCGGATAACCTCTGCAGTTACCGCAATGCTTGTCCCGACGCTTAATTTTTTCTGCGTAAGACGGTCGCGAGTGTAAAAAAAGATGGGTTGTTTAATATATCGGGTATTAAACTGTCATTTACCAACAAAGTTGCATGAAACATAGAATGGATAAAAATAGAGGGATCAAAATTAACAAAATTAACAAAATAGACAAAAACTTGTTTTCTTCTTCTGAAATGTAGAAAAAAAATAGGGTCAGCACATTTTGTTAATAAAATAGCAGGTGGGGTCAGGTTCCCCGAAACAAACAATTTTTGCCTCAAATGTCTTAAAACGTCAGAAAAAAGTTTATGACAAAGAAACATAAAAACGTATGTTTCTAATGTCTTGGAAACAAGATCGTGAATGGCTGGTATATGATTCCAATAGTCACAAAATCACATGTTCATGGTCCAGTGTACTGTAGGTATAATACTGAAGTCAGGGCCCCAGTTAAGGTGCGTAATTTGACCAACTTGGGGTGAAATTTTGTTATTTCTTCATCAAAAATGGCAAGTTGGGAGTGCTTTAGAATCGTCTCGTTGAGACGGTTCTAAAGCACTCCCAACTTGCCATTTTTGATGGAGAAATAAGAAATTTGCCTCCAAATTACGCACCTTAACTGGAGCTCTGTGAAGTGTGTGAATTTGTACTGACTTGCACTACTAACAGGCGTTTATATACATGTAGTTGCGAACAGTAGCTCTAGCAATCTGCTCCCTTACCATCCGCAGCCAGTACAATGTATTACGATTCCACCCAAACGGGCATATATCATCAACAAGTATTGTAATATTAGTAACACCTTTGTGTATTTCACTGATGTCACCGCGCTAAATTGATAATTGTCAAAAATGTTACCGGTACGGACACAAGCCTAAAAGCTTTAACGGTTCATTACTGATCAGCAGTTCTTGGCCTATTCCAATTTCATGGGTGCCGCTATTACTGTCAATGGACATGCTTTTCACAATTAAAATTTGCCAATTCGATACGATATATCAAAATCGCGTATTGGTAGAAAAAAAGAGATAATTACCGTAAAGATTCTAATAGACGCCCATGCTCTAATAGACGCCCACCCCCAAGTTTTGATGTTGAAAATGACCAACTTTTGGGCTGATTTTGACTAAATTAATACCTCTAATAAACGCCCAGTGCACACTTGAAACAAAATCCGGAGCTAAATGTCCAAAAAAACTTCTTTTCTTTCCAGTATTTCGTATTTCGAAGGCAGCTTCCTTTAAAATCGGGGGAAAAACTTAATTTCTACTTTCACTTTCAAACGCGGAAGCGAAATTCGACTGTTTCCGGTGTCACAGTAAAGTCCTCATCGGCAGTAGCTATTTGCACGGACGCTGGCTATCAGAATTTACACTGTTACAGAGATGGCATTTTCAAACCCATCTCGTATAATATGGGTCAAATTGACAGCATGTTGGATTGTTGGCCGATATTTCCTAGGAGTTGGGCAAAAATAAATATTTCTAGTTCTGCACGTGTCCATGGGCCGAAAATAATCGCGCTGATACGGGCCGAAACGTCCGCAGGTCGAAAAATCCACGGAAAGAAACATCCACAGGCCGAAACATCCGTAGGCGTAAATCTGATTTCCATTTATGATTGACGCTGTCTTGATATAACCAGTATCTTGACCAGTATTTTAACATTTTTACCGACTGTACCATAATGACCAAAAGTCGACCGAATTGTCTTGGTCCAAAATATCCATAAACTGACAGACAGTACAATCAAGTCTGGTATTGACGTTGAGACGTTGAGAGTAACGTCCCTTCGCTATGTTTTTGTTTTGTTTTGTTCAGAGAGTAGAAAATTGTATATTTTTATCATTTTCCCTTCGTTGAATAATATTTGCCTCTATTAAACGCCCACCCAGGACCGTGACTATTTTCATATGCAAATGAATAATGAATAAATGGTAATGTCCGTTAACATTTTAAGGAAACACGGTTATCGCCCCTGATATAAGTGTGGAAATTTACGTCTGATATAAAATGTATAATAATGCCAATCTGTATGTGGGGTAATGGTGAATGAATGTTTATTTTGCCACTTGTATTTTTTAGAACTGTTGGAATATATAGTGACACAAATATTCACTTATTTAATTCCTCTAAAGAACATGTTGTGCCTATCAAGTTGGCATGTACCTTTAATAAGTAAATTTCTTGTACATGTACCTTTAACGGTAAGCACCTTACCTGTGACAAAAACATTGGGACTGTTTATAAACTATGGCCGATAATTTGTATGCGTCACTCGAACTCACAGATGATTTTTTGCGTCCATGGCGAAAAGTTGACGCAGAGGTAACTTAATCACTGGAACATCATATACTGTATGGTCTATCATTGTCATGGAATGAAAATATAGCAGGCCCTTAGTTGCAAATTATGTTTACAAATACCGGTATTGTTATTTAGATACATGTATTTGGTTTTGATTTCATTGACTATGCTCGAAAGTGGTTCGGCATCATAATCTACAAACTATAATCTGAACCTACATTAATTGTGATTTCCCTAAACATTTATGTTGACAAGAAGGAATACTGATGTAGTCTGGTATTTCCATATGTGAAAATGTAACGTTCAACACGTTAGTGTAACAAATATCTGTAACATGTTGCAACAGGTGACAGCATGTTGCAACATGATGTCAAAGTGACAAATTCTGCCAAGTTTAACGTCTAGGATACCCTATAAGAAGTTCTAATGAAAGTTACTCGCTATTTTCCAAGTTTGGTGACCTATTTATTAGACTTGTACAATGCTGAAGAGCACCAGATAAGTTTTGTATCTCAAGAGTATTATACCCCTAGATTTCAAATGCAATGCATATTTTACTTTTATAAATGTATTATTGACTTTCTTCCTTATTAAATAGGGAAGAAATGACGAAACATTAAACAATTCACTTATTTGATCTGCAAAAAGCAAACACTGTTTGCTTTTTGCAGTTCAACTAAGTAAATTTTCAACTTTATTACTGTATTTTCACTATTCAATTTGAAAGTCAATGTGTATTGTCACATTGCTGGGAGTATTTTGTACTCACACTTTTGATAATCAATGCGTATTCTGCTAAAATAAGTGCGTAAAATACTCCAATACGCACCCTATCTGGAGCACTCCTGCTGGATGTTGGTGTTGTTTGTTTCAGAGCCGGAGTAACTGAGTGAGGATGGATGATTACAGCGAGTACAACCCCCAGTATGCCATAGAGAACATCACATTCCGCTTGTACAATTCTGACGAGATCAGGTCGCTGAGCGTGAAGCAAATCAGGAATCCAGAGACATTTGACAATTTGATGCAGCCAACCTTTGGTGGCTTATATGATCCAGCTCTAGGTAAGGCAGTGGTTGACACCACAGGTGGAAGACTCGGACCTGTGACACGAAAAATGCATTACCCCACCGACTTGGTCTCATACAGTACTATCTTCTTTATATAAAGAAGATAGTACTGTATGAGACCAAGTGGGTGGGATAATGGATTTTTTGTGTGGGGTAATGCATTTTTAGCTCACCTGAGCGAAGCTCATGTGAGCTATTGTTACCGCAATGTGTCCGTCGTCGTCCGTCGTCCGTGAACATTTTCAAACGTCTTCTCCTCGATAACCATTGGGCCTATAGTCACCAAACTTCATGGTCATGGTCCTTAGGTAGGGGGATTACAAAATTGTTAAAATGACGTCATTACGTAATCCAAGATGGCCGCCATCTAAAAATAGCACAAATTCTTCAAAAATCTTCTTCTCAAGAAACGCCAACCGGATTTCGACAAAACTTGGTAGGAATGATCGATGTACAATGCTCTTTCAAAGTTGTTAAAATGGTGACCCCGGGGTCAAAAATGGGCGTGGCCTGTGGGGTCAAATTGGAGTCAAATTTTATTTTTGGCTGAATATGGTCATATCATATATCAAATCAAAGGTATCAACGAGGCGATCACTCTGGTGTATTTTTTGTCGAAATCGGATGATTATGTCATCCAAGATGGCCGCCGAAAGGTCAAAAGGTCGTTCTTTTATTAGAGATTTCAAAATTCTTCTTCACATGAACCGCTTGGCCCATGCTAGCCAAACTTAAAAGTTTTGGTCAATGGGTGAAGCCTTTTCAGATTTGTTAAAATGGAGGTCATCGCTCATCCAAGATGGCCGCCGTCTAAAAATAGCATAAATTCTTAAAAAATCTTCTTCTCAAGAACCGCCAACCGGATTTCGACAAAACTGGGTAGGAATGATCGATGTACAATGCTCTTTCAAAGTTGTTAAAATGGTGACCTCGGGGTCAAAAATGGGCGTGGCCCGTGGGGTCAAATTGGGGTCAAATTTTATTTTTGACCGAATATGGTCATATCATATATCAAATAGAAGGTATCAACGAGGCGATCAGTCTGGTGCATTTTTTGTCGAAATCCGATGATTATGTCATCCAAGATGGCCACCGAAAGATCAAAAGGTTCTTTTATTAGAGATTTCAAAATTCTTCTTCACATGAACCGCTTGGCCCATGGTAGCCAAACTTAAAAGTTATGGTCCATGGGTGAAGCCTTTTCAGATTTATTAAAATGGAGGTCATCGCTATTTCAAGATGGCCACCGTCTAAAAATAGCATAAATTCTTAAAAAATCTTCTTCTCATGAACCGCCAGCCGGATTTCGACGAAACTTGGTAGGAATGATCAATGAACAATGCTCTTTCAGTTGTTAAAATGGTGACCCCAACGGGTCAAAAAATGTGCGTGCGTGAGCCCGTGGGGTCAAATTGGGGTCAAATTTTATTTGTGACCGAATATGGTCATGTTATATATCAAATCGAAGGTATCGATGAGGCGATCACTCTGGTGAATTTATTGTCAAAATCTGATGGTTATGTCATCCAAGATGGCCGCCGAAAGGTGAAAGGTCGTTCTTTTATTAGATTTAAAAATTCTACTTTACATGAACCTCTTGGCCCATGGTAGCCAAACTTCACAGTTATGGTCCATGGGTGAAGCCTTTTCAGATTTGTTATAATGGAGGTCATCGCTAATCCAAGATGGCCGCCATCTAAAAATAGCACAAATTCTTAAAAAATCTTTTTCTCATGATTTCGACGAAACTTGGTAGGAATGATTGATGTACAATGCTCTTTTAAAGTTGTGAAAATGGTGACCCCGGGGTCAAAAATGGGCGTGGCCCGTGGGGTCAAATTTTATTTTTGACCGAATATGCTCATGTCATATATCAAATTGAAGGTATCGATGAGGCGATTGCTCTGGCGCAATATTTGTCGGAATCGGATGATTATGTCATCCATGATGGCCGCCAAAAGGTCCATTTATTTGAGATTTTGAACGTCTTTTTCTCAGGAACCACATGGCCGATGCTGGCCAAACTTCATAGGAAGTTCCGATCCTTGGGTGAAGCATTTTCAGATTTGGTAAAATGAGAGTCATCGCTTAATCCAAGATGACCGCCATCTAAAAATAGCACAATTTTTTTTTAAAACACATATGAACTCAATGTCACATTCTCCTCTGGTGTTCATGGAGTCAGGTGAGCGAATTAGGGCCATCATGGCCCTCTTGTTTTGTATTACTGTATAATGCCCATTACATTTTGTAATGGGCATTTTTTGTAAACATGTCTAAACATTTTAAGTAAACATGTCTAGACTGTAGTTGTATGTGTACATGTAATTATGTCTCCCCCATATATAGGGGGACATATAATTGTTTTTGACATGTTTGTCTGTCTGTCTGTGTCCGTCCGTCTGTCCCTCACAAAATTTGTGTCACGCATTTCTCCAAAAGTATTTGAGTTAGTCGCGAAATTTTATAGAAATATTTGTCATCATGTGAAGTTGCGAACCTGAGGTTTAGGTGCTGATCAACTTGTGTCGCACATAACTGAAAAACTATTTGAGCTACAGTCATGAAACCTTAATATGGGAATTTTTTCATCATGTGAAGTTGCGTACCTGAGGTTTTAGATGCAGATTAATCCAGTATTCGCAGAGTTATGGTCGTTGACTTGTTGTATAGTGGTGATTTTAAACTTGTGTCGCACATAACTGAAAAACTATTTGAGCTACTGTCCTGAAACCTTATAGGAATATTTGTCATCATGTGTGAAGTTTTGCACCTGGGGTTTTAGATGCGGATTCATTCAGTATTCGCAGAGTTATGGCCCTTGACTTAGTGAAAAGTGGAAATGTTTAACTTGTGTCACACATAACTGAAAAACTATTTGAGCTACAGTCGTGAAACCTTATAGGAATAGTTGGCATCATGTGAAGTTGCGCACCTCAGGTTTTAAATGCGGTTTCATCCAGTATTTGCAGAGTTATGGCCCTTGACTTAGTGAAAAGTGGCGTTATTCAACTTGTGTCGCATATAGCTGAACAACTATCAACATGTGGAGTTGTGGCATCTGTTGATTTTGATGTGGATTCACAAGAGTATGGGCGGAGTTATGGCCCTTGACTTAGTGAAAATTGCTGACTTGTGTCTCCGGTTACTCAAAAGATATGAAAGGCATGAAAGTATATAATATAGGAATATAGGAATGTTAATCAGCATATGTAGCTGTATACCTTGGGTTTTGTTTGCAGAATCATCCAGTAAGGATTTAGTTATGACCCTTGACTTAAGAGAAAATTGGCAATTTTGTCCATCACAAATTTGTGTCTCGTGTATTTCCAAAAGTGTTTTAGTTTAGAAATTTTACAGGCATGTTTGTCACTATGTGAAGTGCACCTGGCCTTTTTGATGTGGATTCTTCTAGTATTGGCAGAGTTATGGCACTTGACAAGCGAAAATTGTATATGTTATCTCTTTTTATTTTATTATCTCCCAATATACAGCTTACGCAGGAAAAACAAGATAGCTACATATGTGCTGTTGTTTCCTTAAATTATAATTTTTCAAGTCACAATAATTCCAGCACAAATATATTTACACAATTCCGTAACATTTGATTGGCCCGTAGCAAGTCTCTGTCCAAAATTTATATCCCAGTAAACTCCCATGCCGAACTACTTTCCGTAACCGTGAGGCGCAGTTAAAATAATTCTTAAGAAAACAGAAAATAAACACATTTTCTTGAGGAATTTATTTCAAATGCTGGAATTATAAGGAATGAATGGCCTTTTTGTGGAATTTATCGGGGATATAAACTTGGAAAAGTCGCAGGAATACTGGACGAGGCCTTCCGGCCTTCGTCCAGTATTCCCGCGACTTTTCCAAGTTTATACCCCGATAAATTCCACAAAAAGGCCATTCATTCCTATAATAACATGTGGTGTGTGGGGAGACAAATGTTTTTGTCTGAAATACAACCCTCTAGGTTTACCCACTGATATGATCACTTGTGTTGCACTCTGCACTGATGTCAAATGTCTTGTGTTGAAAAATGCACCGGTTTCCTGACGAGATGACACTCAGCTCTACTTAGAGATATTTCATGAACACATTTTTCATCTAGTAACCGGCGCAAGAAATGGCAAGAAATTTGCGCCGGTTACTAGATGAAAATGTGTTTATGCAGTATCTTTTGTATGTAGCTGAATGGGAATTCGTCAGATATCTGGTGCCTATGTCGACGTGAAACAAGTTACACTGGCTCAGAGTGCAGAACTAGTGACTATGAGTCAGCATCCAACTGTGACTTGCATTGTAAACTGTTTACAGGTCCGACAGACAGAGACGACGCCTGCACGACATGCGGCCAGAATGGCGTACACTGCCCGGGCCACATGGGCCATATAGATCTGCCACTCGTCTGTTACAATTCTGTCTTCTTCCCGTCTCTCTTCAAGGTCAGTGCAAACACAACACTTCTCAGTATCAGGGATTCCGCTGGCGATCGCCACTTTCGCAATTGGCGTTAAAAATAAACAATTGGCGATAAAAAATGACAATTTTCGAAAAAAAATCCAAAACGTTTTTTTTCCCGAAAATTGTCATTTTTTATCGCCAATTGTTTTATTTTTTTTGAAGTGGCAATTGTTTTATTTTCTCCAGCGGAATTCGTGCAGTATATGTGGCTGTCACTCGAAAAATGGTCCGCTCCAAGAATGAAACATCTGCCATGCTTCTAAAATGCAATATAGATAGTTATCAGGCTACAGGAGTGTGATACTTGATCAGGAGATACACCGGTGACAAATCCCATAAGAAGTCTCCCAAACTTGTCGGACTGACGGACATGTTCGTTAAATTACCGTCTGTCTGACGGTAAACCGGAAGTGGCCGGAGATTTTTATTCTGAATCAAATCACCTTCCTTTGGTTTGCCCATTTCTGTTTTTATGACACTAGCTAGCCTTACTTACATGACTGATATTCTTAAAATTCTATAAATTTTATTTTTATAATTTTTTTCGGTTTAATAAATTTTTGTCCAGTCTCGTAAAAGTTTCAAGCTTACCAGACCAATGTCCTGTAAAGGTTTGGCAGTTTCTCCAGTCAGGCCGGAAATGTTTTAATTTACTACTTTTCAGATGTTAAAATGCACGTGTTTCTGCTGCCACCGTTTGATGGTGCAGCCAAAGTTGAGCCACCTGTTTATACAGCAGTGTCGTCTGCTTGACCACGGTCAGATCACGGCCGTCGGTCAGCTTCATGACCTGTATGGCCAGACGCAGCAGGGAGACACAGACGAACTGGAACTGTCACAGAACATCATGGACACGGTGACCAGCTTCACAGATGATCTCGTCAAAGGTGACTGTAGTATGTGTACATACAATGAGCTATTGTTACCGCTTTTCGTCCGTCGTCCATCCGTCAACACTTTCAAACGTCTTCTTCTCACAATCCATTGGGCCAATGTTGGTCACACTTCACATGGATGATCTATGGGTGGGTAAAATTGGAGGTCATCTCATAATCCAAGATGGCCGCCGTGGAAAAGTAGTTAAAATTCTTTAAAGAAATCTCATGAACTATCAGGCCAATTTAAATGAAACTTGGCAGGAGTGATCGATAGTCATTGCTGTTTCAGATTTGTTAAAATGGTAGCCCCGGGGTAAAAAATGGGCTGGGTCGGGATTTTCAACTAGGGGTCATGTCATATAAAATCAAATGTATTGAGAAGATGATCACTCTGGATCATTTTTCGAAATCAGATGATTAGATCATCCAATATGGCTGCCGAAAGGTCAAAAGCTCATTCTTTAATTAGATAGTTCAAATGACTTCTTCTCATGAATTTCTTGGCTGATGCTGGCCAAACTTTATTGTTATTGTCTTTCAGTGCTACATTTACATATTTTTCACATTGGAGATCGTCACATAATCACCAGACTGGTTTCGACACAACTTCATAGGAATACTGAATGTATAAAGCTCTCTCAGATTTACTTGCAATACTATATATATATAATAAACAGGTGATCGATATAGGGCCACAATGGCTCTCTTGTTTTACATTGTCAAACATATAACTTTCTTTTGATTACCACTCAAGTTGCACCTGTAAAGTGGTCTGGAACCTCTCTGTGAACACCATAGCTTTGTAATCATACTTTTTTGGCACACAATCGATCGTAATGTGGATTTATTCGAAATTAACCTAAATCTCGAGTCCCAATTTGGCACCCGTGCCCAGACTATCAAACGGCGCCCCAAGGCGACCCAGTGTGGGTCGACCTAACCAGCCAAATTTTGTGCATATCACTAGCGAGCAGTGGGTGGTAGGTGGGAGTATGCGATGGGTAATTTAACGATCCGTGTTCATCCTTACTGGAATTCCGACTGGAGACTTGGTTTGGCCCTCACATACCGATGGTCTAGTAACATAAGGTCGTAACTGCTATGCTAAAGCATAGCAGTTACGACCTTATGTTACTAGACCATCGATAATTCTTTGGCATTTTGTATGTGACAGTTGAATCTGGTTATACCCCTGATGGGTATTGCGATTATTCGTAATCTTATTCTAGGGGAAGGGGCCAAGTGACTTGGTGTGGTATGGACCTGGCACCAGGTCAGGTTATTCTAATTTCAGGGCTGAATATATGTTTTCTCGATGTAAATATTCCGTTCTGATTTTGGGATTTTCCCCCCAATGCAGCAGGTTAAAACGGGATTTAACCTGTTTGCCCGGCGTTACATGACCTTAGCTGTTGATAGGCCGTTAACCACCAATAAACAAACAAACAAACACTAGCGAGCCGCTAGACAGCCGCAACAGACAGCCTTGTATATTCTATTGATCGTATTTACCAGCGGAAACCAGTTTTATCCCGTCAACACAGTGAGTATGTGACGTGAAACACGGTGCCGTGAAACATTTTTGATATCCAGTCAATACTATTTTTGCATTTTACAGCAATTTGTAGGTGTTGACGGGATAAATAGAATAGTAGGTTAGTGCCGTGAATGGGAAAAAATATCTGGCGCGGCACGGAAACGGGATGTGCTCGGCAGAGCCTCGCCCATCCCGTTTCCTGAGCCTTGCCAGATATTTTTTCCCATTCACGGCACTAACCTACTATTCTCTATTTAACTGGCTTGCGCTGATGTCTGCTGTCTAATTCTTTTAATTTAATGTCTAATTTAAACTGAAAAGTTATTAATACTTCTAAAGCATGTAAATGACTTCAAACAAGAAATTAACTTTTTTATACTCCCGGCAAATGAAGTATGTCTAGGGGTATATAGTTTTCGTCCTTACGTCTGTCCGTCTGTCTGCACCAATATATAGGGTATATGTTGCTAGACCCCACAGGGGTGGACTTAGTAAAGGATAGGGTTAGTTACATTAGCCGCCTAAAAACTTTATGATGGCTAAAAATCGGTAAATGTGGCTTATTCCGTAGTACTCGGAGGGGCCTTATGTGGCTTGTAGACACATACACATGATTTTTAAGAACGTCCGTTTGTCTGTCCGTTCTTACATCCATAAGATTTGTGTTAAAGTTTTCAGGTACCCATTATCTCTGCAACCATACGTCAGATTGACTTGAAACTTCATTTAATTTGTTATCATCATCCATATTTTCATTCTATAGCCCCACCCCCAAGTGGCTTTCATGCCAAATATCAAGGCCAAATGACTGGACAAATGTGATGAGAGACTGTTGTGCTTCAGACAGCACCAATACCCACTACCTAGTGAAGAATGTGGAAGCGGCGCGCAACGACCTCGTTATCGGATATATGCGGGAGAATATGAAGCGGCCAAGGAAGTGCATCCATTGCCATACACGGACGTCTGTCCTGCGACAGGAGCACCATGCAAAGATAGTCCTGATGGGCATACTCGACTTGACTAATGAAAGTGCAATGTACGTATACCTCCCTAAATGTGGCTGTGACAGGAACATGGGGCTTATGGGTTTTGTGTAGTTTGTGGTCAAATAACACACCACCGTAGCACGTAAATTATCTATATTGTGTGTTAGAAGCTTGATCGGTGTTTCATTGGTGGAATGGCGAACAGTGCAGATCCTGATCAGACTGTGCGGATGCACAGGCTGATCTGGATCTACACTGGTTGCAAAAACCATAAGCCCAGTTTCTCCAGTCACAGACACAAATATTGACATAGCAACAATGAGCATTTTACATCTTTGGGTTATTAGGTTTATGTGTGCCCTTTTGAAGAAACTGGACACACATTCAACCTGTATTATAGGAATGAATGGCCTTTTTGTGGAATTTATCAGGGTATAAACTTGGAAAAGTCGCGGGAATACTGGACGAAGGCTGGAAGGCCTCGTCCAGTATTCCGCGACTTTTCCAAGTTTATATCCCCGATAAATTCCACAAAAAAGCCATTCATTCCTTATAATTCCAGCATTTGAAATAAATTCATCAAGAAAATGTGTTTATTTTTCCGTTTTCTTAAGAATTATTAGCCAGGTTTTTTGAGAAAAAAATCCAGGCTATTGGATTGGCGAAAGCCGGGCGGCGGGCGGGCGGTTAAGTTTTCGTGTTTGAGTCCATTTCTTTGTTACTGTACCACCTAGGACCACCAAACTTTCACAGCTTCATAATCAAGGGGTGCCCACCACATATTACTATCCAACATGTTACTTTTTTAGCCAGGTTTTTTGAAAAAAAATCCAGGCTATTGGATTGGCGAAAGCCGAGCGGGCGGGCGGAGGAGCGGGTGGCGGGCGGCGGCGTCCACAATCAATGTTAAGTTTGAGTCCCATTTCTTTGGTACTGTACCACCTAGGACCACCAAACTTTTCACAGCTTCATAATCAAGGGTGCCCTCCACATATCACTATCCAACATGTACTTTTTTTTTAACTTCACCCATTTTTTCCGCGCAGTCGACTTAGCCATTTTCAATGTTAAGTTTTCGCGTTTTCAATGTTAAGTTTTCGTGTTTAAGTCCATTTCTTTGGTACTGTACCACCTAGGACCACCAAACTTTCACAGCGCTTCATAATCAAGGGGTGCCCACCCACCATATCACTATCCAACATGTTACTTTTTTTTTAACTTCACCCATTTTTTTCCGCGCAGTCTTAGCCATTTTTCAATGTTATGTTTTCGCGTTTTCAATGTAAAGTTTTCCGTGTTAAGTAGTCCATTTCTTTGGTACTGTACCACCTAGGACCACCAAACTTTCACAGCTTCATAATCAAGGGGTGCCCACCACATCACTATCCAACATGTTACTTTGTTTTTAGCCAGTTTTTTGAAAAAAAATCCAGGCTATTGGCAATTGGCGAAAGCCGGGCGGGCGGGCGCGGCGGGTGGGCGGCGTCCACAATCAATGTTAAGTTTTCGTGTTTGAGTCCATTTCTTTGTTACTGTACCACCTAGGACCACCAAATGTTCACAGCTTCATAATCAAGGGGGTGCCCACCACATATCACTATCCAACATGTTACTTTTTTTTTAACTTCACCCATTTTTTCCGCGCAGTCGACTTAGCCATTTTCAATGTTAAATTTTCGCGTTTTCAATGTTAAGTTTTCGTGTTTAAGTCCATTTCTTTGGTACTGTACCACCTAGGACCACCAAACTTTCACAGCTTCATAATCAAGGGGTGCCCACCACATATCACTATCCAACATGTTACTTTTTTAGCCAGGTTTTTTGAAAAAAAATCCAGGCTATTGGCTTGGCGAAAGCCGGGCGGGCGGGCAGGCGGCGGGTGGGCGGCGTCCACAATCAATGTTAAGTTTTCGTGTTTGAGTCCATTTCTTTGTTACTGTACCACCTAGGACCACCAAATGTTCACAGCTTCATAATCAAGGGGTGCCCACCACATATCACTATCCAACATGTTACTTTTTTAGCCAGGTTTTTTGAAAAAAAATCCAGGCTATTGGCTTGGCGAAAGCCGGGCGGGCGGGCAGGCGGCGGGTGGGCGGCGTCCACAATCAATGTTAAGTTTTCGTGTTTGAGTCCATTTCTTTGTTACTGTACCACCTAGGACCACCAAATGTTCACAGCTTCATAATCAAGGGGTGCCCACCACATATCACTATCCAACATGTTACTTTTTTTTTAACTTCACCCATTTTTTCCGCGCAGTCGACTTAGCCATTTTCAATGTTAAATTTTCGCGTTTTCAATGTTAAGTTTTCGTGTTTAAGTCCATTTCTTTGGTACTGTACCACCTAGGACCACCAAACTTTCACAGCTTCATAATCAAGGGGTGCCCACCACATATCACTATCCAACATGTTACTTTTTTAGCCAGGTTTTTTGAAAAAAAATCCAGGCTATTGGCTTGGCGAAAGCCGGCCGCCGGCGGGCAGGACGGCGGAGTGGGCGGCGTCCACAATCAATGTTAAGTTTTCGTGTTTGAGTCCATTTCTTTGTTTTTACTGTACCACCTTAGGACCACCAAATGTTCACAGCTTCATAATCAAGGGGTGCCCACCACATATCACTATCCAACATGTTACTTTTTTTTTAACATTCACCCATTTTTTCCGCGCAGTCAACTTAGCCATTTTCAATGTTAAATTTTCGCGTTTTCAATGTTAAGTTTTCGTGTTTAAGTCCATTTCTTTGGTACTGTACCACCTAGGACCACCAAACTTTCACAGCTTCATAATCAAGGGGTGCCCACCACATATCACTATCCAACATGTTACTTTTTTAGCCAGGTTTTTTGAAAAAAAATCAAGGCTATTGGATTGGCGAAAGCGGGCGGGAGCGGGCGGCGGGCGGCGGGCGGGCGGCGGCGGCGTCCACAATCAATGTTAAGTTTTCGTGTGTTTGAGTCCATTTCTTTGTTACTGTACCACCTAGGACCACCAAACTTTCACAGCTTCATAATCAAGGGGTGCCCACCACATATCACTATCAACATGTTACTTTTTTTTTAACTTGACCCATTTTTTCCGCGTAGTCGACTTAGCCATTTTCAATGTTAAATTTTCGCGTTTACAATGTTAAGTTTTCGTGTTTAAGTCCATTTCTTTGGTACTGTACCACCTAGGACCACCAAACTTTCACAGCTTCATAATCAATGGGTACCCACCACATATCACTATCCAACATGTTACTTTTTTTTTTAACTTCACCCATTTTTTCCGCTCAGTCGACTTAGCCATTTTCAATGTTAAGTTTTTCTCGCGTTTACAATGTAATTTAAGTTTTCGTGTTTAAGTCCATTTCTTTGGTACTGTACCACTAGGACCACCAAACTTTCACAGCTTCATAACCAAGGGGTGCCTACCACATACAACTATCCAACATGTGACCATTTTTTTACCTTCACCTATTATTTCTACGTAATTGACTTAGCCATTTTCAACGTTAACTTTTTAATGTACGTCTGGTTAAAGTTTTTGTTGGTTAAAACTTTTTCGTTATACTATATCTCTGCAACTGCTTCGCCCATTACCTTGAAACTTCACATGGGTGTTTATCATCATCCATATTTTCATTCTAACCCCCAACCGTGCGGCCCCTGTGCGCAATGTCAAGGTCAAATTACTTTGAATTTTTTTGTTAAAGTTTTTTCGTGTACTATATCTCTGCAACTGCTTCACCCATTACCTTGATACTTCACATGGGTGTTTATCATCATTGTCGCACCCGCTTGCAGAAAGTGCGATATCGTCGGCATTTTAGCATTCGTTGGATAAAATCTGGCCTTCGTGGCTTTGCCTCGTTTCTTGTTTTAACTGCGCCTCACGGTTACGGAAAGTAGTTCGGCGTGGGAGTTTACTGGGATATAAATTTTGTACAGAGACTTGCTACGGACCAATCAAATGTTAGGGAATTGTGTAAATGTTTTTGTGCTGGAATTATGGGCTGGTGGTTACAGCTTGACCTTGTGATAACTTAAAGTTTAACTTCACAGATCTTAATGAAATTTGTAATACATGTTTATTATGGCAAGAGGCAGAACCTATTGATTTTCTCACTATCGAGTTATCTTCCCTTGTTTACTGACTATTCCTTGACGGGAATATATTGAATTTGTGACTTTCGGCACTCTTCTTCATATTAAAGTCAATATTTTACCAAATTCTCAAAATAAAAAGACTAGCATCGAGTAGCACTCAATAACTTTTTCTTATACCATTCAGAATTTATGCCATTCTTAGTTTTCACTCGCCAACTTGATTTCAACTTACCATTGTTAAGTGGGCGAGTCTTGATTACACATCCGCAAATATGTGTACCAGTATACAGAGTTCCAGTTAAGGTGCGTAATTTGGAGGTAAATTTCTTATTTCTCCTTAAGTTTGGAGTGCTTTAGAATCGTCTCAATGAGACGATTCTAAAGGACTCCCAACTTGCCATTTGTGATGAAGAAATAACAAAATTTCACCCCAACTTGAGTTGGTCAAATTACGCACCTTAACTGGAGCTCTGGTATATAAATGTTTTCAAAAAGCAATGTTATTAAAAATAGGGTTGTTTTTTTTTTTGCACTGTTTATACAGCTATAAAACAAGATCATGGAAGAGAAGTAGGCCATGTTTTTAGCTCACCTGAGCAAAGCTCATGTGAGCTATTCTTATGGCAAAGTGTCCGTCGTCCGTGAACATTTTCAATCATTTTCTTCTCCCGAACTGCTGAGCCGATGTTGGTCAAACTTTACAGGGATGATATATGGGTGCTGCCATTTCAGATTTGTTAAAATGAAGGTCATCGACAATCCAAGATGGCCGCCGTGGAAAAGTAGGTCAAATTCTTAAAAAATCTTCTTCTCACGAACCGCCAGGCCGATTTTTACGAAACTTTGTATGAATGATCGATAGTTAATGCTGATTCAGATTTGTTCATATGGTGGCCCCTGGGTCAAAAATGGGCGTGGCCCGAGGTGTCAAATATGGGTCCAATTTTATTTTTGACCGAATATGGTCATATAATATATCAAATCGAAGGTATGGACTAGTCGATCACTCTGGAGCATTTTTTGTCTAAATCGGATGATTTTCTCATCCAAGATGGCCACCGAAAGGTAAAAAAGTTGTTCTTTTACTAAAGATTTCAAACGTATTCTTCTTGTGAACTGCTTGGCTGATATTGGCCAAACTTAGGTCTCACGGGACAGTGGGCAGCTAGCTTTAAAAAGGGGGTGGACGATTTTCTAAATACTTCACTACCGTCCCTGTATGTTACACCAGTGTGTCTAGAAAAATAGGTTTATGAATATTTCTTGACTTTGGGAGGCTTGACAAGGTGTATTTTTTAGAGTATTTCATAATTCTACGAAACTGAATGTTAGCTCCAGTTGATTTTGACATCTTGGAAAATGTCGCCTGCTATGTTGTCTTGCCGGTACGGTTTCGCGTCAGAATTTAAGGTATTTTTCGGGCATTTGTAGCGAAAATTTGAGCTGGTTATGACCCCGCTTTGAAATCATTTTCAGAAAATGGTGTTGTGTTACAAGTGATAGAACAAGACATAACAAAGTATCTGTGCCTCATATTTTCATGAAAACAATTCCGATAAATTCAGTCGTGTTGAAACTTTTGGCCAAAAATAGGTGGGTGGGGTAACTTTGTAAAAAAATAATTGAACACATCTGATGCGGTTACTGAATTTTTATTGTGGCGCGCGATTTGTACTTCATTTGCGAGTATTTTTCAATACTTGTCGCAAGAGCCTCCTTAACTGATTGTGAGAGGCGGTGATTTTTATAAGTCACCCGCCGCCCTCAGAAAAGCAGTCAATTTTGGCTATTTTCAACCGTCCCGTGATGCCTTAACTGTAATGGTCTGTGGGTGAAGCCTGTCCATTTTTGTTAAAATAGAGGTCATCACTAAATCCAAGATGTCCGCCGTTGAAAAGTAGGTCAAATTGTCAAAAAATATTCTTCTCACAAACCTCCAGGCCGATTTCGACGAAACTTGGTGTGAATGATTGATAGTTAACGCTGTTTCAGATTTGTTCATATGGTGGCCCCTGGGTCAAAAATGGGCGTGGCCCGAGGGGTCAACTAGGGGTCAAATTATATTTTTGCCCGAATATGGTCATATAATATATCCAATTGAAGGTATCGACTAGTCGATCACTTTGGAGCATTTTTTGTCTAAATTAGATGATTTTGTCATCCAAGATGGCCACCGAAAGGTAAATAAATTGTTCTTTTACTAAAGATTTTAAACGTATTCTTCTTGTGAACTGCTTGGCCGATATTGGCCAAACTTAACTGTAATGGTCTGTGGGTGAAGCCTGTCCATTTTTGTTAAAATGGAGGTCATCACCAAATCCAAGATGTCTGCCGTTGAAAAGTAGGTCATATTGTCAAAAAATCTTCTTCTCACAAACCTCCAGGCTGATTTCGACGAAACTTGGTGTGAATGATTGATATTTAACGCTGTTTCAGATTTGTTCATATGGTGGCACCTGGGTCAAAAATGGGTGTGGCCCGAGGGGTCAACTAGGGGTCAAATTATATTTTTGACCGAATATGGTCATATAATATATTCAATCCACGGTATCGACGAGACGATCACTCTGGAGCATGTTTTGCCAAAATCAGATGATTACGTCATCCAAGATGGCCACCGACAGGTTAAAAGGTTGTTCTTTTACTAAAGATTTCAAAGGACTTCTTCTTGTGAACTGCTTGGCCGATATTGACCGAACTTAACTGAAATGGTTTGTTGGTGAAGCCTGTTCATTTTTGTCAAAATGGAGGTCATCACCAAATCCAAGATGTCCGCTGTTGAAAAGTAGGTCAAATTGTCAAAAAATCTTCTCACAAACCGCCAGGCCGATTTCGACGAAACTTTGTATGAATGATCGATAGTTAACGCTGATTCAGATTTGTTCATATGGTGGCCTCTGGGTCAAAAATGGTCATGGCCCGAGGGGTCAAATAGGGGTCAAATTTTATTTTTGACCGAATATGGTCATTTTATATATCAAATCGAAGGTATAGCAGTAAATCACATGCACATTCGCAATATATGTTAGATCAGAAGGTACCAACAAATTCTGTGGAACATTTGAAGTTGTAAGTGGAGAGTCTTTGTGAAATCAAGATGACCACTATGGAGGCTTTTAGGTGAGCGATTCAGGCCCATTTGGGCCTCTTGTTTGTTTTTTTGTTAGTCTCCTTCCTAATACTGTGTGGATGTTGGTCAAAATTCACAGGGATTATCTATTGTGACGGATATTCAGAATTATCAAAATGGAGTCATCACAGAATGTCAATAATTCCAGCACAAAAATATTTACACAATTCCCTAACATTTGATTGGTCCGTAGCAAGTCTCTGTCCAAAATTTATATCCCAGTAAACTCCCACGCCGAACTACTTACCATAACCGTGAGGCGCAGTTAAAATAATTCTGAAGAAAACGGAAAATAAACACATTTTCTTGATGAATTTATTTCAAATGCTGGAATTATAAGGTATGAATGGCATTTTTGTGGAATTTATCTGGGATATAAACTTGGAAAAGTCGCGGGAATACTGGACGAGGCCTTCCAGCCTTCCAAGTTTATACCCCGATAAATTCCACAAAAATGCCATTCATTCCTATAGTAACTCAAGTAAGCAATACAGGCCAATTGGGTTATCTTGTTTCCTTACACAGACTGCTGTTGTAACACTTTTTCAATATTTACAGTTAAATAAAATTGCTGAGCTCTAGTCATTTAACCGTCTACTCGAGGTCTACACTGTCATTGAACACTGTCTGAAGTCTAAAATGTAGGAGTCCCAATGTTTAAGGTTTGTATGGCAATACTGGTTTATGGCAATAACAATGTATTTGGATACAATTTGTTTTGGGAAACCCCTATTTAATAGGGGTTTCCCAAAGCAAATTGTGTATGAATATTTAGGGTTATTATAGGGTACTTTTGGTGAAACGGTGAACATTATGAAATGTATGCCTCAAGAACTTACTTCTACATCAAGGGACTACACAAAGACGAGTGCCAATGTAGAGCTCGACCCAGATTCAGACGAGGACGAACCTAGACCCAAGAAACAGAAGCTTGCCAGAGGTTCTGCTAAATCTACTACTGTCACTCTGCTCACTGCGAAAAATATTAGAGATCATTTACGCGACATTTGGAAGAAGGATGGAGCATTGCTGAAGCGGTTATATCCATCGTTAGTGTCGAATAAATCGGACACTCCCACAGATATTTTCTTCCTGGATACTGTCCCTGTGCCACCATCCAGATTCCGCCCAGTAAGTACCTTAATAATCCTAAAGATAGTATTTATGCTGGGAAACACATAAATATAATGGTTTTTGTCGAGTCCGCTTGCGGAAAGCGAGACGTAGTGATCACAATGACGTCTGTGCGTCTGTCCATGCGTCCGTCCGTCCGAAATCTGCGTTTAAGTTTTTAAATACCTTATATCTCCGCAGTCCTAAGTCACATTGACTTGAAACTTCAAATGCTTATTAGTCATCATCTATGTATTCATTCTGTCTCCCACTCATGCGGCCCCTGTGCCCCAAGGTCAGAAGACTTTGAAGTTTTTACATACCTTATATCTCCAGAACGCTTACTCAGATTTGGTTCAAACTTCAAATAATTCTTTTATCCATATTTTCATTCTATATCCCACCCATATGACCCACATGCTCAAGATCAAGGTCAAATGACTTTCAAATTTGCGTTAAAGCTTTTACATACCTTAATTCAAACTTCAAATAAATATACTCTGAGACCATCAAATGCCTCGGTGGGCTCGACATGCGGGCCGCGGCCATCTAGCAAAGTATACTTTGAGGGAGTTATCAGAACCAACGACTGCATATAGTTGAAGATTAAAAGTATGCAGACTTATTATGCTGAATTTATTACATTATCACAGCCATTTTGGCTGTGATAATGTAATAAATTCAGTATAATAAAAATTAATAAATTTATCCGTAAATTGAAAATTTCTCCCTGAAAGTATACTTTGCTAGATAAGTATACTTTACAATGTTGGTGAAATAGACTACAGGTCTACAACAAAGCATGTATCAATGGTTAGTAAAACTTTAATCATTGGGACGTTCTTTGTCATAGGAAACCATATATTTATTCCCAAAACAAATGGTTTCCAAATTGTTTGGGTTATTATGGTAAACCAATTAATACAGAGCTGCAGATATTTGTGTATTTTACACATATATTTTAGATGAATAATTTTTCAAAAGTTAGGAGTACAAAATACTCACAACAATTCAAAAATACTCAAAAGTAAAAATACTGTATAAAAATGCTCTATTAAGTTCCCTATGCTGTTTGCCATTCAGTTGACTAACTGCCATCAATGAACCCGCAATTTTCTAATCCTACTGACTGGGTGTGAAGGGCCAACATTTGAAAATGTTGTAAGATTCTTTATCAGCTCACATGTCCTCAGGGTCGATTTATCTATCGGGCACCCATTCCTTATGGAGGATGGGAGGGTATGCTTATCGGGAATGGTGGATTCCATCTTAACTCTTTGCATGGTTGGAAACTTGTAGGCTATAAATAATTCAAAAATAGCAGACGGCAATTCATTATAATTTCTTTATTTCCCCCTGTAAAAATCATGAATATGTATTGGAATTTCATTAGAATTGAGTCTGAAGGACACAATTCTAATGAAATTCCAAGACATATTTCTTTGATAAATAAGAAAAATCCTCCTAATTTGTTGGCCGTTATTTTCACCACTAGCATGCAAAGAGTTAATAGGATCCATCATTCACATCTTAACAATGAATTTTACTGGGATTCACACCTGGGGCTAAGTGAACCGGTGTGGTGTGGGTGCCTGACACTGGATCAGAACACTGGCTCTGCTGAAAGTTGGTACTGTTATTTCAGTGCTGAAAGTATGTTACATCTATATATGTGGCTGTGACTGGAGAAATGGGACTTGTGACAAGTGTCATGCTCCTGATCAAATAGCACACTCCTGTAGCCTGGCAACGTTATATATTGCTTGTTAGAATCATGACAAGTGTTTCATTGATGGAGTGGTGAACAGTGCAGATCCTGATCAGACTGTGCGGATGCACAGGCTGATCTGGATCTACACTGGTCGCAAAACCCATAAGCCCCATTTCTCTAGTCACGGCCATATATGACCTTGACGTAAACACCAATCAAGCAATCTGCCCAGTCAGATGTTTGTATACGACCTTGCTGTTGAAAGAGCATAAAACCCAAATCCATCACTCTACAGAGTCACCTGCGTGTATATATGACTACAACTGGAGATATGAGTCTTCTGACATTTGTGAACAGTGTAGCTTCTAATCAAATAGCACACTCTTGTAACCTGTTAACGATCTATGTTGCTTGTTAGAAGCATGGCGGGTGTTGTGAATGGAATGGCGAACAGTGTAGATCCTGATCAGCCTGTACGGATCTGGGTCTACACTGGTTGCAAAGAAATCCATAAGCCCCATTTTCAGTCACAACCACATATGACCTTTCTGTAAAATTCCAATCAATGAATCTACCCTGTCGCCTGTCTGTGTATGACCTTGCTGTGGAAAGGATGTAAAACCTCAATCAGTCACCCGTTTTTCTGTTGACTGTGTTTGAAACTAAATCTACACAGTCATTTATCTGTACAGACCGTGCTGTTGAACATACATAAACCCTAGTCAATCAATCAACCCAGTCATTTATCTGTATAGACCGTGCTGTTGAACATACATAAACCCTAGTCAATCAATCAACCCAGTCATCTGTATGTATAGACCGTGCTGTTGAACAGACATAAAACCCCAGTCAATCAATCGACCCAGTCATCTGTCTGTATAGACCGTGCTGTTGAACATAAACCCATAACAATAGTCATCATCAAAACCCTTGTTCATCATCTGTATAGACCGTGCTGTTTGAACAGACATAAAACCCTTAGCAATCAATCAACCCAAGTCCATCTGTAATGTATAGACCGTAGTGCTGTTGATCATACCCATTTTAAACAAAAAAAAACCTAGTCAATCAATCAAACCCAGTCATCTGTCTGTATTGACCGTGCTGTTGTCATAAACCCTAGTCAATCAATCAACCCGTCATCTGTCTGTAGACCGTGGTTAACAAATAAAACCCTAGTCAATCAATCGACCCAGTCATCTGTCTGTATAGACGTGCCTGTTGAACAGACATAAAAACCCTAGTCAATCAATCACCCATCATTGTATACCGCTGTTGACATAAAACTTGTAATAAGACCATGATGTTGAACAGATCAATCTGTCAATTCATCGTCAATAAACCAGTCACTGTCTGTATAGACCGTGTGTTGAATCAAGAGCTGTGATAATAAAACTACCCTGTCAATCAACCCTACAGTCTTATCCCGTAATAAGCATGCTGTGGCTAGTCAATCAATACCCAGTATTCTGTAGATGCTGTTGACGATACTAGTCAATCAATCGACCCTTAGTCATCTGTCTGTATAGACCGTGCTGTTGAACATATAAACTAGTCAATCCCAATCACAGTTCATTGTATGCATGCTGTGAAGAAACCCATCAATCTGTCATCATTCGACCCGTCAATCTGTCTGTATAGACCGTGCTGTTGAACAGACATAAAAACTTAGTCAATCAATCAACCCAGTCATCTGTCTGTATAGACCGTGCTGTTGAACAGACATAAAACCCTTGTCAATCAATCGACCCAGTCATCTGTCTGTATAAACCGTGCTGTTGAACAGACATAAAACCCTAGTCAATCAATCGACCCAGTCACCTGGCTGTATAGACCGTGCTGTTGAACAGACATAAAACCCTAGTCAATCAGTCAACCCAGTCATCTGTCTGTATAGACCGTGCTGTTAAACAAACATAAAACCCTAGTCAATCAATCAACCCAGTTATCTGTCTGTATAGACCGTGCTGTTGAACAGACATAAAACCCTAGTCAATCAATCGATCCAGTCATTCGTCTGTATATATGACCTTGCTGTTGAACAGACATAAAACCCTAGTCAATCAATCGACCCAGTCATCTGTTTGTATATATGACCTTGCTGTTGAACAGACATAAAACCCTAGTCAATCAATCAACCCATTCATTTGTCTGTATATATGACCTTGCTGTTGAACAAACAGGAGACTCCAATCAATCAATCAACCCAATCATCTGTCTGTATATATGATCGTGCTGTTGAACAGACATAAAACCCTAGTCAATCAGTCGACCCAGTCATCTGTCTGTATAGACCGTACTGTTAAACAAACATAAAACCCTAGTCAATCAATCGACCCATTCATTTGTCTGTATATATGACCTTGCTGTTGAACAAACAGGAAACTCCAATCAATCAATCAATCTGCCCAGTCAGCTGTCTGTATATGTGGTTGTGACTAGAGAAGCGGGGCTTATGGGTATGCGACCAGTGTAGATTCAGATCAGCCATCACATCTGCACAGTCTGATTAGGATCAGCACCATTCATAAATGAAATTCCTGTCATGCATCTAACAAGCGATATATAGATCATTATTAGGCTACAGGAGTGCTACTTGACCAGGAGCTACACTAATCATAATCCCATTAGCACCATTTCTCCAGTCACAGCCACATATGACCTTACTGTTGGTATGAAAAACCCCAATCAGTCGGTCAATCCTTACACAGGTATCGGAGATGAAGGGGCTTCGTTATGAGAATCCCCAAACTGCCAATCTGTCCCGCGTGCTCAAGAACTGTGCCGTAGTAACCGAGTTGCTGTGGGAGATAGAGAAGGCATCAACCACCAAACAGTTGCTAGGCGACCATGTATTGCCTGTAAGTTAGCTCTGAATATGTGTTTTTGTCAAAGCTTCTTGATTTTGAGCATTAGATTTGAAACATGCTAAAGGGTTTTTATATTCTCGCCCACCAGGTGCCCCGAGACAAGGATATCATTATTGTCACGACCATGTGAAATTTCCTTATCTCACCCTACATGTGCGTGAATATGTCTATTGGTATTCCCTCGCCAATAGGCAAGAGGGGATATAGCGTTAGTCGTGCGTAGCATGCGTACGTTAGTAACACCTTTTATTTTTCAATAACTCAGAACACTTCACCGATTTTGATAATATTTGGCCATAATATGTATCTAGGGAGGGTGCTTTGTTTTGCATACGACCCACGTCCTACCGCCCAATGTCACTGAGGACTTATGTTCACCTTGTTTGTAAGGCAAAAAGTTTTCTTTCTTTTTTCAATAACTCACTTCACTGATTTTTGTCTCGCCCGCGAAGCTTAAAGCGAGACATAGGTTTTGCTTTTCCGGAGTCGGCGGCGTCGACGGCGTCGGCGGCGTCGGCGGCGTCGGCGGCGTCGTCGTCATCATTCAATGTTAAGTTTTCGTGTTACGGTCATTACTTCAACACCTTATCAGCTACAGTCATCAAACTTTATACATACCTTTACTATGATATGTACATGAATATAGGACTATTAAAAAAAATTCCGGGCTCCAGGGTCAAGGTCAAACTCTATTTCTTTTTATGCTACAAACTGAACATTAATACATGAAGACCCGTTTTCTCGTGTGCTCTGTACACCTTACCTGTAGAGAGAACAATAGCCTTCTCCAGTTGAATACTTGTGCATGTGCAATCATGTGCAAATGTCCAGACTGACCACTAACTGTCCAGGTAAATGATTACAGGTAATTTATACAGGTAAATTATTATATTACATTTCTGTAAACTGTTGACAATATTGTGGCATTATGTGGACCTGTGCAGATATGATATGTAGATAAATATAGGACTATTAAAAAAAATTCTGGGCTCTAGTAGCGAGCATTATTTTTCTTAATTTTTAAACTTTTTTTTTAACTTTTTTTTCCATTTTGTTTTAAAATTCTTTTTAAATTTTTGTCTAGTGGCATAAGGTCGTAAGTGCAATATACGGACTATTATCATATAATAAAACAATTATTGACTAGTGAGCCATAGAATATAATCTGATATTCTATGGCTCACTATAGTCTGTTTCGCGAAAGCTGCCCACATTTTTACGGCTATATAGACAATGCAAAAACAATATTTTTTTTCGATAATATTAAATTAAAGGTAAATTTAAGAATGAGCCTTCTTTTTATTTCGTGAAATTCGGTCAAATATTGATTTTATTACGAAAAATTGATTTGTCTATGGGAATTTAACATGGGGGAAAAAGTGGTAAGGAAGTGTGGGAGGAGTAAAAAAACGAAATATTTTGGAAATTTACTCCGAAACCTGGCTAGATAGCTTGGATATGATCTAAGTAAGAAAACAAAAGTTAGATTTTAAAAATCGGTCCAGTATTTCTAAAATTCAAAATAATTTCTCCATGTTAAATCCCCATAGACATCTTCACTCCGTGAAGATGTCTATGGGGATTTAACATGGGGAAATTTTGTTTTCGCAATAAAATCAATATTTGACCAAATTTCACGAAATAAAAAGAAGGCTCATTCTTAATTTTTCCTTTAATTTAATATTATGAAAAGAAATCTTGTTTTTGAATTGTTTATATGGCCGTATAATTTGGGCAGCTTTCATGAAACAGACAGTAGTCAATAATTGTATATGTTCGGGCCAGTGAAAATTGCTTTCTTGTCCCACAGGTTGAAGTAACGGACCGAGGTCTATAAATACATTAAATATGCCTAAAAGCATCAATAAATGAAAAAAAAATAAGCTAAAAAATTATTTTTTTACCCCCTCCATATGATTCATTATGAATCATATGGAGGGGGTAAAAAAAAAATTGGCGGCAGGACAAGGCGAGACATTTGATTCTTGTGATAATATTTGGCCACAATGTTTATCTAGGGAAGGTGCTTTGTTTTGCATATGACCCACGTCCGACCACCCATGGTCAAGGTCACTGAGGACTTTTTATTTGTTTAGTTGTTTTTTTTCTTTTTTATTTTTGTTTTTGTATTATCTAGGCTGTCAAGGTCACTTGTTTGTAAGGCAAAAATGTTACGTTATTTTTTTATTATCTAGGCTGTCGGTACGACCCTCGTTCGACCGCGCAAGGTCACTGAGGACTTTTTATACGACCGTTTTTAAAAAACGGTACGTATTATGTTTTACCACATGGCGGGCCGGCGGGCGGGTCGGCGGGTCGGCGGGTCGGCGGGTCGGCGGCTGAAGAAAAAGTGCATAGTTCGTGTACACAACTCCTCCGAAACCGTTCAGTCGATCGATCTGAAACTATACACACGTCTTCTACACATATTGAAGATGTGCACCTTGGTGTTTTTATGCCGAAAAAATATTTTTTAACAAAAATATCACCTTTTTAACTTCGCCACTTTTTCTACATTTTTCTATACAGTTCTATATACGGTACAGAGTTTGTGTACACAACTCCTCCGAAATCGTTCAGTCGATCGATCTGAAACTATGCACATGTCTTCTACACATATTGAAGATGTGCACCTTGGTGTTTTTATGCCGAAAAAATATTTTGTAACAAAAATATCACCTTTTTAACTTAGCCATTTTTTCTACATTTTTCTATACAATTCATTATTCTATATACGGTACAGAGTTTGTGTACACAACTCCTCCAAAACCGTTCACTCGATCGTTCTGAAACTATGCACACGTTTTTTACACATATTGAAGATGAGCACCTTGGTGTTTTTATGCCGAAATTATTGTTTTTAACAAAAATATCACCTTTTTAACTTAGCCATTTTTTCAACATTTTTCTATACAATTCTATATACGGTACAGAGTTTGTGTACACAACTCCTCCGAAACCGTTCAGTCGATCGTTCTGAAACTATACACACGTTTTTTACACATATTGAAGATGAGCACCTTGGTGTTTTTATGCCGAAATTATTGTTTTTAACAAAAATATCACCTTTTTAACTTAGCCATTTTTTCAACATTTTTTCACTATACAATTCTATATACGGTACAGAGTTTGTGTACACAACTCCTCCGAAACCGTTCAGTCGATCGTTCTGAAACTACACACACGTCTTCTGCACATATTGAAGATGTGCACCTTGGTGTTTTTATGCCGAAAACATATTTTTTAACAAAAATATCACCTTTTTAACTTAGCCATTTTTTCTACATTATTGTATCCAATTCCCTATCATTTCTACTTTACACTCTACTTTTCTATCTCTGCCTAAATTAGTATACATGTTTAACACAACGAGATTAATAAATAATGCTATTGACTTTCAAATTCTCATTAATGTTTCTTGCCTTGGTGACAGCTTCACATTTCTGCATCTTCGCTGTCTGGCCCATATTCGACGGGCGTATTTTGTGACTTGCGGCACTCTTGTTCTTTTTTATTATCAATAATGCAAAGACTGATAATACTGGTTATGGCTATCTACCTCCAGATATCGGTGAGTGCCACGAGGGGTAAGACGCTGTTTGAGAAACTGAACACTGCGTGGGCCAGTCTGCAGATGAGCGTCAACAGTGTCGTCGACTCAAAACTCGACCACATCTCGAAGGACGTCAACCCCGGTATTAAACAGGTACGTCTGGCCGGCATTGTAAGGAGTAAAAAACATGTTTTGGATGCACATATTAACCCTTCCTACGCTGTTGACGGAAACTGCCGTCTGCTGTTTTTCATTTTTGCTTTAATTCTTAACAAAACACTGGTTTTGACAGCACATGAGAATCGTCTCCACTGGAGACGATTCTCATGTGCTGTCAAAACCAGGTTTTTGTCGAGAATATTGAAAATAAAACATTTCCAGCAGACGACAATATTTAATTCAGCGTAGTTAGGGTTAATCAATTTTGCATTCTCTCTGGATCTGTAGATTTGTATCTGCTTTCTCTGGTTCAATGACTTTTGGAGAAAAGAAGTCTTCAATATTTGTGTTAAATATTTAAGTACGTTATATAACCACATGTTTACACCCTCGGACAATTTTGATTTGCGTGATTTTGCACTTACGAACATTTTAGCCGTACAAAGTTTGGTGAAACGGCCCCCAGTTGTATAACAAATCCTCCTTGTGACAGCTGCTTGAGAAGAAAGAGGGGCTGTTCAGGAAGAACATGATGGGCAAGCGGGTAAACTACGCGGCGCGCTCCGTCATCTCACCCGACCCCAACATCAACACGAGCGAGATCGGCATTCCAGAGGTGTTCGCGACAGCCCTCACCTACCCCCAGCCCGTCACACCCTGGAACATACACGAACTGAGGCAGGCCGTCATCAACGGACCCAAGAAACACCCAGGGTAATCCACTGCATCTCCGGGAAGTCTGGGGCCATTAAACCTCTCGCCCCTAAATGACTGGCATAGACTTGTTCATGCTAAATTTGTGGTTTAGTTTGCTAACCCTTTCGCCCCTAAATAACTGAAATGGATTTTGATATGTTGATTTTCAGACAAATTCAATCGTCATAAAATAATTTTCAGACTAGTCCATTTATAAAAAAACGGGGTGTTTTGTTCCTAAAAATATGAACAATTACTTGCAAAAAGTGTAGATCCTGATGAGACGGCTCGTTACGAGCCGTCTCATCTGGATCTACACTGTTTGCAAACACTGCCATAGAGGTCTGTAGTGTTGAAAGGGTTAGTCATGTGAGGAACATGTTTTCTAAAGTCTGAAAAATACTGACAAACACTGTAGATCTTGATGAGATGACTAGTCTGGATCTACATTGTTTACTATGTTGGTCTGTCGGGTTCAAATTGTTAATCCATGTATCTACAATCTCCATTTATTGTGAGTTAAATCAAATATGGGGTCTGGTCACCAAGGAAACATAAATATGTTGTCAACGAAAGTCACGTGACAGTACGCTTGCTGTGAACAAATACTTTGGAAAGTGATTTACTTTAAATGGCCTATTTGGGATGTCATAAGCTGTATTTTGTTATTCATATCCAACTGAAACGAACATTTTGTCAGTTTTCTACTAATATAAACCATTTTGGTTGGCATCATGTAAATAAATAAAGAAGGAAGAACAGATAAAAATGAAACAACAGACACCGCTTCATTTATCGCGTTAAATGCCGATTAAATTGTGACAACAACATAATTCTGTTTGTATTGTTGTTTTCATGAGCGTTATATGTCTCTGTCAGAAGCTTCTGTTAGAAAGTGATTGTCATGGTTTGTATGTCACAATGGGGAGGGGGTGTGTATCTGTGCCCAGTTAGCTCAGTCGGTCAAGCGATGGGATCGTAAACCATTAGCCGATTTCACCAAAATTGCAAAGTACTTATCTATCTAAGTATACTTTGAGGGAGTAAACATTTATATTCCGCAAATGAATTATTCCATATAGAACTAACGACTGCATATATTTGATGAGTATGCAGACTTATTATACTGAATTTATTACATTATCACAGCCAAAATGGCTGTGATAATGTAATAAATTCAGTATAATAAAAAATAATAAATTTATCCTTAAATTGAAAATTTCTCCCTCAAAGAATACTTTATTTATTACATTATCACATTTATCATTAAATTGAAATCATGTGTTTATATACGTGTTCTCCCTCAAAGTGTACTTTGTGGTGAACGAGGACGGCAGCAAGGTGATGCTGGACGAAGCCTCGCCCGCCCAGCGAAAGTCAATCGCCAACCAACTACTCAAACCCACCACCACCTACAATGGCAAGGTGCTAACAGGAACCAAAAAGGTACACACATTGCCTGTTACTGGTACTGGGGCCCGTTTCACTAAACTTTGTACAACTAAAATGTTTGTATGTGCAAATTTAGGATCGTCTGGCAATTTCAATTGATGGATTTACATTTATTGAGCATAGGCTGCATATGCATCCTATGCTCAATAAATGTAAATCCAATAATTGTTTACAAGAAAACATTGTTAATGTCAAATTTACATAAATAATCATAATTACATCATAATTTTGCACTTGCAAACATTTTAGTCATACAAAGTTTAGTGAAACGGCCCCCTGGTCTATGGTACAATGATTAAAATATGTGTTAAGAATAATTTTGTGTTTGTAGTGTCCATATAGGCTTACTATCTATTCCAATTGTCTTTCCAACCTGTGTAGCTCAATATGCAGCCCGACCATTCTAGTACATTCTCGTATCCTGACGCCTCGAACGAAGCAATATACATATGACGCAAGCCATATGATTTTGTACCCAAGAAGATATGCAATTTTTCATGAAAAATATTATCAGAAACTGGGATAGTTCATGTACATGACATCAAATGTGTAAATAACGTCAATAGTTGACGGAATTGGCAGTGCAAATGCGGAATAGAATTTTCTGTCATATTTAGTCCACAATTACAGAAAACATTGTAATGTTTGTAAATATTTTTCATGAATTATTGATCAATATTGCACATCTTCTTGGGTACAAAATCACATGGCCTGTGTGTCGTGTAAGGCTACAGCTACAGAGCTGAGCTGGTAAAACACTCAATACTACAATGTTATCTTGCTTCACCATCATATATAGATGACAATCACAAAAGCATACATAATTTTGTCAGTCTGTGAAATTGTGGCTGTGACTGGAGATATGCGACTTATGGGCAATACAGTGCAACCTCTACAAAAGCCACCCGTGGGAAGACACAACAGTGACTGCTGTAGGGAGGTTAAATATAGAGGCAATTGTCCATTTGGGAAATTAAATATTGGCTGTTACAGAGAGGGTGTTGATGTAGAGAGGTGACAACCATTGTAGACCAAAATCAGCGGTCGGATCAGAACCTCACAATATGTTTTTCTTCGGCATGTATACACAGCCTTATACTATACACTGTCTTAACCCTTTCAACACCACAGGCCTATATATTGGTATTGGCAAAACGTGTAGATCCAGATGAGCCGTCTCATCAGGATCTGCACTTTTCGCAAGTAATTTTTATATTTTTGAGAACAAAAACACTCCCTTTCATAAATGGACTAGTCTGAAAATCATTTTGTCATGGTTGGATTGGTTTCAAAATTAACATATCGAAATCCATTCCAGTTACTTAGGGGTGAAAAGGTTAAAGGTACATGCCCATGTGCCAGGTTATAATATAGGGAGGCATATTTTGTTCGTCCATACATTAGATATAACATTGTTCGGGCAAAATTAACAGTCGTGAACTATTTCCGGACGATATAATTGGCATTTTTATACTTCGTATATCAAACATGAATTTTCACACTCATATCAGGAGCGATAACCGTGTTTCCTTAAAATGTTAACTGACATTACTATTTCTTCCCTGTAATTACTTTTTGATGGGCAATGATCATACTTATTAATCTGTCGAAAATATTAATTTTTCAGGTGATTCATTTAATTAGTATAAACTAGAAAAAAAGTCGATGGCGCGCCATCGCAATATACCCACTTTCCCCAAATGCTAAGTCCGAAAGGGGGAGGTTATCCATGATGGAGGGTCGGATAAAAAATCCGAATTCACTTTGCGCATCAGCACATCAAAACGAAGCTACGAAGCAAATATCAGATGCGTAGGTATTAAGGTGAAAAAGTTTTTCGACCTACGAGGAAAAATAGTGAAATTCTAAGTCCGAAAGGGGGAGATAATCCATGATGGAAGGTCGGATCAAAAATCCGAATTCACTTTGCGCATCATAACGAAGCTACATATCAAATATCAGAAATGTAGGTATTAAGGTGAGAAAGTTTTTCGACTTACAATGAAAAATAGGGAAATTCTGAGTCCGAAAGGGGGAGATAATCCATGATGGAGGGTCGGATCAAAAATCCGAATTCACTTTGCGCATCTGCACATGATAACGAAGCTACATAGCAAATGTGAGGCGCGTAGGTATGAAGGTGAAAAAGTTTTTCGAGTTACAAGGAAAAAATGGGAAATTCTGAGTCCGAAAGGGGGAGATAATCCATGATGGAGGGTCGGATCAAAAATACGAATGCACTTTGCGCATGTGCACATGATAACGAAGCTACATAGCAAATATGAGGCGCGTAGGTATGAAGGTGAAAAAGTTTTTCGAGTTACAAGGGAAAAATGGGAAATTCTGAGTCCGAAAGGGGGAGATAATCCATGATGGAGGGTCGGATCAAAAATCCGAATTCACTTTGCGCATCTGCACATGATAACGAAGCTACATAGCAAATGTGAGGCGCGTAGGTATGAAGGTGAAAAAGTTTTTTGAGTTACAAGGAAAAAATGGGAAATTCTGAGTCCGAAAGGGGGAGATAATCCATGATGGAGGGTCGGATCAAAAATACGAATGCACTTTGCGCATGTGCACATGATAACGAAGCTACATAGCAAATATGAGGCGCGTAGGTATGAAGTTGAAAAAGTTTTTCGAGTTACAAGGAAAAAATGGGAAATTCTGAGTCCGAAAGGGGGAGATAATCCATGATGGAGGGTCGGATCAAAAATACGAATGCACTTTGCGCATGTGCACATGATAACGAAGCTACATAGCAAATATGAGGCGCGTAGGTATGAAGGTGAAAAAAGTTTTTCGAGTTACAACAAGGAAAAAATGGGAAATTCTGAGTCCGAAAGGGGGAGATAATCGATGATGGAGGGTTGGATCAAAAATCTGAATTCACTTTGCGCATCTGCACATGATAACGAAGGTACATACCAAATATCAGGCGCGTAGGCATGAAGGTGAAAAAGTTTTTCGAGTTACAAGGAAAAAATGGGAAATTCTGAGTCCGAAAGGGGGAGATAATCCATGATGGAGGGTCGGATGAAAAATCCGAATTCACTTTGCGCATCTGCACATGATAACGAAGCTACATAGCAAATATCAGGCGCGTAGGTATGAAGTTGAAAAAGTTTTTCAAGTTACAAGAAACGTGACGGACGGACGGACACTCGTGACGAAAACAATATACCCATTTTTTCCCAAAAAAGTGGGTATAATAATTCAAAAATACCATGCCTCATTTGCATATGAAAATAGCCTGATACCACCGCGCGTCACTATCAGTAAAATAAATATTACTAAATGATTATATCTGTATAGCGGCCACTCGTAATTTTTAGAAGTGGTGGAATAGTGACACACTTATTTAATTCCTATAAAGAACATTTTGGGCCTACTGCGTGGGCATGTACCTTTAATAATGTTTGCAGGTTTACCGCCATTTGAAGAATGGGGACGTTCTGTTGGTAAACCGACAACCGACACTACACAGACCCAGTATACAGGCACACACGGTAAATACGATTCTGAACATTATTCTCAACACAATCCCCATGATACAAGTTAATTACGACACATTCAGCTGTTCAGTCCTAGATCAACCTGCACAACTGAACTTACATGGGGCCTGTAGCCGATTTAACCAACATTGCAAAGTATACTTTGAGGGAGTAATCATTTATTTTTCCTGAAATGCATTATTTCATATAGAACTAACGACTGCATATATTTGATGATTAAAAGTATGCAAAATTATTATACTGAATTTATTACATTATCACAGCCAAATGGCTGTGATAATGTAATAAATTCAGTATAATAAAAATTAATAAATTTATCCCAAAATTGAAAATTTCTCCCTCAAAGTATACTTTACTAGAAATGTATACTTTGCAATGTTGGTGAAATAGGCTACAGGTTGCACAAAACTTCTGTTATACCTCTGTTAGCTTAACAAACTGTTAAATCTTTAACACTGTTAAATCAAAATATCTGTTAGCTTAACAGACTGTTAAATCCTTAACACTGTTAAATCAAAACATCTGTTAGCTTAACAAACTGTTAAATCCTTAGCACTGTTAAATCAAAACTTCTGTTAGCTTAACAAACTGTTAAATCCTTAACACTGTTAAATCAAAACCTCTGTTAGCTTAACAGACTGTTAAATCATTAACACTGTTAAATCAAAACATCTGTTAGCTTAACAGACTGTTAAATCCTTAACACTGTTATATCAAAACCTCTGTTAGCTTAACAGACTGTTAAATCCTTAACACTGTTAAGGATTTAATAGTCTGTTAAGCGAACAGAGGTTTTGAGCAACCAGGCACAGATTAATGTACGTGACTTCGATAGCTCCATACCAAGCTGCAGCTATGTGCTTGCTCACCGTGAGATGTCTCTATACATCAGACTTTGGTTGGTGACCACTGTCCAGTAGCCTATTTCATCAACATTGCAAAGTATACTTTCCTAGCAAAGTATACTTTGAGGGAGCAATCATTGATTTTTCCGAAATGCATTATTTCATGCAGAACTAACGATTGCATATATTTGATGATTAAAACTATGCAGAATTATTATACTGAATTTATTACATTATCACAGCCAAAATTGGCTGTGATAATGTAATAAATTCAGTATAATAAAAATTAATAAATTGATCCTAAATTGAAAATTTCTCCCTCAAAGTATACTTTGCTACTAAAGTATACTTTGCAATGTTGATGAAATAGGCTACTGGTGCTTGATAAAATATTTTATACAGTGTCAAAAAACTATATTCTGAAATAAATATGCGCAATTTGACCTTGACCTACTTTTTGCGCTTCGTTATTGAGTTTTTGTGTCCATTTGTTACTCACTGTAACAGCTACAACCACCAGGCTTGGACAACATATCTGCCAGTGGAGTACACCAGAAACTGCAGTACGACATGACCTTCACTTGACCTACTTCTTCTATACAGACCATAGTATATATTTAGGGGTGGAAGGGTTAACCCTTTCAACACCACAGGCCTGTAGAGTGGTATTGGCAAAAAGTGTAGATCCAGATAAGCCGGCTCGTGACGAGCCGTCTTATCGGGATATGCACTCTTTGCAAGTAATTTTCATATTTTTAAGATTAAAAATTTTCCCTTTTCGTAAATGGACTAGTCTGAAAATCCATTCCTGTTACTTAGGGGTGAAGTGGAGCGCCGTGGCGTAATGGTTAGTGTGTCGGACTACTGATCCAAGGGTCGTGGGTTCGAGCCTGACTAGCGGCGTGCATTGTGTCCTTGAGCAAGACACTTTATCCACACTGCTCCAGTTCACCCAGCTGTAAATGGGTACCGATAATTCGTAGTTGCTCTGTAAATACGAATTACCGGCTTCTCTCAAAAATCTCTACCTCCGTTCTTTCTCCCATTCTTTGGAGACGGCATGCAAGGTCATAGAGCCAGTGCCGCCGTTAAATATAAGCTAAAAAAAACAAAAAAACTTAGGGGTGAAAAGGTTAAGGACCATTCAATTGTATCCACCCATGTGTCCCCAGCAGCCTATTTCACCAACATTGCAAAGTATACTTTTCTAGCAAAGTATACTTTGAGGGAGTAATCATTTATTTTTCCTGAAATGCATTATTTCATATAAATCTAACAACTGCATATATTTGATGATTAAAAGTATGCAGAATTATTATACTGAATTTATTACATTTTATCAGGTAACCCACCCAGCATTGACCGAATACATACTGACTGATAACATATTGTTGTATCAGGCATTGACCTGATATCAACATCCGGGTTACAACAAAGTGAAAACGGACGTTCCATTGGTCGGTTGACGTCACGTGACGTTACCGAATGACGTCAGTGTAATGACGCAACGTAAACAAGTCCTCGTTCTGTCCATAGATAACGACGTCATCTTCGAGCATAAAACGTTACCTGATAAATAGAATACCAGACTAGTGTATTTTGATATCAAGTTTATCAGGCTCGGCTCGGAAACGGTAGGAATTCCTCGGCAAGCCTCGGAATTCCTACGCGTTTCCTAGCCTTGCCTGATAAACTTGATATCAAAAGACACTAGCCTGGTATTCTCTATATCACAGCCAAATTGGCTGTGATAATGTAATAAATTCAGTATAATAAAAATTAATAAATTTATCCTAAAAGTGAAAATTTCTCCCTCAAAGTAGACTTTGCTAGTAAAGTATACTTTGCAATTTTGATGAAATCGGCTACAGGCGCGTGTACTGCCTAATGAGAAGACCCTGCGACTGCACTATGCCAACTGTAAGGCGTACAATGCTGACTTTGACGGGGACGAGATGAACGCCCACTTCCCCCAGAACGAGATCGCCCGCGCCGAGGCTTACACCATAGGTAGGCGTGGTCCATCGTGACAAAGGTGTATCAACCCTTAGAATATGGGAAACAAAAATTGTAGTCTGCTTTTGTTTTATTTTTTTCTTCTTTCTCAATAAAAACATGATTTGACACCACTTTAGAATCATTTCCATTGGAAATGATTCTAAAGGTGTGTCAAACCAGGTTTTGATAAGATACATGTAAAATAAACCACAGATGACAACATTTAATTCAACATTGTAAGGGTTAAGTAAGTACGAGTACAACTGAGTGTATAACACATCTGTCAATGCACAGCTACATCATTAGAAGGCTTCTTTAACCCTTCCTACGCTGTTGACGGAAATTACTTCTGTTGTTTTTCATTTTTGCTTAAATTCTTAACAAAAAACTGGTTTTGACAGCACATGAGAATCGTCTCCAGTGGAGACGATTCTCATGTGCTGTCAAAACCAGGTTTTTGTCGAGAAATATTGAAAATAAAACATTTCCCGCAGACGATAAAATTTAATTCAGCGTAGTAAGGGTTAACTAAATGACACTCGGTGTGTTTTATATGTGGAGGCTGATGTGATTGTACATCAATGTTCAAACTTTACTTAAATTGTCGTCTGCTGTAGTTTATATTTTTCTTCATTCACAATACAAATATGCTTTGACAGCACTGTAGAATCAGTTTCATTGGAAATCATTCTACAGTGCTATCAAAACATGTGTTTGATGAGAAAAATAGAAAATAAAAAACATGTGACAACAAAACGTAATTCAGTCTTGTTAATAAACATGCTATGGCTGCACATAGGTATCGATTTTGCTAAAGTGTTGTTAAAACATGTGTTGGATAAGAAAAATAGAAACTAAACAGCAGACTACAAAATTGAATTAAGGATTGTAATAGTTAAGCTGTGGTAGATCTACAATTGTTGCAATTGTCTCGATGCCTGTGTAAGCTGTTGATATATGTGGCTGTGACTGGAGGAATGGGGCTGATGGGATTTGTGACCAGTATAGCTCATGATCAAATTGCACACTCCCGCCTGATAACTATCTATATTGCTTGATAGAAGCATGATCGGTGTTTCACTGATGGAAAGGCGAATAGTGCAGATCCTGATCAGACTGTGCAGATGCACAGGCTGATCTGGATCTACACTGATCGCAAAACCCATAAGCCTCATTTCTCCAGTCACAGCCTCATATTTATTTGTTTTACCTACAGCGAGCACAGACTACCAGTATCTAGTTCCAAAGGACGGGACGCCACTGGCCGGCCTCATCCAGGATCACATGGTGTCTGGTGTCACACTCACCCTCCGCGGCAGATACTTCCTCAAGTAAGACTGTCCTTGTTACTGTAATGGTAGGGATTGCTTGTGGCCTAGGGGTTAGAACACGGGCATAGCAAAATACTGTCATAATATTTCCATTCAACTGGTCTTTTGGATGAGACTTGTAACCGAGGTCCCATCCCTAAATGACCTTAACTGTTGCTGGGACGTTAAACCCATTCACTTTCACTTTATTACTGGAATGTACAGATGATACATAATTTTAGGACCATCTGAATTTTAGGCACATTAGGGCAAGGTACCCATTCTAAATTTTGAAGAATTATCCCTTTATAATTCCAGCACAAAAATATTTACACAATTCCCTAACATTTGATTGGTCCGTACCAAGTATCTGTCCAAAATTTATATCCCAGTAAACTCCCATGCCGAACTACTTTCCGTAACCGTCAGGCGCGTGTTAAAATAATTCTTAAGAAAACGAAAAATAAACACATTTTCTTGATGAATTTATTTCAAATGCTGGAATTATAAGGAATGAATGGCCTTTTTGTGGAATTTATCGGGGATATAAACTTGGAAAAGTCGCGGGAATACTGGACGAGGCCTTCCGGCCTTCGTCCAGTATTCCCGCGACTTTTCCAAGTTTATACCCCGATAAATTCCACAAAAAGGCCATTCATTCCTATAATGTAGTTGCAGGTGGCTTAATTACTGCAAAATTTAGTGTCGAGGGAGCGTTAGCAAAATATCACCATGCAGATGTTTACTGAACATGATTGGGAAACATGTTGAATCTTCTGTGAATGAAGATGACTGTTTCCAAACATTGTAGAAAATTTGCAAATGCAGACTTTTCTCTAATCTTAGTAATTTTCATGTTGTAATTCTGTGAAATAACGTAATAGCAGTGTTTTACAGGCACTGGGCCTAGAAAGTGATGAGATTACAGGGCTCCAGATTAGGAATTATTAATTGGCTATTGTCACTCCCATCATTTCTGAAGCAATTGGGTATTTCAAAATTTTAATTGGGTAAAATAAAATCACACCACTGTTTACAGATCAACAGACAGGATGTATTGAATAGTTTGCTTCGAAATGAAAACATGTCTTGGCATTTCATTAGAATTGTCTCCATGGAGACAATTCTAATGAAATACCAAGATGTGTTTTCTTAGAAAATAAGACAAATATGCTATATTTGTGGTATATATGCAGCAGGTATCATAAAATTTGTATTGCTTTTTGATACTCGCTACTTTCGATTTCAATTGGGTTTTTGGCAATTTTAATTGGGTATGTAAGCAAATACGCAGCTTATCTGGAGCTCTGAGATTAGGTAAAACTAGTTCAATTGTAGATTTGTATCATATTTCTGAACCTAATTGTATATGTAAATAGACTGTAAACAATTGGATTGGTAAAAAAAATAGTTTATAATACTGAAAAATAACTAACTTGGTTATAAATGTGGTATACTATTATGATTTCACAACAAAAATTAAAGAAATTGTGTTGTTAGTACATGTACAGCGAAAATGTAGTTTCCAATATCATGTACATGTACTTGAATATAATGCATGTTTTGGGGAATGTGATCAAATAAAATGCAATTGCATAAATCTTGAGACATCATCTGAGACACACAGTCACTTTAATGGTTTATATCTCATGGATTTGTGAATTACAGAGACGACTACTGTAAGCTGGTGTACGCTGCCTTGGTAGACAAGTCCGGCCCGGTCAAGATGCTGCCACCCACCATCCTGAAGCCATACAGACTCTGGTCAGGCAAACAGGTCAGTCACATTGACCACCCCTGCAATTCTGCTTCCATCCTTTCCCATTCAGGGCCCAGTTGCTGAAAACCTCTGTTAGCTTAACGGTCTGTTCATTAAGCTACAGAGGTTTTGAGCAACCGGGCCCTGGCTGCTTGAGACCTGGGGGCCGTTACGGTTTCACTAAACTTTGTACGACTAAAATGTTCATAAGTGCAAATTTATGATCGTCTGGAAATTTCAATTGATGGATTTACATTTATTGAGCATAGGCTGCATATGCAGCCTATGCTCAATAAATGTAAATCCAATAATTGTTTACGCGAAGACATTGTTAATGTGAAATTTACAGACTATCATAATTTTGCACTTACAAACATTTTAGTCGTATGAAGTTTAGTGAAACGGCCCCCTGGAGTGAAATAGGCTCTGAAATTATCTCCCTTGTTGTAGCAACGTATTTGGCGAGTATGTGGAAAACACTTTTACTTTTTTTTTCCAAATCAATATTGGCGAAATGTAATTAGGGCTAAATTGGGAATGTGTTTAAACATACTTTTGTTGTTTATAACTTAGTTATGGCTCTCACCTTAAACACATGTTAATAGAAAGTAATCGGTGGACGATCAAATTTAATGCACCAGTGTAAGAGTTAATCAATTGAGAGCTTGAATTTTGGCAAACAGTAAGGCACATACCAGCATCATGGTCATCACAGTATTCTATGAATTGTAGGTGCTGTCTACAGTTGTGCTAAATGTGATACCAGAGAACAAGCCACCATTGTCTCTCACTGGCTCGGCCAAAATACCCGAAAAGGTAAGCAGTTTTACACAAACAAGCTCTACTGTAATAGTGAAGACTTAACCATTTCACCTCTAAGTAACTTTAATGGAATTTGATCTGTTAATCGTGAAACCAATCCAATCATCACAAACTGATTTTCAGACTAGTCCATTTATGGAAAAGGGGGTGTTTTTGTTCTCAAAAATATGAAATATCTTGCAAAAAGTGCAGATCCTGATGAGACGGCTCGTCACGAGCCGGCTCATCTGGATCTACACATTTTGCCAATACCACTATACAGGCCTGTGGTGGTGTAAGGGTTAAGTGGTTGTCCATTCTTCCTCCTTCTTTACACCAACTACACAATCTGATAGCTGAGGATTACATCGGGAAAACCTGTCCGTATATGACCTTGTTGTCACATGAAAAATAATTTCTTTCAAATTTATACCTTTTTTAACTGCAGTAGCTTTCAACGTGACTGGAGCAAAATTTTGTATAGCTTTATATTAGCAATGTCAAGATAATCTGCAACCAAAATGATGTGTAAATAAGTGCTTGTACTGTGACTACGAGCCAATAAAACGGCTATACACATATATCTTCATTCAAATTGGAACCCATCTACCATAGAGATTTATTCTCTGGTACAAGTTATGCACACTAAAATCTAACATCAACAGCCATAATTCTATTGTACCTATTACATGTTTCAGAACTGGATTAAAGTTAAGAAATCGACAGTGCCCACTCCGCCGTACATGGGTGAAAGTGACGTGATTATACGGCAAGGGGAGCTACTCTGTGGTGTGCTGGACAAGGGCCATTATGGGCCGACGCCCTTCGGCCTCGTCCACAGCTGCTACGAGGTATGCGCAAAACAAAAATTGTCATCTGCTGTTGTTTCATATTTTGTCTATTTTCTCAATAAAAAACATAGTTTGACAGTACTTTGGAATCATTTTCATTGGTCAATGATTCTAAAATGTTGTCAAACCATGTTGTTGAAAAATTTACTACATGTTACCCCTTAGAATGCAAGATACAAAAAGTGTCTGCTGTTGTTTTATATTTTGTTTTCATTCTCAATTAAAACATGGTTTGACAACACTTTAGAATCATTTCCATTGGAAATGATTCTAAAGTGTTGTCAAACCTTGTTGCTGATGAGAAAAATGCAAAATAAAAAGCAGACGGACAAGTGTAATTCAGTATTGTAAGGGTTAAACTGTTAATGCCAAAGGGAATGGCCTAGTTAGAGCATTGCTGGCATACAGATCTGGATCTACACTGGTCGCAAATCCCATCTGTCACATTTCTCCAGACACAGCCACATATATGAATCTCCATTTTATTTTGTAGCTACTACACTCGTTTATGCAAAGTCTAGGCGACTGTGAGGAAAATACTTTGAGTTTAATAAAATTTTAGTTATTATATAGGAAAACATGTACCAAGAATTTGACTTTGAGTTATCAGTAGTTTGACTTAACCCTTTCAACACCAAAAAGAGTAGTTCCAGATGAGCCGGCTCATGAAGAGCCGTCTCATCAGGATCTGCCCTTTTTGCAAGTAATTTTCATACATTTGAGAACAAAAACACCCCCTTTTCATAAATGAACTAGATTGACGGTCATTCATATTGGTTGCAAATTCAACATATCAAAATCCATTCCATTTACTTAGGGGTGAAAGGGTTAAGAAAGTTTTAGGTACTGAGTGTATACTGTATTGTCTTCCATTGCAGTTATATGGGGGTAAAATAGCCGGTTTGATGCTGACCTGCTTTGGGCGCCTGTTCCTCAACTTCCTGCAGATACAAGGCTTCACGCTCGGTGTCGAAGACATCCTAGTCACTTCAAAGGTACATGTTGGTGTGGTTTGGGGAAATTAAGGTTATTATGATACCACAGTGATAGTTGTTGGGAGGCATACAATGTTTACCCTGTCCGTCCATCCGTTTGCAGACAAGTTTAATTTCCATGAGATTATTTGACTATCGTATATCCGACTTCACATGTACATTGATAACAACCATGGGAAGAACCCTATTGAATGTAAGTTTCGTCTCTTCAAGGTCAAGGTGACGGGTGCTAATCTTGATTGTTTATTGTGCATTTCTACGTAATAACGCTACTACCGTCTATCCTATCTTTGTGATGCTTAATGTGTCCATTCATATGAACCACACGAAGAACCATATTTAATGTGGGTTTCAAGGGTGCTAGTTTGCTGTTTTGGTCTTGATAGTTCACCAGCAGTGACGATTTGTTTAACAAACAGTATATGATCTGATCAGACTGTGGATGCACATGATGTACTGGGGCTGCTACACTGGTCTCATATAACCCATAAGTCCCATTTCTCCAGGCACACACACATATTTAGAGCTTACATTGTCCATTATTTCAAAACATTCAGTAAGTGGGTGTGCTCACTAATCAAGAGCAAATTAAAATGTCGGTATATCGATCAGTGTACCCAGATATCATTTGTATATGACCGTGCTGTTAACCCTTTGAACCCAAACGTCCGCTATAGCGCTTTATGTAAACAGTGCAGATCCAGATCGTAACGATCAGGATCTGCACTGGATCTGTACAGGCGGGCGGGCGGGCACAGCTTCCAGAGTTCTACTTAACGGATTGTAACCAAATTCAGTATACATGTTTATCACGGCAAGACGAAGAAACCTATTGATTTTCAAAGATTTCCGATGACTTATCTCCCCTTGACGGCCATTTTTATTTTTCGCACTCTGTATCCTCAAGTTCTACTTTAACGATCATAAACCAAATTCGGTATACATGTTTATCACGGCAAGACAAAGGAAAATATATTGATTTTGAAAATTTTCCCCTTGGCGTCCATTTTTTCATTTTTGGACTGTATCTTTGTCCACACAATAACTGATTTTCTACGTTACAGATCATAACCAAATTCAGTATACATGTTTATCACGTCAAGATGAAGAACCCTGTAGGTTTTCAGTGAGTTATCTCCCCTAGTTGACTGGCTTTGCAAGGCGTATATTGTGACCTTTGGCACTCTTGTTGAAAGTAATTTTCATATTTTTGAGAACAAAAACACCCTCTTTTCATAAATGGACTAGTCTGAAAACCATTTTGTGACGTTTGGATTAGTTGCAAAAGTAACACATCAGATAAATTTCAGTTACTTAGGGGTAAAAGGGTTAAGACCCGAATCACGCAATCAATCCTTTGATGGCAGGCAGATAAAAAGCGCCAGAAGATCATAGAGAAGTCACCGCGGTGTGGCGAGGCCGTTGCCAAGAAAGGTTTGGAGCTTGACGTCACCGCAGACCACGACACCATAGTGACCGCTCTGAAGACCGCCCATTTCTGTGGCAATGACCGACAGATGCGCGAACTTGACCAGGCCATGAGGAGCCAGACCAATGACATCCAGAACAAAATTGTCAAGTAGGTTGGGTATATAGTTTACCCGTCTGATATTTTTAAATAGTGTCTATAGACCAGTAGCATATTTCACCAACAGTGCAAAGTATACTTATCTAGCAATTATAAATTTATTAATTTTTATTATACTGAATTTATTACATTATCACAGCCATTTAAAGTATAAGTATAATAATTCTGCATACTTTTAATCATCAAATATATGCAGTCGTTAGTTATATATGAAATAATACATTTCGGGGAAAATAAATGATTACTCCCTCAAAGTATACTTTGCTAGATAAATGGGGGTTTAAAGATGGGCTACATAGACAGTTTTATAAAAGCGATAAAAGCATCATGGGTAAAAAGAATATGTGATGATAAAAACCATGGCCAGTGGAAACTGCTATACACACAGAAACTTGAACCATTTGGTGGGAAACTACTTTTCGAATGCAATATAAAACCACAGGATATAAAACACTTATGTAAAGAACATACTTTCCTATTCAATGTTTTGACATCATGGGCTAACATCAATTTCTCAGAAAAAAACGAAAGTATATCAAAAGAAATTATATGGAATAATTATAATATAAAGTATCAAAACAAAACAATATACATCAAATCTTGGCACGAAAGGGGTATTAAATTTATAGAACAGTTATATGATTATAGAGTAAACAAATTTATCGGTTTTAATTTTGAATGGAAAAATATATACACAATTTGTATGCAATTTACAATAGATACCACACTACGGAATTGTCAGTATAAATATTTAATGAGAATCATAGGCACAAATAATTTATTACTTAATTATGGCATGGTACCAAGTAGTTTATGTGATTTTTGCAGCATGAATGTGGAAAATATAAAACATTTATTCTGGGAATGCCCAAACGTACAACATGTATGGTCACAACTAAGAACATTCTTAAATGAAAGAGGTGTGGTTTACGAAATGAATTTTAATACAATTTCATTTGGTGTAAACCAAACAAATCTTATGCTAAACAATTTAATTTCATTATCATACTTGCAAAATATTTCTTGATTAAATGTAAATATGAAAAACAAGAATTGTCAATTAATTTGTTCATGCAATATTTGAAAAGACGAATCAATATTGAAAAAGAAATAGCCACAATGAAAGACAAGCTAGATCTACATATAATAAAATGGGGTAATTTCAACTTTTAACACCCACGTAAGAATTATTAATAAAATAAAAAGACGATCAATATGTACCAAGCGTAGCAAAGTTAATTATATGCTTATTAACAATATATGTCAACTATATTATATTATTGATATAAACGTATAAATCACATGTATTACGAATTACGAGAACAGAAGGAAGACCTCTATCTTTTTTTCTCTTTCCTATAACTCTCTTCTTAAAAAACTCTTCTTAAATAAGCTCACTTTCTAAATACATTATGCATGCTCTTTTCTAGTAAAATGTCATGTGATTTCAACTATGTTTTGTTATACAATAGGTACATGATACATGATGTTTTTAAAAATTGAAAATAAACCATTTAGTAAAAAAAAAAGAAGAGAAGTATACTTTGTAATTTTGATGAAATTGGCTACTGATGTATTAGTAAATCCAATAATGAAATGAGCGAAAAGTTTCTTTATGAGATTTTAAATGAGGGTTTACCCGTCTGCCATTCTAAATTGCAGGATTTATTTCCCCAATGTATTTGCATATCCGATAAAGAAATGAGTTCAAAGTTTCTGTGTAGTATTATCTAATGAAGGGGTCAGTGGAAGAAGGTGGCTATAAAGTACATTAGCCTGAATTAGGGGAGTTATAGTTGATTTATGAACTTGGTAGGATTGTTTGCTCTAGATGCTGAAATATCACTACATCACACAGCCGTGTGCAATATATCCAGCACATTTCCATCCGTGCGCAATTTATATCGGTAGCTGTATGTAAAACTGATTGTGTGAATTTTGCATTAAACACGATTACTTTGCTGCATGTACTATAAATGAAACATGTATCATTGGACAGCCAATCTGTGATTGTGTGGAGCAGTTTCAATATTTCCCATGAGTGTATGTATGTTGTAGTTCGTGTATGCCGTCTGGACTGCAGCAGCTGTTCCCGGCCAACAACCTCCAGCTGATGGTACAGAGCGGTGCCAAGGGATCCACGGTAGGTCATCCCTCGCTGCCCCCGCTAAACTTGCCTCACTTGTAGGCGGGACACTCGGTTGTAGCCAGCTGTAAATGGCTGGAGGTACAGAGCATGGCCAAGGGATCTACAGTAGGTCCTGACTGCCCCCGCTACACTCGCCTCACTTGTAAGTGGGACACTCGGTTGTAGCCAGCTGTAAATGGCTCGAGGTACAGAGAAACTATGTCTATTTAACCCTTTAACCCCTAAGTAACTGGAATGGATTTTGGATATGTTAATTTCGAAACCAATCCAATCATCACAAAATGGTTTTCAGACTAATCCATTTATGAAAAGGGGGTGTTTTTGTTCTCAAATATATGAGAATTACTTTCAAAAAGTGCAGATTCCGATGCTGCGGCTCGTTTCAATTTTCGACTTCATAGACAGAAAATATAAAATCCATATGCAGTAAGGGAGATAAATAATTTTTGTCTTTTACATTTTCTACAATCTCGAATATCTTTCTGTTTCGTCTGTAAGTGAACTGTATACAGATTTCGTGCCTACTGGGCCAGATAGAGTTGAAGTGGAAGCGGCCGCCCCTCATGTTGAGTGGACAGCCCTTACTATAATTCATTGATATTGAACTAGAAAATCAGTCAAAATTTCTGTAAGTGACAGAAAATTCACAGAAAATTCACAGGTCATACATGACCTCTGAATTTTTTGTAACACTGACGGAAAATATAAAATCAAATATTCAATAAGGGAGATAATAAATGTTATTTTACATTTTGTACATAACAACTCTAGTGCCTTACTGTTGCCACTGTAGGTGAACTGAATCCATATCAATATCGGTGAAAACTGGCGATGCGATATGGCAGAGATTTCAATTTCGATTATGAAAGTGTTACTATATCTGCCTTTAGGTGAACTGCATGCAGATCTCGTGTCTACTGGGCCAGATAGAGTTGGAGGGAAAGCGGCCTCCCCTCATGTTGAGTGGACAGACCCTACCGTCATTCCTGCCTTACGATCTGACCCCCCGGGCCGGGGGATTTGTCACGGGGCGCTTCCTCACCGGCATCCGACAACAGGAGTACTTCTTCCACTGTATGGCGGGCCGTGAGGTCAGTTTCTTGGTGTTGATGATGCTGTTCATCAGGGGGCCATTTCACTAAACTTTGTATGACTAAAATGTTCGTCGGTGCAAAATTATGATAGTCTGTAAATTTCACTTTTAACAATGATTTCTTGTAAACAATTATTGGATTTACATTTATTGAGCATAGGCTGCATATGCAGCCTATGCTCAATAAATGTAAATCCGTCGATTGAAATTTCTAGTTGATCCTAAAGTTGCACTTACGAACATTTTAGTCATACAAAGTTTAGTGAAACGGCCCCCAGTGCTTATACCTCTGTTAAATGTCACCTTTAAACGACAGTCACCTTTCTACAACGACGGAGGTTATTCTCCTCATCGGTGACTTTTGTAGAGATGTTGGACTGTACATGCCTTCATGTACTCACATATGAGGCACGCCCTGTGATTTTGTACCTTCAGAAATCTGCGTAATGTCATGAAATACGTTTACAAGATTTATAATATTTTCAGTAAATGACGTCTAAAGTTGACAAAACTTTCAGAGTACATGCAGAACACTATTCCGCATGTACTCTGAAAATTTTGTCAGCTTTTTACTTTATTTATGAAAAATATTGTAAATTGAATGAAATTACGCACATATGTCCGAAGGTACAAAATCGCATGGCGTGTCTGTCATACAATGACAAGACTTGTATTTGTAATTTTCTGTTCAGAATTTAAAGTTTTGTCATTATTTCTTCTTCTTTGTTGTGAATTTGTGCCCCTGGATAATCGTGAAATACGTCAAAATTTATTAGCTAATATGCATTAGCTCAACTCACAAAGACTATGATATCAATAGTGAACATACTTGGACATAGTCGTATTTACCCGCTGAAATCGCTGTGTCGTGTTAAATAACTGCATGTGAGTTTATGTCAGTTTCTCCACCTACCATACTCCATTAGCCATTCATCATTATATGGTAATTGTATAACCCATCTTCATTTGACTATGAGCTTCTTTTGTCACTTCATTATCTTCACCTCAATATGGTTAAAAGCTTCCGCTGGAGATAACTGGCACTCTCTGGCTCATGGTGTGACAATTTGATTTCATGAAATCAAATTGTCACACCATGAGCCAGAGAGTGGCAAACCAACAATCAAATTGTCACGCCATAAGCCAGATAGTGGCCTCATTGACCAGTAAACCGACCGTTCTGTTGAACAGGGTTTGATAGACACTGCTGTGAAGACGAGTCGGAGTGGCTACCTACAACGATGCCTCATCAAACATCTCGAAGGCCTCAAGGTTAACTACGACCTCACCGTCCGTGACGCCGACGGCAGCATCATTCAGGTCAGGCACTATAGGAATGAATGGCCTTTTTGTGGAATTTATCGGGGGTATAAACTTGGAAAAGTCGCGGGAATACTGGACGAAGCGATTTTTTTTTTTTTTGATATTTTTATCGAAAATTGTAATTTTTTAAGGCCTCGTCCAGTATTCCCGCGACTTTTCCAAGTTTATATCCCCGGTTAATTCCACAAAAAGGACATTCATTCCTTATAATTTTAGCATTTGAAATAAATTCATCCAGAAAATGTGTTTATTTTCCGTTTTCTTAAGAATTATTTTAACTGCGCCTCACGGTTACGGAAAGTAGTTTGGCGTGGGTGTTTACTGGGATATAAATTTTGGACAGAGACTTGCTACTGGCCAATCAAATGTGAGGGAATTGTGTAAATATTTTTGTGCTGGAATTATTGAATTATATTACACCTACCGTCACCTTTATAAATATTCACTTAAGTTACCGTCTCCATTATTTGCAGTTTTACTACGGTGAGGACAGCCTGGACATCACCAAGACGGGTTACCTGACGCCCAACCAGTTCCCGTTCCTCATCGACAACCAGCACATACTACCCCGTGACGGCCTGCAGCAGACGGACCAGCAGCCAAAACTCCACAAGCTACGCAGAGAGGTACACTTACATGATTACATGGTTAACACTGAAAAGGTGGGAACCGTATATTATCGTCTGCTGTTGTCTTTTTTACTGTCTGCTTAACATGTTTGGCAGCGAATCGGAATCGTCTCGTATCCAATGGACGATTCACATTCACTGTCAAACATGTTTTCATTGAGTTAATTGAAAATAAAAAATTGCAGCAGGCAATCCAATTTTTCTGAAAATACAGACCATAAAGCCAAAATTTGCAACAACAGATCCAAATAAGCCAATTTGTAATGAGCCTTTCTCGTCTGGATCTGCAGTGTTTGTTAATATTCATAGATTTGATAAAAATACCCCGTTCCTGATTAATAGAACAATTCAAACATTAGATCTAGCATGGAACAGTCGGTCAAATATTTATATCCCAGTAAACTCCCACGCCGAACTACTTTCCATAACCGTGAGGCGCAGTTAAAATAATTCTTAAGAAAATGGAAAATAAACACATTTTCTTGATGAATTTATTTCAAATGCTGGAATTATAAGGAATGAATGGCCTTTTTGTGGAATTTATCGGGGATATAAACTTGGAAAAGTCGCGGGAATACTGGACGAGGCCTTCCGGCCTTCGTCCAGTATTCCCGTGACTTTTCCAAGTTTATACCCCGATAAATTCCACAAAAAGGCCATTCATTCCTATAGTGTGCCAATTTGTTTTCAGTGATAATTATGAAGGTAGCTTTTGATGAAGACCTGTCACACATATATCAACGTGTTTGGCTGGCAAGAAAAGAAAGGTGTTTGTCAAGTTTCTGACTAGTGTAGCTCCTGATCGAGTAACTGACTAAAACCTGTAAATGGCTGCAAAAGCAATAAACCCATTTATCTTGTAACATGTTTCATGTTGCTCTTTTTAGATTTCAAAATGGCGTAAGAAGAACGGCACCGGTGCTGATGTAAAGCTTCGTAAATCTGGTTTCCTGAAGTTCTGCCAGTCTGTATCGAACGACCTGACCGATGCTGGGGAATCTGACGATAGGAAGAGTTGGCCGGGCAGATATAGGCGGGACGTACACATGTGTCAACGATGGCAGCGATTGTCCGACAAACACCAAAGGAAGTAAGTTAAATTTAGGAAGCTGGAGCAGGATGCATGAAATGGAAAATTTCTGACATAAAATGTGCGATCTATGACATTATCCTTGTGTGGGCTCAACATCTCAATTATTCTGATTATTCTGCATATGTGTACTAGAGAAAATGACAATGGCCTACATCATACTCGGGGTCACTGACTGATGCCCTGTGATCCCACACCCTGTATAGGCCACCAGAGCTCCAGATAAGGTGTGTATTGGCGTATTTTACACACAATGTATGTTAAAACGCGGGAAAACACGTCGTTGTATGACTATTCATGCGCACATCAAAATTCATTGATTATAATCTCAAAAATAGACTAAATGTGAACATATATCCGCTGTGGAAGTGTAATAAATAGGATGTTCCATCGTACATGTTTGAATAGCGGAAATTATACACTCGTGTCCGTCGGCGTCCGTGCAAGCAACTCGTTCGCTACGCTCACTCGTTGCTTTAATACGCGGAAGCCGATGCACGCTCTTGTATTATTTACCACTATTCAAAATGTACAATGGAATATCCTCTATGTATTAAAGTTGAACATTTACTTAATTGTGCTGCAAAAAGCAAACAGAGTGAATTTTTAAAAACAATATCTTTTTTTATCATTTGTTCCCTATTTAATAAGGAAGAAAATCAATAATACATTTGTAAAAGTAAAATATGCATTGAATTTGGGGGTAATACTGTTTAGATACAAAACTTATCTGGAGCTCTGCCTTGTGTGCCTGATTGTACAGTGCTCCCACATACATGTGCATTCCTCACTGTGCATGACCTTACTGTTGATCAGTAACACCCCAATCAATCCAGTCACACGGTGGGTGGTTGGTCGAGCGAACGCGACGGCGTAAATTAACGGTCAGCAATCCTCCTTATAGGAATCACAATTTGCCTGGTATGGCCCTCAGGTATGTTTTTATCTTTGGCTCTTTTGTTACCTGGGAGTTGAATAGGGTTATTGCCCATTATAAAAGTAGTAAGATTGTTACTGATCCTACTGCTTTTGGGAGGGGGGGCCAAGTGATTTTGGTGTGGGGAGGACCTGGCATCAGATCAGGATTATTTAGATTTCAGGGCTGAATACATAGTTTATTTAGTAGCCCGAGCCTATTGTATTTATATGCAATAAACTATGTTTAAACTAAACTAAAATACTTTTTTATTGTAAATATCCAGTTCTGATTTTGGGATCCCTCCCCCCCATTTGTACATGTACCATACTTGAACATGTACTTATACAGGTAATATATGGGATTTAGTACTAAGCCCATTGAACCGGCCTTAAATGACCTTAGCTGTTGATAAGCCGTTAAACCACAACAAACAAACAAACAATCCAGTCCCAACTGTATTGGAGTGCCATTGTGTGCCCAGGTACATCAAGAAGAGCGGGCCGTGCCCCGCCCCGGTGTTGGCCCAGATGTCGCCCTACAACCCTGGCGCCCTGCCAGAGAGGTTTGACGACATGCTCGCCAAGTTCTCCCAGGATCATCTGGCTGATGTAAGTTTTAGCATGAGATTTATATACGATTGTGTACAGATGTAAGTACAGTAGAAACTCTCCAAACCGGACAGGCAGTCTGTCTGTGTATCCTTAATTGTATGGGTTTCATTTAAGTGTATATTTATGATGATAATGCCTGTTCAAGTTCGCAAAGCACAGCCGCACACCTTGGCATAGTCATATGTCTGATTTACAGTGGAACCTCTCTAAACCGGACACCCTGGGAGGTTCCCAGTACAGTGGAACCTCTCTAAACCGGACACCCTGGGAGGTCCCCCGGGTGTCTGGTTTAGAGATGTTTCACTGTACTGGGGACCTCCCAGGGTGTCCGGTTTAGAGAGGTTTCACTGTACTGGGGACCTCCCAGGGTGTCCGGTTTAGAGACGTTCCACTGTACTGGGGAACTCCCAGGGTGTCCGGTTTAGAGAGATTCCACTGTACTGGGGAACTCCCAGGGTGTCCGGTTTAGAGAGATTCCACTGTACTGGGGAACTCCCAGGGTGTCCGGTTTAGAGAGATTCCACTGTACTGGGGAACTAACTCCCAGGGTGTCCCGTTTAGAGAGATTCCACTGTACTGGGGAACTCCCAGGGTGTCCGGTTTAGAGAGATTCCACTGTACTGGGGAACTCCCAGGGTGTCCGGTTTAGAGAGATAACACTGTACTGGGGAACTCCCAGGGTGTCCGGTTTAGATAGTTTCCACTGTACCACCAAACCCACATCATGTTATAGCTGGATATTTGTGTACAATTAAACGGGACATGAGGGAGTTGTTATTACTTTCTATTTATGCCCCCACAAACAAAACGGATTTTCAAATGAAAGTGCAGCAAATGTTTGCCGTGATGAGGCGATGTGTTGAACACACACGTGTCTACGTCCAAGGTCAAGTTCAAGCTTAGAGGTCAAAGGTCAAAATTTGCTTGAGATTTCTTTTCCATGTATAACTTCTATACCGATAAATGAATTTTCATTTAATTGGCCACAAATGTTTGACCATGATGAGACGATGTATTGCGTTCAATACCCACATGTCCAAGGTCAAGGTCACACTTAGAGGTCACAGGTAATAAATGGGCATGAAATTTTGATTCCGACCTATGAAGTTCTATATATATTAAGATATTAAACCTGTTCATGTCAAAGCGATGTTTCTCGGGGTATTATGCTCAGTCCTCAGTCCTGTGATAGCACTAGTTAATCCAGGAGTCCGTTTCACTAAACTTTGTAAGACTTTTATCAATTTGCTTCTGACATTAACTATGTTCCCTAATGCTACTATTTTCACCTACATGTACACATCATTTCATTAATAAACATTTGCCACCAACGTCTTTCTTAGTCGTATAAAGTTTTGTGAAATGGGACCCTGGAATGAAACTCTTTCGTTATAATTTTGATCATTAAATATGGTTATTTTGTAAACAATTAGGAAACTATCCACAAGCAGTGTCAATCCTAATAAGATGGCACGTTATGAGAGCTGATCTGTTCGCACAACATAGGATTGAGGTTTCGGGTGTTGAAATGGTTAATAAAGCATGTATAGACCGACTGTTTCAGTCTGCTCCTGGGGCAGGACAGCAACCACGTGTGCATCAGTGTTGCATTCTGGACTATGTGATCTGCTACTCTAACTACACCTGGTATTATGCTTTCAATGCTCCTCACATACAGTTGTTGAATGGATATATATGTACACATATTTCAATCGCTCAATCAGTCTGACATTGAAAGTAACTTTAATACCATCCGAATAACACACACTTTTTGTTACAAATGATAATACAGAGGAACCTTGCTGTACCGGATAACCTGGGAGGTCTCTATGGTTTGGTGAGATATACTGAGGTGTTCTGGGTGTCCTGGTTAGCGAGGTTTTACTGTAATGGCTCCTACTCTGTGTTTACAGCCGTTGTACAGTATATCGGAGGGTAAGGTTTACATGTACTCCTGTGTTTACAGCCGTTGTACAATATATCGGAGGAGAGGTTCCTGGAGCTGATGAACATCAAGTTGCGCCAGTCGATTGCAGAGCCCGGGGACGCTGTGGGCCTCCTGTGTGCTCAGGTCTGATGTCCACTCTTACTGTCTTCTCATAGGCATACCTCACTCCTCTCATTTATGTGATGCATCAAAAGAAAATTGTAGGTTGTGGGAGATTGTGGGGTGTATGGGATTTGTGACCAATGTAGCTCCAGATCAAATAGCACACTCCTGTAGCCTGATAGCAATTTATATTCCTGGTTAGAAGTACAGTGCAGGTCCTTAACGTATCTGGATCTACACTGATATCAAAACCCATAAGCCCCATTTCTCCATGTACAGCCCCATATATTGTTTGATTTCACCTGGTACAGTATTTTGTTGTCCGTCCACGGCCGTAGACACCACCACAGCAGCCACGGCGCACCATGGCACTATTTTGGCTCTAGAACGTAGGAACCACCATTTTCAGGATCTAGGTTGAATGTTTCTGTGAGAGGGCCCCGCTATGGGCCTGCCATCCATGATTCGGTCAATGCGCAGCAAGTTACCTGATAAAGCTCATTCTTCAAACACTTGTTAATGATGGAATTGTTTATTAGCAGCATCAATACACTACAGGGATCCTCTAGATTATCGGACAAAAATGGCTGTTTTTTCAGGATATTTTTCTTAAAATAGCAGCTACGGGCATAAACTTTTCACAGAACAATCGTCGGTTCTTGCTTTCTCAACGCATGCAAACTATTGAGCAAACTGTGCCATATGTTTCACTTAAAATTGGGTTAGATCATCAGTCGTAAGATTGCCCCAAAATTAACATCGACAATCAATTATCCGGACAAATGTATAACCGTTTTATAACTTGTATTCTCACCTTCAAATCATAATTTTATCGCCTGAAAACCAGTATAAACAGCATTGTGTGGTTTTGCATAAAAAACAATCGCATTCGCTTCTTGGAAAACATCGTATTTATAGAATTTATTGTATTTATAGTACAACTCTGCAATGACGTAATGGGCGCACTCGATTGAGCTCTTCATAATTTGGTGGAAAATCCGCTGTAATGATCGTTTCGTACACTGGTGTTTTCGCACCTGTCGATTTTACCCACGAATTAATATGGGTGTAAGGGCTTGGGTCCGAAATGGCTTGGGGCGATTTGGCCTTGAAACAATTATTATTTGTTTTTGAATAAGTAGCTCTTCGTTCTTTTTCTATCATGATACATTTTCGCATTCCTTCCTATCTGCTCTGTATTGTACATTGTGTATTAAACAGTCTGAAAATGATATTGGAGGAATGCGTCGTATCGTCTGCATACTTCACACAACAGAGTATTGAAAAACTATAGGAGGCCTCAAATTATGCGCATGCGCAGTGACACATACAAGCCCCCGCGCGACGTTTGACGTTGTAAACGACTTGTGGACATAGTTGGGGGAATGTTTTCAGCAAATTTTACTAAAATGTTTACCTTGGCGATATATTATTCACACTGACATAGAAACAGCAAGCACCTGAGTGACTTAGATGTGTTTGTTGCAAAATCGGATCAAATGAATGCGTTTAATTAACAGCTATTTTGATTTGTCCGATAAATTGATTGTCCGGATAATTGGTAGGACCCCTGTAGGCACACTAGTAATTTGATGTCGTGTCCTAAAGTGTGATACATTAATATGTCCTGTTGGAAGTCATAAAGTTGGTTATGCGAAATACGTTTGAGCAGACACAATTCATGTCCACAACTTGTTAACCTGTGTTTTTTGCAGTCTACCAATTTATTCAACATTTACCATTGCACCTAAGCTTTTGGGTTTCCAGAATATGAACATACTTTGGTTTATTTGGGCGGTAGACTGACAACAGGAACTTACAACATTGGCGATAAGTGTAGGCCCAAATCAGTCTGCGCATGTGCATTTTTCGGAAGCTTTTTATACGACCGTTTTTAAAGAATGGTTTGTATTATGTTTTACCACTGGGCCAGGAAAAGTGCATAGTTTGTGTACACATCTCCTCCGAAACCGTTCAGTCGATCGATCTGAAACTATACACACGTCTTCTACATATATTGAAGATGTGCACCTTGGTGTTTTTATGCTGAACAAATATTTGTTAACAAAAATATCACCTTTTTAACTTAGCCATTTTTTTCTACATTTTTCTATACAATTCTATATGCGGTGTTTTTATGCCGAAAAAATATTAACAAATTAACAAAAATATCACCTTTTTAACTTAGCCATTTTTTCTACATTATTGTATCCAATTCCCTATCTGGCCCATATTCGACGGGCGTATTTTGTGACTTGTGGCACTCTTGTTGTGCATTGTCATGGCACCATACGTACATATTCTGATGTTTGGAATAACTTCACAAAGTGAAAATAAAATGCTACTATTGGAGGTGGGGAATTATTAGAATAAATTTTGTACTTATATTACAATTTTATTATTTATACGAGGGCTGATCCAGAAGTTTGTGGACACCGTTTATAATTAATGAACACAACGTTATAGGTGGTTCAATATTTGCTCACAATCAAGTTATTATATACTCAAATCATTTTAATACTTTTAGTGACTATATATAAAACCACGGATATTCTGTATGCTATTAAAGAGGGTGTGGTCTGGATATGCGGAGCAGTCGCAAAATTGAACCGTGACCAACGTTTGTGATGTTCATCCAACGTCATCATTGTATATTATGACGTCATTTGATGTTATGGTGTGAATTTGATGTTATGGTGTGAATTTGAGAGCGAAAACAGCGATAGCATATAGTGTTTTACTCAAATACAAAAATACAAAAATAGCGTCCTCAGAAAGTGAGAAAACAAGGACAATCATTCAATATTGTGTAAACTTTGGGACAACGCCCGTAGAAACAACGCACATTTTGGAAATGGCATCAGGAATGAAAAGGGTGTAGCAATCTCTTGTTTATAAATGACATAAAAGGATTCTCGACTGTAGGATGAGCGTTGCGGACGATGAGCGGGATGATAGACCTGCGGATGTCACTGACGAGGAAACGTTACGCTGGTAAACGCGAAACTAGACGAAGACCGGAGAATAACGTTGTGTCAATTAAGTGAACAGCTAAGCTTGTAATATGAAACAGTATATCTGGTTATCACATAACACCTGAACATGAGACATTTAAGTGCTCGTTGGGTTCCAAGGATATTGTGTACAGAAAAAAAGGTGTTGTTTGTTCAAGGAACAAAGAACTTTTGCGAATATGGAAGAAAGATGGACATTCATTTCTTGATCGCATCATTATAGTGGACAAAATTTGGCTATACCATTATGACCCAGAATCAAAACAGTCCAGTAAGTGGAAATGTGAGCCATCACCCCCACCAAGTTGGGACGGAAATGTTCAAACAACGCCCATATTCATCCGACCTTTCACCTTGTTATTTTGCGATATTCTCGCGATTGAAGAGTGGACTAATGGGCTGACGATTCACAGATATATCAGAGTTACGCACTGAAACTACACGCATCTTAAACTTTTTCGAACCACAGTGGTAATAAAGATCTCCGCAAGTGGGTTGGGTGGCATCAAAAATTGTCGGTGGAGAATATTTCGGAAACAATTATGTGAGTAACGTCAAAGTATTGTCCACATAACGTAACATCGCAACAAGTGACATTGTGACCTGCTCCGCTATATGCTGACCACCATTGTTCACGCCAACACAGCAATTATAATTAACCAGATATGTTCACGAAAGGCCATACATATACTCATGATATATAAAGACACATGCCTGCAACATATTTCACGAATACCTCCAAATTCGGTCTGTTAACTGACGTTGTCCACGAACTTCTGGATCAGCCCTCGTATATATCTGTTTATCAAACAAGTTGGAAGTTGTTTGTGCATTGTCAAGGCACCATACATACAGATTTTGATATTTTGGGATAACTCCACAAATTGAAAATAAAATGATACTATTGGATATTGGGCATTATTAGAAAAATATGGTACATTTTACAATTCATATAAATCCGATTATCAGTCAATTGGCGAGCCATCGACCCAGATGACGTTGAACACGTTCCACTTTGCGGGTCGCGGGGAGATGAACGTGACCCTGGGTATCCCGCGACTCCGTGAGATCCTCATGGTGGGCAGCCACGACATCAAGACGCCCGCCATGGACATACCGGTATTGCCAGGCGACGCAGCCAAGGTCAGGGTGAAGAAGCTGCAGAAACGGTTCACCCGGGTCCACTTGAGCGAGGTAGGTGGAACTGTCGCATCTCAATGGCGGCAATGATGTAAGCGTGAACAACGACAAGAAGAAGAGAATGGCTGCAACATATGCTCTAGTGGCTGGGTTATCACAATTACAGTATGGGCCATGAACATACCGTAATAACCCTATATATTCGGACACCATAATGGCATTTATTCTGGGCAACACGTATAAGTATGTCGTTTTCCACAACGATTTAGTTGTTAGGGTTAGTGTGGTTGTTCTGGTTTTATCACAATAACAATGTATTTGGACACAATTTGTTTTGGGAAACCCCTATTTTATAGGGGTTTCCCAAAACAAATTGTGTCCAAATACTTGGGATTGTTACGGTAATTCTGCTTGTTTCATGCCTGACCAGTGTAGATCCTGATCTGTGCATACACTCTTGCATCCTGGTAGTAATACAGAATATTCATTGGAAGCATGATGTGCATCAGAGCTTCTTATCGGCATGGACAAATAAAAACATATGGTAAATTTCACAAAAATCTGATGATTTTTCACGTCTAAAGAGGTTATAGTATCTTTATTAGACATCTATGTGAAGCACATGTTAAATTGGCATCTGGCGACTTAAAAAAATCGCAAGTGAGGATCTCGTACCAAAAAATTATATTTAAAAAATGTGCCCTCTCGCCGCATCAATTTCCACAACCTCCGTTTCTCAGAACCAATGTACTTATTTTGTATGGCCTAATGTAAGTTTTAATGAAAATTAATGCTTTCTAAAGACGTGACACAATAAAATAAGGCATGTTGTATTACATGTTCAGACTAGAAGCAATGTCATTCCCGACATTATTCCCGATGTCATTCCAGACATGCCTTATGGGCCAGTAGAAAATCCTGTATTGAGATGAGCCATGTGATATTGTACCTTAGGGGAATTCCAGAATTAATTGTATTGGGGGGGGAGTGGGTATCATTTCTGGAATCGCCCGTGGGGAGATGTTCAACATTTCATGAAAAATATGTACATGTATAATGACTGATAATTCCAGCACAACAATATTTACACAATTCCCTAACATTTGATTGGTCCGTTGCAAGTCTCCGTCCAAAATTTATATCCCAGTAAACTCTATGCCGAACTACTTTCCGTAACCGTCAGGCGCAGTTAAAATAATTCTTAAGAAAACGGAAAATAAACACATTTTCTTAATGAATTTATTTAAAATGCTGGAATTATAAGGAATGAATGGCCTTTTTGTTGAATTTATCGGGGATATAAACTTGGAAAAGTCGCGGGAATACTGGACGAGGCCTTCCGGCCTTCATCCAGTATTCCCGCGACTTTTCCAAGTTTATACCCCGATAAATTCAACAAAAAGGCCATTCATTCCTATAATATTTTCCGGAAATGATGTCGAATGTTGACTACATTTTCAGAGAAAATACGGAATTATGAAATTTCGTCAACTTCCAACATTTACAAAAATAAATTGTACATATTTTTCAGGAGATATCGTAGGTCTGCTTAGGTACAAAATCATGGCTCGTCTGTATTTGTTCTTGACTGTTGTACCTCTAAATATTCAGGTGCTGAAGGACATCCAGGTGTGTGAGTGGCTCGCCATTAAAGGGGAAACCCGTATGTAAGTATAGACCTAGGTCCTGTTTCACTAAGAAGCTTGCACAGGCTGATCTGGATCTACACTGGTCGCAAAGCACATAAGCCCCGTTTCTCCAGTCACAGCCACATAATTATGACCTTGCTGACATAAATCCCCAATCAACCACTCATTATGGTACAATAATGCTACTTTTATAGACACCGACGGCGTGTGTTCCGGGTGCGGTTTGACTTCCTGCCCCACGCATGCTACAAGGAGCGGTTCACGCTGACCCCCGGTAGGATCCTCGCCTTCATGGAGAAGTCGTACATCAAGGTGCTGCTCCGCACCATCAAGGCCAAGATCAAGGCACTCACCGTAATGAGGTACGACCCTCCTTAACCCTTACACTGCTGAATTAATTGTTATCGTGCGCTGTTTATTTTCTTTTACATTTTTTTGCATTAGAAACATGATTTCACAGCATTTTAGAATTATGGAAATGATTCTAAAATGCTGTCAAACCATGTTTTTATTGAGAAACAAGACAAAGACAAAATATACAACAACAGCAGACGAGGGTTAACCTTTACATGTCTGGCCCTGGGGTACATTTATGATGTTTTTGTTACTTGAGAGTTGAATTTGAACGTACACTTTATAAACACTTAGTAAGATTAGTATTAATCCTATTACTTTTAAGTAGTGGGGCTAAATACATAAATAAATTAACCTTTGCTCCATGTTCCTCATCTGTATTGTGTCTGTTGGTATGTGCGTATTTCATTAGCTTAAGATTCAGAACTATAAGATCTGTAGTTTGTATTCATAATTACTGTAGTCGTGATTGATTAATTCACAGAATTGTGACATTTCCAGTTCAGGTTTTAGTGAACTTGAAACAGTTGATTTCAGTTACATTTGGTAATATTTTGCTTGATATTTCACTGTTTCCAGAGATTTATTAAAGGAAGAGAAAATAATAAGCGACTGTGTCTACAGACCTCAATGTTTATAAACACGGGCAGGTTGAGTAATTTTCTTCTGTTAGCTTAACTGACTGTTAAATCCTTAGCATTGCTAAGGATTTAACAGTCTGTTAAGCTAACAGTGGTTTTGAACAACCGGGCCCAGGTTGAGTAATTTTGCACATGGATACCTAGGCCTATGAGTGTAAACATTATAATGTATTCACTCAGTTTAATCTCCTCACCTCCACCTACTTGATTTTGAGCATGAACTTTGAGTACAAATCCAAAAAGTTTTATAATAACTGGAATAGACATTTACCAATACATATAAACAGAAAGTTTACTATTAAATACCACAATTGATATTTTCCAATACTTTTAGTAAATGTTAACCTATAACAGATATTGTTCAGTACTTTTAGCAATACTAACCTAGTCTGTCAAAAAAATATTGTTTAAAATTGTGTGAAACCAAAAGAAAGTGAACAATTTTTTTTTGGCCGGATATTTTGAAAAAAATATTTTAAAATTTAAAACAAATTTTTTTTAAAATAATTATTGAAAATTGTGTGAAACCGGAAAAAAGTGAACAATTTTTTTTTCAGCCGGATATTTGGAAAAAAATATTGGCCAGAAATATTTGAATATGGGGCCAAAAAGTGTCATATAATAAAACAATTATTGTCTTTTGAGTCGGTGTTCATGAGATTTACGGACCCTCGAAAAGTGATGTTCACCGACGCCGAATCGTCGTCGGTGAACATCACTTTTCTCAGGTCCGTAAATCTCATGTACACCTCCTCAAAAGACAATAATTGTATAATGTTAACCTATATAGACCTTTTCAACACATCTAGTAATGTTAACCTTGCATAGACCTTGTCCAATACATTTAGTCTTGTTAACTTAGGCTGCTGGGCTCCGGTAAGCAGAAGTCGAGCTACACAACCCGGACGATGGAGGAGAACGAGCCGACCACTGACACGCCAGCCGAGGTTACCGCGGATGAAGATGACGAGGACGACTACGATGGCGATGCAGCCGGGGTCAAGGACAAACAGAAGCACGCCCAGGAGCACGAGTATGAGGACGAGGAGCAGGAGGCGGAGGATGGAGGGGTCGTTGTCGATGACAATGATGCACAGTCGGACAAGGACATTGGTATGATATGGGATAAATATTTCAACACAGTATACATGTGAACAAATGCCACACATTCATGCTGCCCTTAATATGATCTTTTGACCTTGACAACTTTGAACTTTTTCCAACATTAAGAAGGTAGCCAGTTTCTCAATTCTGTCATAACTTCTATATTCCTTGACGGATTACTTAAATATTTCAACACAGCATACTTGTGGACAAATGCCACACATCCATGCTGCTCTTAATGTGACCTTGACCTTTTGACCAACTTTTTCACACATTAAGAAGTTTGCCGGAGTTTCGAAATTCTGTCACTTCTATATCGCTTGCAGGATTACTTCAATAGTTTAATACCACGGTACATCATACTTGTGGACAAGTGCCACACATCCATGCTGCCCTTTATATGACCTTGACACGTTTGAACTTTTTCACACATTAATAAGTTTGCTGGAGTTTCTCAATTCTGTCATAACTTCTATATCCCTTGATGGATTACTTTAATATTTTGATGCATCAAACCTGTGGACAAATGTCACACATCCATGCTGCCCGTAATATGACCTTCACAACTGTGCTTATAAATACTTATCACTTTCGGTTAATTAACTTTGCCACGATTTCTCCAATCTGCCACCGGGGGATTCGTGTGCCGACAGTGTGCCGATGGCTTGATACAGGGGTGGGAATTTTCAGGATATATCCTGAAATTAGGTTGTGAGGTTCCTGCTAATTGCAGAAAAATACTAATGTTTCAACATGGGAAGCACACTTCTACGCATTTGTGGGTGCAGAAATAGGTTTGTGTAGCCGTTTTCAGGATTTGGCATTCTGAACTGTTCCCACCCCTTTGATAGTTTAATGCATTGAGACTTGGAAATACCAAAGGTTGTGGGTTCAATCTTGCATTATGAATGAATATATACTTCATAGTATTTCCATCCACTCATCTTTTGGTTGAGACTTGAAACATAGACCCCATAGATGTGGCTGGGACGTTAAAACCTTTCACTTTCACCTTTGGTGTGTTTCATTGACTGAACGATGAACCATGCAGACACTGACCAGACAGAACAGATTCGCAGACTGGTATGGGTCTATACTGGTCGCAAATTCCATAAACCTGATTTTTAGCTCGACTATTCGAAGAATAAGTAGAGCTTATGTTGTCACCCCGGCGTCGGCGTCGGCGTCACCGTCACTCCTTTGTTAAGGTTTTTAGTCAACCTTGTATATGGAATACTACTGGCCCTACACCCACCATACTTGGACAACTTCATCTCCTAGTGATGTACATCAATAACCCCTGATCTATATTTTACATTGACCTACATTTCCTCTTGAAATACTTAGTTAATTCCCCTTGGTTAAGGTTTTTAGTCAACCTTGGTTAAGGTTTTTAGTCAAGCTTGTATATGGAATACTACTGGCCCTACACCCACCATACTTGGACAACTTCATCTCCTAGTGATGTACATCAATAACCCCTGATCTATATTTTACATTCACCTACATTTCCTCTTGAATTACTTAGTTAATTCCCCTTGGTTAAGGTTTTTAGTCAACCTTGGTTAAGGTTTTTAGTCAAGCTTGTACATGGAACACTATTGTGCATACAGACACCATACTTGGACAACCTTTTCTCATAGGGATGTACATCAATAACCCCTGATCTATATTTGACCTTGACCTACATTTCCTCTTGAATTACTTACTTAATTCCCCTTGGTTAAGGTTTTTAGTCAAGCTTGTATATGGAATACTACTGGCCCTACACCCACCATACTTGGACAACTTCATCTCCTAGTGATGTACATCAATAACCCCTGATCTATATTTGACCTTCACCTACATTTCCTCTTGAATTACTTACTTAATTCCCCTTGGTTAAGGTTTTTAGTCAAGCTTGGTTAAGGTTTTTAGTCAAGCTTGTAGATGGAATACTATTGTGCATACAGACACCATACTTGGATAACTTTTTCTCATAGGAATGTACATCAATAACCCCTGACCTTTATTTGACCTTCACCTACATTTAACCTTGAATTACTTGGTTAATGTTTATAGTCAAGCTTGTATATGGAATACTCCTGGGCCTACATCAACCATACTTGGACAACTTCATCTCCTAGTGATGTACACCAATAATCCCTGACCTATATTTGACCTTGACCTACTTTTATCCTTGGATTACTTAGTTATTTCCCCTTGGTTACGGTTTTTAATCAAGCTTGTATATGGAATACTCCTGTGCCTACATCAACCATACTTGGAAAACTTCCATCTCCTAGTGATGTACATCAATAACCCCTGACCTATATCTGACATTGACCTACATTTAACCTTGAATTACTTACTTAATTTCCCTTGGTTAAGGTTTTTAATCAACCTTGGTTTTTATGCAGGCCGCAGCCACCTTGTTTGTCAAGCTATGTGTACATCGACAACCCTCGTAGTCGAGCTATGCTGTTCTCCTGCAGCTCTTGTTCCAGTCCTAGTCGCATTTAAGTGACAGGAGAAATGGGGCTGCTGACATTTCTGGTCAGCCTAACTCATGATCTGCTATGACACTGCTACGGCCTGCTAATGATCTATATAGTTCGTTACAAACATTACTTAACGGATTTGCAGGCTAGACTTGGTATACTGTCATTTTGGCTAATTCACGTCAAATTTAGCCTTGCGTACGTCGTAATAAAATATGTGGATTTCGGAATAAACAAGCTGATTAATTGCTACACTGGCACAATTTTATCACATTCCGATAGTTTGTTAAAAAGTTTTTCCGAATATAGTCAAAATGTGTAAAATCCTCAGACCCTGCTGATGGAATAGCTTATTTACTAAATTAACTGTTCAACTAAGAAACTAACCTGTCGTGATGTCACTGGATAGTTCTGCTTGAAGTTGAATACCAATGTTGCTATGCTGATCCAGTATGCTGTTCCCCATTTTATTTACACTACCAGATGCGCAGCATTGGCAGAAACAATGTGACGTTGCAAACACGCATGTGATGTCACACAATTTACGTCACTTACTGACGTCAGAATGTTATGACATTTTACCTGCATAGACGTCTTTGAACTACGTCGAATATTCAAGAAAATTTCACTGAATATGGGGATGTTAATGGCATATAAATTGGTTTGGAGGTGTGCAGGATTAGCCGACACCATTGCACATGTCATAAGCCCCATTTCTCCAGTCACAGCAATGTATTCATTTATAGATGAGTAGCAACTACATTTCTTGCTCTCACCCTTCGTATGTTTTATATAAGGAAAACAGTACATAGCGAATATTGCTAGTACAGAAACAGAAACACTCAACTGTTTTTAACACAACATATTGTATGAGTTTCTTTAACCAGCAACAACTTAAATGTGGTTGTAACTGGAGAAATGGATTTTGCGACCACTGTAGATCCAGATTAGCCTGTGCATCCGCACAGTCTGATCAGGATCTGCACTGTTCCATCAATGAAACACCCGTTATGCTTCCAATACGCAATCTAGATCGTTATCAGGCTACAGGAGCATGCTATTTGATCAGGAGCTACTCTTGTTACAAGGGTAGCTCCTGATCAAATAGCACGCTCCTGTAGCCTGATAACAAGTTGTAACACATCCAAATTTGACTTTTGTGATGCCCCTCCTGTGTTGTGTAGATGAGGATGTGGAGATGGACGAGGAGGAGGAGGAATATGGGGACCTGGAGGAAGTCCTTATACGCGACGTCGAGGAAAAGGAGAGCCGCAAAGATACCACTGACGCCCGTAGACATGTGAGTATCTGTCACGGTTCATGTGTCAGTCACTGTTGGGATGAAGTGTGTATCTGTGCCTTGTTAGCTAATTGGGTAGTGATGATGCGGTAGACTAAATATCACAGGTTCAAGTCCTGCATCTGGGCACGCATGTTTCTCTCCCTGTGACAAATATATACATGGCAGCACTATGGGGAGGAAGTAATTATTGGTGCCCGCTTAGCTCAGTTGGTAGAGCATTAGTACGGCAAACCAGAGGTACCGGGTTCGAGTCTTGTGGTCGAGTGCGCATTTTGTATTTTCCTCGCACTGTGACATAAACAGTATGTTTGGTGATTTGCATTGGCTTGATACTTACTGACTGATAACTTTTTGTCATATCCTGCCTTGACTAGATACGATTGTGGCCAATCTCGTTCCTGAGCCCCAAGAACATTGCTGCAGTGTGATAAGGATCTATATTATAGGAATGAATGGCCTTTTTATGTGGAATTTATCGGGGTATAAACTTGAAAAAGCCACTTTCGCAATTGGCGATAAAAATAAACAATTGGCGATAATTTGTTTTTTTGTTTTTTTCGAACATTGTAATTTTTTATCGCCAATTGTTTATTTTTATCCTATTGGTTATTATACGAATGAATGGCCTTTTTGTGGAATTTATCGGGGTATAAACTTGGAAAAGTCGCGGGAATACTGGACGAAGGCCGGAAGGCCTCGTCCAGTATTCCCGCGACTTCCAAGTTTATATCCCCGATAAATTCAACAAAAAGGCCATTCATTCCTTATAATTCCAACATTTGAAATACATTCATCAAGAAAATGTGTTTATTTTCCGTTTTCTTAAGAATTATTTCAACTGCGCCCGACGGTTACGGAAAGTAGTTCGGCATGGGAGTTTACTGGGAAATAAATTTTGGACAGAGACTTGCCACGAACCAATCAAATGTTAGGGAATTGTGTAAATATTTTTGTGCTGGAATTATACATGTGTGTACTGTTTGTTAGAAACATGACATACGTTTCAAAAATAAATGCTATATATTTTGCAAGAACACGTTTTCTTCTGAAATATTTTTATCAAAATCTTAGCCAAAGCCACTGGCACCAGGGCAACAAGTGGATATATAAATATTATATTTCTATATGGTTATATAGAGACATAGTCGGAGACAGCACTGACACAATAATTGAAATATAACAATTTAGACTTCCACTTGTTGACCCGGTGCCAGTGCCCCAAGTGTCACAACCGAAATGTGACAGCCATGTCATTGCTCCAATCAATGCCACATATTTGGTAGTTCTCACTTTCCCTGCCCCAGGTCGTGCTGCAGATAGGATCAGAAATACAGGAGTACACCTACGATGTCCGCAAACAGCTCTGGTGTGAAGTCACTCTCACTGTAAGTGGATATTTTGCTACTATTTGTAATGAATGAAAACACCAATCAATCCATTTCTATTTACGTGACACGCCATGACAAGAAGAGGCTTTTTACCAGTATTGTCACTGGGCCCTTGAAAAAAACAACTTTAAAGCTCCATTTTCATGCTCGAAATCAGAAAGTTTGATTGGTCAATATCGAGCTGTTATACAGAGCTTTGTGTCTAAAGAGTAGTGTACACCCTGATTTAAAATTAAATGCATATTTTATTTTTACAAATAGATTATTGATTTTCTTCATTTTTAAATAGGGAACAAATGATAAATAAAAAACGTAAACAAATTTAAACATTCACTTATTTGAGCGTATAATTACTTATTCACTTTATTGTACTGTAATAAAGTAGTTTTTTTTTGAAAATTTACTTAGCTCTGCTGCAAAAAGCAAAGCTCAACTAAGTACATTTTCACAGTACTTTTTACAGTATTTCCACTACTCTATTTGAAAATCAATGCATATTTTCACATTTCTGTGAGTATTTTGTACTCCCACTTTTGATAAACAATGTGTATTCAGCTAAAATAAGTAGGTAAAATATGCCAATACGCAACTTATCTGGAGCTCTGGTTATATCTCACTTGTGCTGAGCCCAGTTTCACCAGGCCCTGCTGGCATTGATGGCTCTCCACAATGAGAGTTTTATGTCTGAATGCCCAAGGTCAAGGTCACTGAGGACTTGCATTCAAATTTAGCATTCACATCTTGCATTCAAATTTAGCATTTGCATTCAAATTTAGCATTTGCATCTTGCATTCAAATTTAGTATTTACAGTTAAGTACAAGTATTTTGATAATATTTGGGTACTGCATATGGCTAGGCATGCTGTTTTGTTCCGAATACATCTTAACATCCAAATGTCAAAGGTCAAATTTACTGGGGACTTGAAGTTTCACATTTATAATTTACCTTTAGGTCTAGGCCTCGATAAAATGTCATTCCTTCATCAGATTTTGTTTTGTCAGTAAAATGTTAACAGCTGGTCAGATTTTGATAATATTTGGCTACAATACGTGTCTTCTAATTTGTTACACATGTACTTCTCGTCCCAAAATTGATGGTCAATGTCACTGGGGAATTGCGTTCAAATTTAGCATTTACGTTTAAGTCTTGTTTCATCAATAAAATATTAACAACTTATCGGATTTTGATAATATTTGGCTACAGCATATGTCCAGGTATGCTGTTTTGTCACATATATATCTCGTCCGAAGGTCAAGGTCACTGTGGACGGTACAAGTTTCATGTTTAGCATTTGTGTTTAGATCTTTTGTTTTTGTCGAGCCCGCTTGCGTCCGTGCGTCTGTGTGTCCGTCCGGGTTAGTATTGGGTATTTGTTATACAGTTAAAACCCAACAAGTATCCATTTGTGTGAACGCGTCCGTCCGTCCGTCCGTCCGTCCGTCCGTCCGCCGTCCGGGCACACATTAGGGTACTTATGTGGCTAGCCCCACAGGGTTATGGACTTGGTAAAGGATAGGGTTGGTTACAATTAGCCACCTAAAAAATCCTTTTATGTGGCTAAAAATTGTTTTATGTGGCTAATATTTAACATGTGATAAGCCACATAAGTATAGTTCTGTAAGAACGTCCGTCCCCGTCCGTCCGTCCGTCTGTCCGTCTGTCCGTCCGAAATCTGCGTTAAAGTTTTTAAATACCTTATATCTCTGCAGTCCTAAGTCACATTGACTTGAAACTTCATATGCTTATTAGTCATGATCCATATATCCATGCTGTATCCCAGTCATGCGGCCCCTGTGCCCAAGGTCAAGGTCAACTGACTTAGAAGTTTGCGTTCCGAAATCTGCGTTAAAGTTTTTAGCTCGACTATTCGAAGAATAAGTAGAGCTTATGTTGTCACCCCGGCGTCGGCGTCGGCGTCACCGTCACGCCTTGGTTAAGGTTTTTAGTCAAGCTTGTATATGGAATACTACTGGCCCTACACCCACCATACTTGGACAACTTCATCTCCTAGTGATGTACATCAATAACCCCTAATCTATATTTGACCTTGACCTACATTTCCTCTTGAATTACTTGGTTAATTCCCCTTGGTTAAGGTTTTTAGTCAACCTTGGTTAAGGTTTTTAGTCAAGTTTGTATATGCAATACTACTGGCCCTACACCCACCATACTTGGACAACTTCATCTCCTAGTGATGCACATCAATAACCCCTGATCTATATTTGACCTTCACCTACATTTCCTCTTGAATTACTTACTTAATTCCCCTTGGTTAAGGTTTTTAGTCAACCTTGGTTAAGGTATTTTTTCAAGCTTGTACATTGAATACTATTGTGCATCCACACACCATACTTCGACAACCTTTTCTCATAGGTATGTACATCAATAACCCCTGATCTATATTTGACCTTCACCTACATTTCCTCTTCAATTACTTACTTAATTCATTTTGGTTAAGGTTTTTAGTCAACCTTCTATATGGAATACTACTGGCCCTACACCCACCATACTTGGCCAACTTCATCTCCTAGTGATGTACATCAACAACCCCTGATCTATATTTGACCTTGACCTACATTTCCTCTTGAATTGCTTAATTCCCCTTGGTTAACGTTTTTAGTCAAGCTTGTAGATGGAATACTCCTGGCCCTACACCAACCATACTTGGATAACTTCATCTCCCAGTGATGTACATCAACAACCTCTGACCTATATTTGACCTTGACCTACATTTAACCTTCAATTACTTACTTAATTCCCCTTGGTTAAGCTTTTTTCTCAAGCTTGTACATGGAATACTATTGTGCATACAGACACCATAATTGGACAACCTTTTCTCATAGTGATGTACATCAATAACCCCTGACCTATATTTGACCTTGACCTACATTTAACCTTAAATTACTTACTTAATTCCCCTTGGTTAAGGTTTTTACTCAACCTTGGTTAAGGTTTTTAGTCAAGCTTGTAGATGGAATACTATTGTGCATACAGACACCATACTTGGATAACTTTTTCTCATATGGATGTACATCAATAACCCCTGACCTTTATTTTACCTTCACCTACATTTAACCTTCAATTACTTGGTTAATGTTTATAGTCAAGCTTGTATATGGAATACTTCTGGGCCTACATCAACCATACTTGGACAACTTCATCTCCTAGTGATGTACATCAATAATCCCTGACCTATATTTCACCTTGACCTACTTTTATCCTTGGATTACTTAGTTATCTCCCCTTGGTTACGTTTTTTTTTTTTACTCAAGCTTGTATATGGAATACTCCTGGGCCTACAGCAACCATACTTGGAAAACCACGCATCTACGTCCAAAGTTAAGGTCACTGCTTGAAAGGTCAAAGGTCAACCTATTGAAAATCCTTCGCTCTATATCTTCAACACCGATGCGATGGATATCAAATGCTTGGCACAAATGTTTCTCATGATGTGAAGGTGTGTCGCCATCAATAACCACGCACCTACGTCCAAAGTCAAGGTCACTGTTGAAGGTCAAAGGTCAAACCTATTGAAATTCCCTTCCGCTCTATATCTTCTACACCGATGCATGGATTATCAAATGGCTTGGCACAAATGTTTCTCGTGATGAGAAGGTGTGTCGCCATCAATAACCACGCACCTACGTCCAAGGTCACAGTTGAAGGTCAAGGTCAAACCTATTGAAATTCCCTTCCGCTCTATATCTTCTACACTGATGCATGGATTATCAAATTGCTAACCACGCACCTACGTTCAAGGTCACAGTTGAAGGTCAAACCTATTGAAATTCCCTTCTGCTCTATATCTTCTACACCGATGCATGGATTATCAAATGGCTTGGCACAGATGTTTCTCATGTTGAGAAGGTGTGTCACAATCAATAACCACGCACTTACGTCCAAGGTCAAGGTCACAGTTGAAGGTCAAAGGTCAAACCTATTGAAATTCCCTTCCGCTCTATATCTTCTACACCGATGCATGGATTATCAAATGCCTTGGCACAAATGTTTCTCAGGATGAGAAGGTGTGTCGCGATCAATAACCACGCACCTACATCCAAGGTCAAGGTCACAGTTGAAGCTCAAAGGTAAAAAATATTGAAATTCCCAAATGGCTTGGCGCAAATGTTTCTCACGATGAGAAGGTGTGTCGCGATCAATAACCACGCACCTACGTTCAAGGTCAAGGTCACTGTTGAAGGTCAAAGGTCAAACCTATTGAATTTCCCTTCCTCTCTATGTCTTCTACACCGATGCATGGATTATCAAATGGCTTGGCACAAATGTTTCTCGTGATGGAGAAGGTGTGTCCCCCGATCAATAACCACGCACCTATGTCCAAGGTCAAGGTCACAGTTGAAGGTCAAAGGTCAAACCTATTGAAATTCCCTTCCGCTCTATATCTTCTACACTGGTGCATGGATTATCAAATTGCTAACCACGCACCTACGTCCAAGGTCACAGTTCAAGGTCAAAGGTCAAACCTATTGAAATTCCCTTCCGTTCTATATCTTCTACACCGATGCATGGATTATCAAATGGCTTGGCACAGATGTTTCTCATGATGTGAAGGTGTGTCACAATCAATAACCACGCACCTACGTCCAAGGTCAAGGTCACAGTTGAAGGTCAAAGGTCAAACCTATTGAAATTCCCTTCCGCTCTATATCTTCTACACCGATGCATGCATTATCAAATGCCTTGGCACAAATGTTTCTCAGGATGAGAAGGTGTGTCTCGATCAATAACCACGCACCTACGTCCAAGGTCAAGGTCATAGTTGAAGGTCAAAGGTCAAATCTATTGAAATTCCCTTCCACTCTATATCTTCTACACCGATGCATGGATTATCACACTATGCCCAGGGTCAAGGTCACAGACTTGATGCGTTTGAAACCTTAACGCTCGGCTAAATAGCTTATGATCAAAAATGCCTCGTTTTCTTTGGCTGCCAGTGGGGGTATTCGTGTGCCGACAGGCCACATTTCTAGTTTCCCTTGGTTAATGTTTTTAGTCAACCTTGGTTAAGGTTTTTATGTAGGCCGCAGCCACCTTCTTTGTCAAGCTATGTGTACATCGACACCCTCGTAGTCGAGCTATGCTGTTCTCCTACAGCTCTTGTTAAATACCTTATATCTCTGCAGTCCTAAGTCACATTGACTTGAAACTTCATATGCTTATTAGTCATCATCCATATATTCATTCTGTGTCCCACTCATGCAGCCCCTGTGCCCCTATGTCAAGGTGAAATGACTTAGAAGTTTGCGTTATTAAAGTTTCTGTCAACGTTTTAAAGTTTTCACATACCTACTATCTCTGTAACCGTAAGTCGGATTTGCTTGAAACTTGCTTATTGGGCATCAAACTTCAAATAAATACACTCTGAGACCATCAAATGCCACGGCGGGCTCGACATGCAGGCCGCAGCCATCCTCGTGTTAATAAAATGTTGACAACATGTTTGATTTTGATAATATTTGGCTACAATGTGTGTCTAAGTGTATTATGTATGTCATGTGTCATGACCCTCATATGCGAGACACCTACAGTCTGTTCCATGTTTATATACCGACAAAATTTTGGCTATTTAACGCATTAAATCTAAAAAATATTTTAATGCAAGTACTTTTTCATCATTAACAAAAGTAACCATCCCCAAATGTTTTGATGAAATTTCATCATATAATGATTTTATTGCGAAAAAACAATTTTCCTGTGGGAATATAATATGGGGCTAAAAATAAGATTCTTTTAAGAAAAAAAAAAGAAAAAGAAAATGGAATTTTGTGGACCTATTTTCCAAATCTAACTTTTCTTCGTTTCGTCATTTCCACACCATGTTTCGGATTCTCTTTCCATTTTTGTTTGGTTTTTGACTACTCTAGCTCCTTTTTGCCCTATGTTAAATTCCCATAGAATTTTTTTTTCACAAAATCAATATTTGATGGAATTTCATCAAGTGAAAAAAACGATGTGAAGTATTTTCTGTCACATATACCGTCTGTATATGACCTCACTGTTTAACAGTAACGTAAAGCCCCAATCAGTCAATCAATCAATCAAGTTTGGCCCCTGTGCATCTGTGGTGGTGACATTGTAATAACTTCCCATATCTGTCGGTACCTCCAGTTCCCCCTGGCGGACAGTAAGGTGGACCTGCTCGCCCTCATAGAGAAGGAGGTGCAGAAAGCCGTCGTGCACGAGGTGCTAAACATCGCGCGCTGCTTCATCGGTGACCAGCAGGGGCCGCGCGGCACTGAGCTCCACTTCACCACGGAGGGCATCAATATGCAGGTAACTCGTTGGCCAGTGGCTGGCAGGATGTATTCAGAATACCAGGCTAGTATAGCAGGTTTATCAGGCAAGGCTTGCAAACAGTAGGAATTCCTCAGCGATCCTCGGAATTCCTACCATTTCTGAGCTGAACATGATTAACCCCTTCGCCCCTAAGTAACTGGAATGGAATTTGATATGTATTTTTGCAACCAATCCAATCATCACAAAATGATTTTCAGATTAGTCCATTTTGAAAAGGGGGTGTTTTTGTTCTCAAAAATATGAAAATTACCTGCAAAAAGTGCAGATCCTGATGAGACGGCTCGTCACGAGCCGGCTCATCAGGATCTACACTGTTTGCCAATACCACTATATAGGCCTGTGGTGTAGACAGGGTTAATAAAGAAGAAAGGGCAATTATTAGGAACTGCATAGGCCGGCTGTTTCTGAACCAAGCCTGATAAACTTGATATTGAACGACAGTCGTATTCCATTTATCATATAGCGTTTTATGCTACACAATGGGAAAATGTAAGGGGGTTATTGTTTGAAAAAAAATACAGACTTGTTTATGTTGCATCATTACACCGACGTCATTTGGTACTATCAGGTGACATTGTTCGATGAATGAAATGTCATTGAAAGTAGGTTTGAATCTGTTGCAAAGTGAATAAGAGACGCACCATGTGATTTTGTATCTTCGGACATCTGCGTAATTTCATTAAATACGTTTACAAAATTTACAATATTTTTCATAAATAAAGTCAAAAGTTGAGGAGAAAAATCAGAGTAGTGCATGTACTCTGCAAATGTTGTCAAGTTTTGATGCCAGTTACGGAAAATATTGTAAATTTTGTAAACGTATTTCATGAAATTATGCAGATGTCCGAAGTTACAAATTCACATGGCGTGTCTCATATGTGGATCTAGACAATGCAGGATATGACACCTTGTTATCAGTCTGCATGCATATAGCAGACCAATCCAAAGCTGATAAAATAGTTTGAGCCTTTAATATAATCTTGTTCCTAAAATAATGCTGTAACAGTAAGCTCAGACTCGACCAATCAAAATGCTTGATATGGGGTTCAAATTTGGAGAACATGCTCATAAAGGTTGTCATTGTACATGTGTTATTTCATAAGTGTATGAATATACATCAATACGTAGTCTACAACCATTGTTAGTTTGTGGCTACTCCCTAACTCAATTAATGTATGAATATTTTTATCTTCACTCGTTAACCCTTTCACCCCTAAGTAACTGGAATGGGGTTTGATATGTTAATTTTGCAACCAATCCAACCATCACAAAATGGTTTTCAGACAAGTCCATTTATGAAAAGGGGGTATTTGTTGTTCTCAAAAATATTAAAATTACTTTCAAAAAGTGCAGATCCTGATGAGACGGCTCGTTACGAGCCGGCTCATCTGGATCTGCACTGTTTGGATGCTTTCGAGTTCAAAGGGTTAAAATTAAGTGATTTGCTCATCATTCTAGCTGTCTACAAACATTTTTAGTTCTTCTACAGATTACGAGAATCTTCTGTTCTGCACCAATCTCTTTCTCTTTTCAGGAAGTATACACTTTGTCAGACGTCCTCGATTTAAACCGTCTATACTGTAACAACATACACTATGTCGCAGAAACATTCGGCATTGAAGCTGCCAGCAAGGTCATTGTCAAGGTCAGTAGTTTTCATCAGTGGTAAACATAATTATCCTCTCGCCGATAGGCATGAGGGGATATAGCGTTAGTCCATAGTGTTAGTAACACCTTTCATTTTTAGCTCGCCTGCACGAAGTGCAGAAGAGCTTATGGCATACCCCCGGCGTCGTCGGCGTCGGCATCCACAAACTTAACGTTGGGTAAATGTCTTATAAGTTCTGTTTCCTTTCATGAAACACCTTGTTATTTCATACCTGCATTCCTCAGATGACCCTCTATCATGTTGTAGCAAATCCATGACCCACCACCCAATCCTTATCCTAAGGTCAAGGTCACAAACTTAGCACATCATAAACTTAATGTTGGGGTAAATGTATTATAACATCTGTTTCATTCATGGAACGCCTTGATATTTCATACATGCATTCATCTGATGATACTCTATCGTGCTATAGAAAATCCATGACCCACCGCCCACCCGTTACCCCAAGGTCAAGGTCACAAACATAGCACATTCATAAACTTAACCGTGGGGTAAATGTCTTATAACACCTGTTTCCTTTTTATGGAACGCCTTGATATTTTATACATGCATTCCTCAGATGACCCTCTATCATGCTGTAGCAAATCCACGACCCACCCCCCAACCCTTACCCCAAGGTCAAGGTCACAAACTTAGCATGCTCATAAACTTAATGTTGGGGTAAATGTCTTGTAACATCTGTTTCCTTTCATGGAACGCCTTGATATTTCATACATGCATTCCTCAGATGACCCTCTATCATGCTGTAGCAAATCCATGACCCACCACCCAACCCTTACCCCAAGGTCAAGGTCACAAACCTAGCATTTTTAGCCAGGTTTTTTGAAAAAAAATCCAGGCTATTGGATTGGCGAAAGCCGGGCGGGTGGGGCGGGCGGCGTCCACAATCAATGTTAAGTTTTCGTGTTTGAGTCCATTTCTTTGTTACTGTACCACCTAGGACCACCAAACTTTCACAGCTTCATAATCAAGGGGTGCCCACCACATATCACTATCCAACATGTTACTTTTTTTTTAATTTGACCCATTTTTTCCGCGCAGTCGACTTAGCCATTTTCAATGTTAAGTTTTCGCGTTTACAATGTTAAGTTTTCGTGCATAAGTCCATTTCTTTGGTACTGTACCACCTAGGACCACCAAACTTTCACAGCTTCATAATCAAGGGGTGCCCACCACATATCACTATCCAACATGTTACTTTTTTTTTAACTTGACCCATTTTTTCCGCGCAGTCGACTTAGCCATTTTCAATGTTAACTTTTCGCGTTTACAATGTTAAGTTTTCGTGTTTAAGTCCATTTCTTTGGTACTGTACCATCTAGGACCACCAAACTTTCACAGCTTCATAACCAAGGGGTGCCTACCACATACAACTATCCAACATGTGACCATTTTTTTTACCTTCACCTATTATTTCTACATAATTGACTTACCCATTTTCAACGTTAACTTGTTAACGTATGTCTGGTTAAATTTTTTTGGTTAAAAGTTTTTCGTTATACTATATCTCTGCAACTGCTTCGCCCATTACCTTGAAACTTCACATGGGTGTTTATCATCATCCATATTTTCATTCTAACCCCCAACCGTGCGGCCCCTGTGCCCAATGTCAATGTCAAATTACTTTGAATTTTTTTGTTAAAGTTTTTTTGTGTACTATATCTCTGCAACTGCTTCACCCATTACCTTGATACTTCACATGGGTGTTTATCATCATTGTCGCACCCGCTTGCGGAAAGCGCGATATCGTCGGCATTTTGGCATATGTCCGTCCGTGTGTTTGGTTTAAAAAAAGTTAAAGTTTTTCCATCTACTATATCTATTTTTTTCGTGTCCATGCCTCGCCCATGTCCATGTCCATGTCCATGCAGGCCACGGCCATCTAGTCTACAAAAAGTGGGTATAATTATGTTATCCAAGTGTCTTATGATTGGAAAAAACCTGGCCTTCGTGGCTTTGCCTCGTTTCTTGTCATAAACTTAAAGTTGGGGTAAATGTTGTGTAACTTCTGTTTCTTTACAGGGAAAGCCTTCATATTTCATACATTCTCTATCGTGCTATAGCAAATACATGACCCCCCCCCCCCCCCACCCCTTTCCCCAAGGTCACAAACTTAGCACATTCATTAACTTAACGTTGGGGTAAATGTCTTATAACATCTGTTTCCTTTCATGGAACGCCTTGATATTTCATACATGCATTCATCTGATGTTACTCTATCGTGCTATAGCAAATCCATGACCCACTCCCCACCCCTTACCCCAAGGTCAAGGTCACAAACTTAGCACATTCATAAACTTAACGTTGAGGTAAATGTCTTCTAACAGCTGTTTCCTTTTTTTGAACGCCTTGATATTTCATACAAGCATTCCTCAGGTGACTCTTTATCATGCTGTAGCAAATCCATGACCCACCACCCAACCCTTACCCCAAGGTCAAGGTCACAGACTTAGCATGTTCATAAACTTAACGTTGGGGTAAATGTTGTGTAACTTCTGTTTCTTTGCAGGGAACGCTTTGATATTTCATACATGCATTCATCTCATGATCCTGTATTGTGCTACAGCAAATCCATGACCCACCCCTTTCCCCAAGATCAACATCATAAACTTAACGTTGGAATAAATGTCTTGTTGTAACTTCTGTTTCTTTACAGGGAACGCCTTGATATTTCATACATGCATTCATCTGATGATCCTCTATTGTGCTACAGCAAATCCATGAACCACCCCTTTCCCCAAGGTCAAGGTCACAAACTTAGCACATTCATACATGCATTCCTCATGTGAATAGCTATCATACTGTAGAAAATCACCAACTTAGTGCGTTCATAAACTTAACCTTGGTTAAAGTTTGTATAACTTCTGTTTTCAGGGGGCGCATCGATATTTCATACATGCATTCATCTTAATATGCTATATCATGCTATAGCAAATCCACGACCCACCTTCCACCACTGACCCCAATGTCAAAGATCACCGCACACCCCTTAACCCAAGGTCAAGTTATATAATATTCATGTTTTTTATACACCTGTGCCAAGTTTGAGTGAAGACTGCCAACAGGCGAGCTTTGTTGTCTTCTGACAACTCTTGTTCAATAACTCATGAACCGCTTCACCGATTTTGATAATATATGGCCACAATGTGTGTCTAGGGATGGTGCTTTGTTTTGCATACGACCCACGTCCGACCGCCCAAGGTCAAGGTCACTGAGGTCTTATGTTCACCTTGTTTGTAAGGCAAAAATGTTATTATTTTTTTCTTTTTTCAAAAACTCATGAATCGCTTCACCGATTTTCATAATATTTGGCCACAATGTGTGTATGGATGCTGCTTTGTTTTGCATACGACCCACGTTTTTTATTAATGCTGCCAGCGAAGGGATTAGCTTCGTTTAACGATGCCAGTTTATTTCTAATTCTAATATCCCATCCCTGCGATAACCAGATCAAAGTTTATTTCATATTGTTTGGCGGCTGAGAAAAGCTACCTTACAACATTAATCCTTTCAACCCTAGAGGCCAGAAACTTGTGCAAACACTGTAGATCCAGATAAGCCGGCTCGTAACGAGCCGTGTCATCAGGATCTGCAGCATTTGTCACTATTATTCACCTCTAAAGAAATCCACGTTTTGTCGTTAATGGAATAGTCCCAAAGTTAGTATGAAAATCTCAATGTAGGATATCCAGGGTTGAAAGGGTTAACAACAAACGATTGGAGATATATGTATTGGAACTCTTCATTGATTGAATAATTAATAGTGTAGGCTCTGTAGCCGATTTCACCAAAATTGCTGAGCATTCTTATCTAGCTAAGTATACTGTGAGGGAGTAATCATTTATTTTTTCCCGAAATGTATTATATGTAGAATTAACAACATATAACATATAACAGCATATATTTGATGATTAAAGGTATGCATAATTATTATAATGAATTTATTACATTATCACAGACATTTTGGCTCTGATAATGTAAGAAATTCAGTATAATAAAAATTAATAATTTATCCTTAAATTAAAAATTTCTCCCTCAAAGTGTACTTAGCAAGATTACTTTGCAATTTTGGTGAAATAGGCTAATGATCAGTTTACATGGATGCACAGGCTAGTCAAGAGACACTGACCGCAGATGTTTCTTTCTCTGTCCATATCACATTTTGCCACGGTTTGAACAAAATGTTTATATGTTCATTTTGCTACCAATCCTATTGTCACAAAATTATTTTCAGACTAGTCCATATATGAAAAAGGGGTGTTTTTGTTCTCAAATATATGAAAATTACTTACAAAAAGTGCAGATCCTGATGAGCCGGCTCGTCACGAGCCGGCTCATCTGGATCTGCACTGTTTGCATAAACCACAAGGGTTAAACATATTTATATGTATTTTGTTTATGATTTGGTTGTCATTGTTACCAGAATTTAGCAGAACCTTTCATTTTCATTTGTGACCAGCGTAGATTTTGACTATCCTGGACACTGATGCACACAGATAAGTTACAGTGCATGAACTGTGTGGTTTACTGACTAAAGCAATCACTTTCAAGTTTTATTCCTGTATTTACACAGCTTGTGGGCAAGGTATGACATGACGATTTGATAATATATTTAGATAATGTTTGTCTGTATGTACTCTCAAAGATCCGCTCACTACAGCTTGTGGATCAGCCATGACAAACCGTGATCTAACTAATAATTCCAGCACAAAAATATTTACACAATTCCCTAACATTTGATTGGCCCGTAGCAAATCTATGTCCAAAATTTATATCCCAGTAAACTCCCACGCCGAACTACTTTCTGTAACCGTGAGGCGCAGTTAAAATAATTCTTAAGAAAACGGAAAATAAACACATTTTCTTGATGAATTTATTTCAAATGCTGGAATTATAAGGAATGAATGGCCTTTTTGTTCAATTTATCTGGGATATAAACTTGGAAAAGTTGCGGGAATACTGGACGAGGCCTTCCGGCCTTCGTCCAGTATTCCCGCGACTTTTCCAAGTGTATACCCCGATAAATTCCACAGAATGGCCATTCATTCCTATAATATATTCAGTGGATCCTCTCTAAACCAGACACCAAGGCAACCTCTGTGATCTTATTTTTGATGGGTTTCTTGATCATTTATCTCAGATGTTAATGTGTGTTCATGATTGCAAAGCACGCCAATACATTTCAGACTGTTCTTATGCCTGATTTACAGTGGAACCTCTCTAAACCGTTGAGAGAGGTTTCACTGTATCTAATGGCATTTAAGTTCAACATCAGTTCAGAAGGGCCAAACATATTGTGCCTACATAATGCAGCTGTTTCAACTGATCCCCCGTCTATCGAACATACATAAATCCCCAATCAGTCGGTCAAATCAACCGATGCTCCATGACCATTCATTCACACCAAGGTTCGTCTTTGTCCTCCGCCCGACTATGTCAGCTTCGTTAACATCCCGGGGATGGATTGTGGCCTAGTGGTTAGACTTCCAATCCGGAGGTTGTGGGTTCAAACTTCGCCTTAGTCATCAAAAATACTTTCATAGTATTTCCATCCCACTGGTCTGTCAGATGAGACTTTAAACTGTGGTCCCGTCTCTATATGACACTAGCTGTTGGTGGGACGTTAAACCCATTCAGTTTCACTTGTTTTCGTTAACATCTCATCCCTGTCTGTAGCCGATTTCATCAACGTTGCAAAGTATATTTTACTAGCAAAGTATACTTTGAGGGAGTAATCATTTATTTTTCCTGAAATGCATTATTTCATATAGAACTAACAACTGCATATATTTCATGATTAAAAATATGATTAAAAATATGCAGAATTATTATACTGAATTTATTACATTATCACAGCCAAATTGGCTGTGATAATGTAATAAATTCAGTATAATAAAAATTAATAAATTTATCATATTACTGATGCACTGATTTCAGGAGATTCAAGCTGTATTCGCTGCATACGGTATAGATGTGGACTATCGCCATCTCTCCCTACTGGCCGACTACATGACGTTTGAAGGGAAATACAAGTCGTTCAACTGCCACGCCATTCACTCCAACCCTTCACCACTACAGAAAATGAGTTTTGAGCGGACAATGAACTTTATCGTGGCTTCTAGTATCAGTCAGGGAATGGACGATTTGACGTCACCGTCGGCACAGATTGTGCTCGGCAAGAATGTGACGTGTGGAACTGGTTCTCATGACTTACTTATTCCACTCACAGTGGCTTAACCCTCTTCTGTTAACCCTTTCAATACCATAGGCCTGTATAGTGATATTGGCAAAAAGTGTAGATCCAGATGAGCCGGTCTCATCAGGATCTGCATTTTTTTGCAAGTAATTTTCTTGTTTTTGAGATTAAAAATACCCCACTTATCATAAATGGACTAGTCTGAAAATCATTTTGTGACGATTGGATTGGTAGGAAAATTAATATATCACAGTCCATTCCAGATTATTCTGATTTCCGGGCTGTTATTGTAAATATTCAGTTCTGATTTTGGGATTTTCCCCCCATTTGTAAATGTACTTGAACATGTACATGTACTTGTACAGGTAAAATATGGGATTTAGTACCCATTGACCCCGGGCTTAAATAACCTTAGCTGTTGATAGGCCGTTAAGCCCCAACAAACAAACAAACTCTATCATGCAGTGAAAAATGTACTTATCTCCGTCCCCTGCTAATGTCAAGGTTGCCGAGACTGGGAGGGTACTGCATATCTCGACAATGAATACATCATTAAGGATTCATATATTAACAGTGAATCTTACTGGCATGCACACACATAGCCTATAGTCTGTTTCACGAAAGCTGCCCAAATTTTACGGCCATATAAACAATTCAAAAAACATATTTTTTTCCATAATATTAAATTAAAGGAAAATTTAAGAATGAGCCTTCTTTTTATTTCATGAAATTTGGTCAAATATTGATTTTATTTCGAAAAAACAATTTCCCCATGTTAAATCCCAATAGACATCTTCACAGAGTGAAGATGTCTATGGGGATTTAACATGTGGACATTTTTTTGAATTTTAGAAATACTGGACCGATTTTTAAAATTTAACTTTTGTTTTCTTAGTTAGATCATATCCAAGCTATCTAGTTGGGTTTCGGAGTCAATTTCCAAAATTTTCGTTTTTTGACTCCTCCCACAGTTCCTTACCACTTTTTCCCCCATGTTAAATTCCCATAGACAAATCAATTTTTCGTAATAAAATCAATATTTGACCGAATTTCACGAAATAAATAGAAGGCTCATTCTTAAATTTTCCTTTAATTTAATATTATCGAAAATAATATTGTTTTAGAATTGTCTATATAGCCGTAAAATTTGGGCAGCTTTCGTGAAACAGACTATAGTGATATGATGTAGTAAGTGTGCCTGACACCAGATCAGGATACTGTCTTTATGTGCTTAAAAGTTTTTTATTATCTCATTGCATAGCGAAAATGGGATATAGGGATGCAAAAGTTGTCTGTCCGTCCATCCGTCCATATGTCCGTCACGTTTTCCCTTCTGCTATAACTTATTTAGTGTTTAAGGGATGGATTGTGGCCTAGGGGTTGGAACACCCGACTTCCAATCTGGAGGTTGTGGGTTAAAATCTTAGTTCAGACATCAAAAATACTTTCATAGTATTTCCGTCCCACTGGTCTGTCCTGGTCTGTCCGATGAGACTTTAAACTGTGGTCCCGTCTCTATATGACCCCAGCTGTTAGTGGGATGTTAAATCCATTCACTTTCACTTTTCTTTAGTGTATGACCAATTGGCTTCAAACTTCATGTACATGTACATCATCCATATGTTTCATTCTCCTCCCCACCCAAGGTCAAGGTCAAATAACTTAAATTTAATATTCAGTAGATTTTCACATTTAGTAGATGCGTACACGTTTCTCCATTCTCCTAATTCTTCTTATATGACTGATTGGCTTCAAACTTCAGGTACATGTACATGTTTATTATCATCAATATTTTCATTCCCCATCCCACCCATGCTCCCCCGTGCCCAAAGTCATTTAACTTTGAGATTTCATTTTCAGTAAATTTTCACATTCAGTGTGCGTGCGTGTTTCTCCATTCTCATATAACTTCTTTAGTGTATGACCGATTGGCTTCAAACTTCATGTGTATGTTTCTCATCATTCATATTTTCATTCCCCACCCGACCCATGCTCCGCTTGTGCCCAAGGTCAATGTAAAATAACTTTGATTTCACATTCAGTAGATGTGTGCGCAGTTCCCCATTCTCCTATGGCTTCTTTATTTAGTATGATTGATTGGCACAAAATTTCATGTGCATGTTTATGATCCAACCACAGGGATGGGATACATGTCTGTACATGACCTAGTTGTTGAACAGATGTAAAACCCCAATCGGAATGACCGAAAGCTTGTTATGTAGCATATTCACTGTTGAATATTATTGAAAAATAATGAATAAAAAATATAATTGTCTCATTTGTTCAAGTATATTTCTACTTCCTACTGCATTCATTGGAGAGGGGTGGGTAGTGTGGTCACTGGCATCTACATTCCTGACTTGGAATAATGCATGTTTTGCATAATAAAACCTACCATGTCCCATGCTTACTTGTATAAAAGAGTACTCTAATCTCATGCGCAAAATCAGGAAGTTTGATTGGTCGAGGCTGAGCTATTCTCAGTCTCGACCAATCAAACTGCCTGATTTTGAGTACTAAGTTAGAGAATGTGCTCAGTTTTGTAAGAGCCCATCAGCTGACGAGGCACCCTGCAATATTTGTGATCACTGTAACTCCAAATCTACAAAATCTGGCCAGGCTCTATTAAAGGTACATGCCCACGCAGTAGGCACAAAATGTTCTTTATAGGAATTAAATAAGTGTATAATTATGTCACTATTCCACCAGTTCTAAAAATTACGAGTGCCCGCTATACAAATATAATCATTTATTAATTATCAATTTACTGTTAGCGACGCGCAGCGGTAACAGTCTATTTTGATAATGTGCGGGGACGACGACTTTCACATCACGGCTTGCGGTGCGCATGCGCAGTATACTACGCGCGTCAGTAGGCTTCCCAATATGTAAACAAGAATATCAACATGTCGAAACGTCCAGGACGGAAATTGTATGAAACGGCATCGGCCAAAAAAAAGGCGAAATGTCTTTAGGGACAGGCAGTACAGAGAGAGAGAGAGTGGTTAATATTGACGACCAGATCACCAAATGGAAAGAGTTACGTGGAGATTTGGACTCGAACAGAGATTTTTCTTCTCAACTTCCGATACTTCACTGCGCATGTCAAAGATGTGATATGATTGACCGTGCCACGTGACGCTTGTTGGTAAAAATAGCACGAGGTTTGAAAATACCCTTTCTGGTCGCGGCATATAAAATGCGATTTAACACCAATTAACACGCGCCGTAATTAAAAATAACTCGTTAGTGGGTAGACAAATGGCTCATATAAGGCATGACAGAAAATGAAAAGTAGTAGTACAGTGTAACCTGCTGCGTAGGCATGTACCTTTAACTGCTTCTAGCATGTATAGAATGCACGGCTGATCTTCCCCGATCACAAGGGATAGGTTGTGACCGAGAGGTTACAGCAATAGATTCAATACCAGTAGCCTATTTCACCAACATTGCAAAGTATACTTATCTAGCAAAGTATACTTTGAGGGAGATTTTTTCAATTTTAGGATACATTTATTAATTTTTATTATACTGAATTTATTACATTATCACAGCCATCTTGTCTGTGATAATGTAATAAATTCAGTATAATAATTCTGCATACTTTTAATCATAACATATATGCAGTCGTTGGTTCTATATGATGTAATGTATGTCGGTGGAAAAATAAATGATTAAGCCCTCGAAGTATACTTTGCTGGATAAGTATACTTTGCAATTTTGATATCGGCTACAGAGATGGGTTCAAACCTTGCTAATAACTCGTTAGTGGGTAGACAAATGGCTCATATAAGGCATGACAGAAAATGAAAAGTAGTAGTACAGTGTAACCTGCTGCGTGGGCATGTACCTTTAACTGCTTCTAGCATGTATAGGATGCACGGCTGATCTTCCCCGATCATTTTAATCATAAAATATATGCAGTCGTTGGTTCTATATGACGTAATGTATGTCGGAGGAAAAATAAATGATTAGGCCCTCAAAGTATACTTTGCTGGATAAGTATACTTTGCAATTTTGATATCGGCTACAGAGATGGGTTCAAACCTTGCCTTAGGTATCAAAATACTTTTGTATTTATATCCATCGTACTGGTCTTTCGGATGAGACTTTAAATCGAGGTCACATCTCTAGATGGCCTTTGCTGTTGCTGGGACGTTAAACCCAGTCACGTTCACTTCTCCCTGATCACAACCAGGACCTTGACATTGGTGTTGAAACTAGCGTAAAACCCCAAATGTACACGACGCATGGACGTACGGAATTTCAAGAGCAACGCAATATATGCCCCCTTGCTGGCACAATAACCGGACCTGGTGCCAGGTCCATACCACACCAACGTCACTCAACCCCTTCCCTAAAAGTAACAGGATTACGAATAATCGTAATACTCAAATAAGGGGTGTAACCAGATTCAACTGTTAGATACAAAAATGCCAAAGACGTACGTGGGGGCCGAACCAGATCTCCGGTCTGGATTCCAGTACGTATGAACTCCGATCGTTGAATTACCCATCGCATGCTCCCACCAGCCACCCACTCTAGCTATTTGAATATGAGTGTTTTTTGCACTTACAAACTTCTTAGTCGTACGAAGTTTAATGAAACGGGCCCCAAGAGTGTGCCAGCAGACCAGTAGCTAGACTGTTCACAAATGTGATAAGCCCCATTTCTTCCAGTCATAAATGGCAAAATGGCCACCAAAATATGCATTTGTGTTTGTCTTTTTGAAGCACCAGATTTTTTTTGAATATACAATATAACTGTGAACAAATGAAGGATTGCAAATTACATTAATAATGATGAACATACATACAAATAATACTTACCATTGGACAAATCTGGGATATAATTCATTACAGGTTATCAAAATTTCTTCCACAACATGTAAAACAAGAAAATGTGGCCTGTCGGCACACGAATGCCGCCGGTGGCAGATTGAAGAAAAAGTTAATAATAAATTTGCCGGGTATGGAAGGTGTTCGAGCCAATTCCAACCCTTAAATATAAGCCTAATTGAAAAAGGCTGAAACGAATAATAAATTTTAATGTGAGAAAAAGTTCAAAGTTGTGAAGGTTAAAAGGTCAATGTCATATTAAGGACAGCATGGATGTGTGGTATTTATGCACAAGTATCATGTATTGAAATATTATAGTGATCCTTCAAGGGGCATAGAAAATATGACAGAATTGAGAAGCTCCGGCAAAGTTCTTAATGTGTGAAAAAGTTCAAAGCTGTCAAGGGCAAAGGGTGAAGGTCATATTAAAGGTCACATTACAAACTATCACTTATTTTCCTTCAAACCGCGCTAAAAACAAGAACGGCGACCATAATAACCGATTTCCGGTTCGTTTGTAATTTTCGTGATATTGAGATTTCTCATATCGCACCTTTTCTGACACCTATACAGAGCGGTAGCGGGTCCAAACGGCCCATTTACCAGGACGGCCCTGGTCAAAAAGGCCCAGTTTCAAAAGGTATACAAAAAAGGCCCAGTTTTAGGGGGGTCAGAACGGCCCACTTTATTTATGTGCTATATAACGGGGAGAATATACAATTTTGAAAGAACAAGATGGAAGAATATTTTGTTGATTGCGGGTATGGTTTCTTTCGTGCATTATTATTATGTGTTAAACATTGTTAGGTATTAACAAAATTAATACCTAACATGTAACTAATAATGGAGTGTAATTGCAAGTTCGTGTGAATCATGTGTGATTGATCAGCTATCAGGACCAACAATGATGTTGAAGGTAAATTACTATCCAGTTTAAACATTATTATTAAACTATTCAAACCGTATTATCGTCTGTATTAATAAATCAATCACTCAATCATTCAAACGCCGGTAGAAACTACGGAACATATGTCTAATTTTATTTCGCATTAAATTTGTTCCATAATGTTCTCCAACATTCGACATAATATACGGAAAATAACATATGTTTCATCTTTTCTAGGCTGGCATCACCGCATCAACAGCAAGGCCGGGAGCTCCTGTCTGGGGTTCTACCGCATCGTACCCCTCCTGCGAGGCAGAGTTGGTGCGGCTCGCAGTCGAGACAGGCGACCTCGAGAGGGGCACCAGCCGTCATTCGGACCGGATGGACAGGGCCATCGCCGCCTGCTGGGACCGCTACACCTCCGGAGAGTGGAAATCGCGGTTTCTGCAGGGTGTCGGCGACCTGTACACCATGCGGTGTTAGATATATGTTTATGATTATGACTTTGTTATGACTGATAATTCTTACCTTTATTTGTTTATGATTTTGTTTTGTTATTCGTTAAATATTTGTTATTGATTTTCGTTCATGACAATTTGTTAGTTATATGTTAATTGTATGTTGTTATTGATTAAGAGGCGCGACATACCATAACTTACCTTACGACATGTAAAAGTTTCACTGTAAATCAGTTTAATTTATAGACGAAGATTTCAGAGTAAATGCAGAAATTAATTAAATTTAATTACTTGTTTACGCTGGAAGTTTCGTCAAATTCGGACATAACTTATGATCCTATCACTATTATTCTTAAAAAGTGACGGCGAATTCTCTAAAATCATGTTCTAAAGTACGAAATCGCATGCCGCGTCTCATTTGTTAATGTTTACATGTGTATATATTCATTAAACAATAAAACAATAAAATAATATATTCCTTCGACTTTCATTTCATAACGTCCTACTTAAAACTGGGCCTTTTTTTACCCGGGCCGTCCTGGTAAGTGGGCTTTTTATCCAAGCATATTTGCTTGGATATAGTCCTTATACGGTTTTTGAGACCTCACATGATTTATGCAAATGAGTAATTGTCGACCAACGAACGTACTTCATGCTTCATGATTCTAGCTACGCCACGTGAGAGAGTTCCAAAGCGAGCGGTGCATTATGAACGTGTCACTCACATTTTTGGCCAGCTACATTTTTTTTCAGCTACAGTTATATTTTTAAAAACAGTTTGTGATTTTATAAAATATTAACTGTCGTGTTTCATAATAAATATTTTGTTAGGAAGGTAATATTTTTAGCGCAATGATCGACCGCTCCACATGTAATTTATACGTAGTTATACGCCATGAAAAATAGTTCTGATAGTGAGCTAACATTATATTGTGTAGTGTAATACATGTGTTGTTAATTTTTCTGTACGAAATTTATATTACAAAATGTTTATCTGATTTAATATAATATAAACTGACATGTATTAATTTGAGTATATTATTTTTCACGCGCACTGATACAATTAACCTCGTGTCTCATGAAAAGTAGTTTCCGCCATTTTATGCCGACAAATTACAGAATCGTATACATAGTCATAGGTCAATGGCTCGATAAAATCCAACATTGGGCAGCGAAATGATGATGATTTAAAACAGAAACATTGTTTTTTGACAGTTACATACCGCATGCTTTAAATAATCATCTTGAGCCATCTATATTATTAATCAGTGTCCATTTTACTTAAAACATCAACTAATCTATAATGACGTTACACAGAAAATGCAGTACGATACACTTCACAAAGGAAACATTGTCTTAGAGTTTGAATAATTTTAGGTTCCGCCGAACGAACGAGTACGCCGAAATATATTTCCGTACAAATCCAAAAACCTATTTATTATATACCCGTTCAACAAAACATGCATCCTAATCATTAAATAATCCGATAGTGTGATGAAATGCGACTCTCTATTATTTTTGTTGATCAATCCGAGCGCCTATGATGGCTTCAGTTTATGCAAATTGACAAGGTCATTTCGCGCACCTGAATCGATACAATACTCAGGGGTTGAAATTTCACTCGCCCAGCTCGCCATGGCGAGTGCTTTTTGTGGCGGTCGAGTACTTTCTACAGGCACTCGCCCAGTTTGGCGAGTGAAAGATTAGGTCAGGATTTTTTTTTTTTGAAGAAATTGCCAATTAATTCCATCGATAACGGCCAACAAATGGTATTAATTCAGCGACCATTTGTTGTTTACAGTTTACGTCAATTTGCGGGAAGTAAGATTCAAGCAGTGTCTATGTACACGGTTACGGGTAGAATCTCTAGCGATTTTGAACACGGTCCATATCGGGCAAGTTTAATTCACGGATTATTTGTCGGCTTTACGCGGCCGGGCTAACAAATAATAGGACTGCGAGTATAGACTAGTGTATACGCGGCCACATATATCGTCTCGTATACAGTTGGGTTAACGCGCATTTCAGACGCCGAACATAACGGCTTGGGACGAAACGGTCGGCGCCGGGTCCGAAACCATTGAATTTAGTAATTAAGGCAGCACGCAGCGCATGCAAACATAGCCACTATAAATTAAACTAAATCTATGTCACTCAACGCTTATAGAAAATAAGAAGTGTGCAAGCCTCTGAGCAAATTCGCTGCTATTTGTTTGTTTATGTTCATTTAATACTTAAAATATAAATAACAATAGTAGTGAATATGTCTCATACGTTTTGGTAATGATCATATGTAAAAGCTTTTTTTTTGTAAATAAGATGCAACATTACAAAAACTGGAAATAGCAATTTATTTAAAAAAAAAAAATGGGCGAGTAACTTTTTGACCTGGGCAAGTACTTTTTTTATTTTCTACCTACCTTGGTTCAACCTTGGTTGAAGGCCGTTTCTTGTAAGCTAGGCTTGTACTGGCCTATTTTAGCGACGTCAACTTGGATAATTGTCTTTGAAACTGGGGGGAGAGCCAACTAAATCATGGTTAAAATGTCTGTACAATATTTTCACGTGTTGAATTTGCTGGGTCTCTTCTTCCAGGCGGAGTTGAGTGAACTTTTGAAACTATTTAGTGTGTTCGAATTTACACAATCACTAGGGAGTGCATTCCAGTCTGTGACGACTCTTTGAGAGAATACTTTTTGTCGCAACTGCGCAGGATTTCAGGAGTTTCGGTCCTTTGATTTGGCCCGGGCCGTCCTGGTCAGTGGGCCGTTCTGGTACTGGGCCGTTTTGGTTTTGGGCCGTTCTGACCCGGATTCTACAGAGCCATGCAATGAATTGGTCATCGCTTATCTCTCCTGTTACTGCGACCGACTGGTGCGAGGTGGCGCTGTAAAAATAACCGCTATGACGTAGTAGTAGAACAGCTTACCTGATTGGTGGATGAAGATTTCTTATATAATATCGTTTGGATGTACGGACATCATGTATTTGTTGCATAATTTTTCGTTTTTGTCGTTTAATATATACGTTAATCGTTATTTTTTCCTTTGCCTAGTTATACTTGGATTATTTATACGTTGGTTGCAATCGTCGGCGACGACTATCTGTGCGGAAGTCGGTTGTAATTCACGGTCAAACAGACAGCAGAGCCAGAAACAGAAAACATGTGAAATTAAATGTTATATTTCTATATATTTTTCTACAAAATGCTAATCTCCGACATTTCGTAAATTGATTCTGTAATGCTTTGCAGAATGTTACTTCAGCACATTTGTGCTTTGACAATTTCGAGTTGAAATAATCAGTGACACGCGTGTGTAGCTATGTTCAAACGGATGCCGCCGGAGGTCGTTAATAGTAAACAACTTATCCGATGATTTGACCGCAGGCAAATAGGGAAGTGGATCTTGGGACAGGTGTATTCTGAATTCAATGAAGCCACACCTATTTTATGCTGATTGGTTGAATCCATTTTGTTTGTCTGTCCTAGTCAGTGACAGACGTGTGAAGCTACGTTCAAACGGATGTCAACAATAATGCGGCAGGTGTATATTGAATCCGCGAGGCCACACCTATTCCAAGCTGATTGGTTGAGTCCAATTTGACAGACATGGTAGAATAGATACACTGTGCACATCAGGGTGCTTTCTACAGTAGTCGATCGCCGTGGCGTAATGGTTAGTGTGTCGGACTACTGATCCAAGGGTCGTGGGTTCGAGCCTGACTAGCGACGTGCGTTGGGTGCTTGAGCAATACACTTTATCCACACTGCTCCAGTTCACCCAGCTGTAAATGGGTACCGATAATTCGCAGTTGCTCTGTAAATACGAATTACCGGCTTCTCTCAAAAAATCTCTACCTCCGTTCTTTCTCCCATCCTTGGGAGACGGCATGCAAGGTCCTAGAGCCAGTGCCGCCGTTAAATATAAGCAAAAAAAAAAGAAAGAAAAAAAAAGAAGCATTCTACAGTTCCGAAAATCATTTCTTGATGTGTTTGTTTTTATGCATGGATGAATGTTATATTGCAGGACTAACATTGTGTAACTCGCTTATTTTCCCGTAAATACTGTTTTCGAATACTAAAATATAACTAAATCACATATTTTGTTCGTTGACAGATAAAAATAATCAAAAGTATATATTCAATTTTCACATGTACAGTAAATTCTTTACTATTTCTAATCTATTTTCCAACTGACTTGTTTCAAATAAATAGAAAATGTTTGGACTTGATGTTAAAAACTAAAGGTGTTTTCCAGAAGAAAATCGTTGTTTTGTCAAATGGGGGTTACGTCGAAGCTTGGTCCTATATGTGGCTGTGACTGGAGAAATGGGGTTTGTGTGATTTGTGACTAGTGTAGGTCCTAATCAAATATAACACTCCTGTAGTCTAAATACGATCTAGATTGCATGTTAGTGTGTTTTATTGAAGGAATGCCGAAAAATGCAGATCTGTGACTGTGCGAATGTACAGGCTGAACTGGATCTATACTGGTCGCAAACGCCCTATAAGCCCCGTGTTGTGTTTGGCTTATTGCACCTTCTCAGTCACAGTGTACAGCGAATGTTAACACAATCTTCAAACAACACCCCCCCCCCCCCCCGTGACAATTGGAGCGACTAATTTTCCCACTGCTGTCACCCCGTGCTTTCCTTAATTGACCCCATGTATAGCATTGTTTCATTGTAAGTGGACAATGGCTTACAAGAATGACGTTGTGACAGTTTGACCAGCATAGCACCAGATCCATCTATGCACATGACAGCTCTGATAAGTGTTTACTCTGAAGCACGTCTGATTTAGCATTATATATAAGTACTATCGGGGAAAACATAGATTGTAACCTGACGATGTAAATATAAATAAATGTATATACAGACTGGTATCCTACAGCTGTTGAAAATTGGAAAATTGCACAGTATGTTCATTTTGTCTGCCACTGTCGCATTTCAGTAAATAGTTTGTGACTAGGTCATTCTTATATTTTTACAATACAGTACAGTCACATATATTTATATCAGCGGTCTAATAAACTGGAGTTCTAAGTAGTCTGTTGAACTATTACGTGTAATAATCGTATTATGCATACATTTCGGAAGTTCTACTGATACGTCATATACCCACGTGACCGCAAAGGGAAATAACTGGGGTATGCAAAATAAGGGGAAGTTAGTCATGCAGTGACGGCCGGAAAAACTTGTCCAGAATATGAAATCCGTAAAAGAACGGCACATACTGGTCGGATTATATAAATGATGAATACATAAGCGTATCGCGAAAACAGAAGCTTGTTATATCTCCTTTAAAGTTTTGTTTTGGATTAGGTTGACGTTTTTAAGAACACCATATCTCTGAAACATCTTCGCCAATTCACTCGAAACTTCGCATGTGTGTTTATAATCATCCATATTTTCATTATATGCACAACCTGTGCGGCCCCTGAGCCCAATGTTACCATATCGCTGAAACTGCTTCACCGATAAACTTTAAACTTCACATCAGCCTCCATAGTTTCATTCTATGCCCTCGATGTAAATATTCCGTTCTGATTTTGGGACCCCCCCCCCCCCAATGCAACATGTTAAATGCCCGGCCTTACATGAACGTAGCTGTTAATAGGCCGTTAAACACCAATAAACAAACAAACAAACAAACACACATTATATGCCCAACCCATGTGGCCCATGTGCCCCATGTGCCCAATGTCAAATGCCCGGCCTTAAATGACCTTAGCTGTTGATAGGCCGTTAAGCCACTAGTAGGGTCATATTCCAGGATTCTATGACCATTTTGTTCCTACCTTTTTTTTATCACTGTTCACTACCCGAACCATTTTAGAAAAAAATGAGCTCCTATGCCCCTCCCAAAAATGGAGGCATAATCCGCTAGAGCGCAAAATCCAAGATGGCCGCCGTCCGCCATCTTGAAAATCGTGAGATGCAATATCTCGAGAATCAGATAAGCTACAAGTACGAATGAGATGTCCTTTTTCACTAATTATATCATGGCAAGACCAATGAAATAATTGCTTTTCAGTTTGGATGTCATCTAATCCCAAAATCCAAGATGGCCGCCATCTGCCATCTTGAACATTATAAGATGCAATATCTCAGTAGTCAGATAAGTTACAAGTAGTAAGTAGATGTATTTTATGACTGATTTCGGCGTGATAAACACACTGGAATTCTTGATTTTTTAGTTTGAATATCATTCTGACTTCTTAATCCAAGATGGCCGCCATCCGCAATCTCGAATAATTAAGTCTAGCAAAGAAAAGCAATGGAGTGAATTAGAAAGCTTATCTGGTTGCGCAGTATATGCAATGCAGCTGATTAATACCATTCAACTGCACCACTTTATTTTGTAAAACTCCATAGAGTTTAGCTATTATTCTGAAAACTTCAATTTGTTAAGCATATTGAGTACATATGAAAGCAAATTGCGAAAATTCATAACATTGCGATTTTGATGGGTTTATTTGAAAAAAAATATGTTATGAAATAGGCATATGCACCATAGAAATGAAACACAAGTGTTAGTTGCGTAAACAATCACAACTGACAAGGAAACACTGTTCAAATTACCAAAATATGATTGTGCTAATGCAAATTGCGCAACTGTGGGATCTCAAATGGGTCTGATGAGGAGCATACCCAATGATAATGATTTGTCACATGCATCACACGTGTAGAGCCTTTCGTCAGTACGTGCAAGATGAGATCAGATGTGTGTGAGAATTACTATCACAAACATGACATGTAAGCGGTGCCTCTCCAGTATGGATATGCATGTGGGCTGCTAGATTACACTTAACTAAGATGGACACCACACATCACATGTAAATGACTTTGTAATGACGATGTAAATGCATAATCAACATTCCCGGTAGCTGCACGAGTCACCGTCCTAGTCGGAGCTGGCAGAGTCGCCGTCATCGGTTGCACTTCCAGCATCAGTGCCGCTATCCTCTACTGACTGAGGGTTTGGTGGCATGGAGATATAGGAAGGGAATGGGAGCTTGGTGGAATATCCGGACCACAGACTAACGCGAGGGGATACTCCTCTCGTGCTCTAGAGCGTCGAACCTCCCTGGAAAATTCCTGGCAACGCCTATGACATAGTCGTTCAAATACATCATTATATATCCTGTTTTTTTTCTGTTTAGTAGGGTCATATTCCAGGATTCTGTGACCATTTTGTTCCTACCTGTTTAAACAGAAAAAGAAAAAAACAAGGTCAAATTACTCTTTTTTTTATGCATTAACAGTTTTTTTTACTACTATCAAATGCCTCGGCGGGCGCGACATGCGGGCCGCGGCCATCTAGTATTGACACTGGCCACTTTTCTCTGAATGCATTGCATAAGCTGGTATATGTATAGTCATAGACATAGAATATGTATTATATGTCTATGGTATAGTGTGAGATAAAAATAATGCAACAACAATTACAAATAATTGGGATAACTTCAAAATCAGATTTTTCGAAAAGTAGAGAAATAAAATCAGCCGAGCTTACAGATGTGATCAAATCATTCACCGTGTGGTGTCAGACGCAGTGCGGAACCGGTTGCGTATGTGGGTCACTTATCTATGCGTCCTGTCGGGCGTAAGTACCTTTGGCCTTCCGCTGCGTTATCGGTCTTTTACTCTCCCAAATGCACATAAACGGTACTGCAGGTGCTTTATGGTTAGGCGCCAACAGCTAAAATGTCATACCACCTCCCGTTGCTGCATACTGGCCCGAAACATACCAATGGCCTTTAAGTATTCCACTTCAGAAAGCCGTGGCATGGTGTAGCGCATTTATGTTAGAATGTTTTACTGTTTTTTTCCGACTGGTAGCGATAAAAACTATAATTTGACAATTATTTCCTATCATTGTTATAATTATGAAAATTATGTTTATCACCATTGTCCGTTAACGAAATTAAACGGTTTGGCCGGTCTGACAGTAGGCCGTTAGCGGCAATAGCCCATTGCAAACATGTATACACATTGCACGCTCATTTGCTCTTCTTTGAACTTGGGGAAAATGGTCATGAGTACATTACTTTTCGTGGGTGTATAACTAAACCTAAAACAAAATATAAAGTACATGTATCACAAATAAAACAATATACAATGAACATGTCAAATATACATGTAACAATGCTGCACATTTGTTAATTTTTCCATTTGATAAATTGCTGATGTCACACGAAGCGAGACTATACCGAGTTTACGCACATGTCAGACCCAATTTATTCATAAACACAGCATCATCCATTGAATCTGAACTGGTCAGCTAACATCAAAACATGTAACAACCCAGGATATATAATGATGTATTTGAACGACTATGTCATAGGCGTTGCCAGGAATTTTCCAGGGAGGTTCGACGCTCTAGAGCACGAGAGGGGTATCCCCTCGCGTTAGTCTGAGGTCCGGATATTATTTTTATTTCTACATGCAATTTCGTGCGTTCTAATACATTTTAGAGATATAATTTCCAATAGTCATACTTGCACCCTAAAGTTAAAACTGCATGAAAAGTGGTGTTCGTTCGACCCCGACCGCCGCCCCACACCCACCTGGCGACACCTATGTATGTACATGGAGACCCAGCTAACAAGTTTACGTTGTTGGAATGTTGTTACAACGTTTCATAAAAGTTGCAGTTACGTTGTCATAAAGCCGTTGGTACAACGTACTCCAGGAAAGTTTTCCTGTCGTAGATTTCACGTAGTCATTTTACGTTTTATGACGACATTCACACGATGTTGTCATAATGACGTTGGTACAACGTACTTCAGGAAAGCTTTCCTGTCGTATATTTCACGTAGTGGTTTTACGTTTTATTACGACATTCAGACGACGTTGTCATAATGACGTTGGTACAATGTACTTCAGGAAAGTTTTTCTTTCGGAGATTTCACGTAGTGATTTTACGTTTTATTATGCATCAGTCAATGTAAGTCCCCGCCCCCCCCCCCCTCCGGGGGAATAGCGGGGCTTATATTTTCGTTGCTGTTAAAGCCCCGGTGAAGGCCCCGCACTGCGGGGCAACATGGTCGGTAAAAGCCCCGGTAAAATGCCCCGCACTGCGGGGCCATCTGGTGATTTTAAATGTGAAATATTCTTGCACGAAAATGATGTGTTGTAGAGCAAAATGTCACTTATAAATAGTAGATATCTGGGAACTTTTATTAGTATGGGAAGCCATTATTACAACCCAAGCAGCTTTATTCGTTGTAGATGTAATTGGTAGCACATTTGGCCTGCTACTCGTTCTATTTCTAGGGTGGTTGACTTAGTTATATAGTTGTTTTTGAAACCGTTACAGTCGATGATCAGTTGGGTAATGACCGATATGTTTAGTTTGTAAAAGTTCGAGTCTCCTAGCACTTTTTGGATTTCTTGACGAAACGCCGGGTAGGTCTGTTTCCGAACTTCGTGTAGTGCTGGGCATCTTAGTAGCATGTGTGACGCATCCTAGCTCCGCCTCCAAATGACAGTTAGGACAAGTAGGGTCGACTAAGTACAGGGTAAATATGTGTTTGTTGCTTTGAAATAGGATACGTTCCTGTTAATAGTAGTAACCAAATAAATAGCCGCTAACCTTTGGCACCACCCACGGACTCGGTAGAAGGAAGGTCGGATATGTGTGAATAGTATTAAATAGCGCAAAAGTGGACCCTTGCATGATACAAACTTCTTAACCGTATTAACGCACGGACACACGGACGGTGCAAACACATATGACACCGGCTCTTCGAGACAGGGTTCATAAAAAGTACACCCCCCCCCCCTATTAATAGTATAAAATGCAGCACTTTATACTTTTACTTACATGGGGAGGGTGTGTGTGTGATAGGATCGGTTTTTAGTGGGTAGAGTGTGGGGGGGGTCTCGGGATTTTCCAGGGGGGGGGGGGGGTGGGGGGGGGGGGGTCTCGGGATTTTCCAGGGTTTGTTGGGTAAAGTCACCTCACTTTCCAGGTGGGGGGGGTCTCGGGATTTTCCAGGGTTGGTCGGGTAATGAATCACTTTCCAGGGAGGGGGGGGTCTCGGGTTTTCCTTCAGTGTGTGTGGGGGGGGGGGGGGGAATGTCTCAGAATTTTCCACGTGTTGTGGGGGCTGGGATAACGGATAACGGATAACGGCAGTGCAATATAAACAGAGGAATTATTTGAAAACATTTAGTTTATTTATATTAAACAAAATTTGCCAGTATTAAAAAACAGTCCACAGTGAAAGTAGATCGTATAAACAGTTTTAAACCCATGTCATCCCCTCCCACACACAACAGTATTCAGGTAAACATACATGTACATATCTTGATAACAGTCTGATAAAACCCCGGTAAAGCCCCGGTAAAGCCCCGGGGTATGTCCCCGCTCAATTTCTTAGCAACAGTTAAAGCCCCGGTAAAGTCCCCGCAGTGCGGGGCATCAGGAAAGGTAAAAGCCCCGGGGTATGCCCCGGTAAAGCCCCGCCCCTCCCCCGGAGGGGGGGGGGGGGGGGGGCGGGGATTTACATTGACTGATGCATTACGACATTCACAATACGTTTTCATAATGACATTGGTACAACGTACTCCAGGAAAGTTTTCCTGTCGTAGATTTCACGTAGTCATTTTACGTTTTATGACGACATACACACGACGTTGTCATAATGACGTTGGTACAACGTACTTCAGAAAAGTATTCCTGTCTAGATTTTACGTAGTGATTTTACGTTTTATTACGACATTCACACGACGTTGTCATAATGACGTTGGTACAACGTACTTCAGAAAAGTATTCCTGTCATAGATTTCACGTAGTGGTTTTACGTTTTATTACGACATTCACACGACGTTGTCATAATGACGTTGGTACAACGTACTTCAGGAAAGTTTTCCTGTCATAGATTTCACGTAGTGATTTTACGTTTTATGACGATATTCACAAGACGTTTTAATATGTAACAACGTACTTCAGGAAAGTTTTTCTGTCGTAGATTTCACATAGTGATTTTACGTTTTATTACGACATTCACACGACGTTGTCATAATGATGTTGTAACAACGTACTTCAAGAAAGTTTTCCTGTCGTAGATTTCACGTTGTGATTTTACGTTTTATGACGACATTCACAAGACGTTTTAATAATGTACGTTGGTACAACGTACTTCAGGAAAGTTTTTCTGTCGCAGATTTCACGTAGTGATTTTACGTTTTATTACGACATTCACAAGACGATTTAATAATGACTTTGGTACAACGTACTTCAGTAATGTTTTCCTATCTTAGATTTAACGTAGTGATTTTACGTTTTATGACGACATTCACAATACGTTTGCATAATGACGTTGTTACAACGTACTTCAGGAACGTACTTCAGGAAAGTTTTCCTGTCGTATATTTCACGTATTCATTTTACGTTTTATGACGACATTCACACGACGTTGTCATAGTGACGTTGGTACAACGTACTTCAGGAAAGTTTTCCTGTCGTATATTTCACGTAGTCGTTTTACGTTTTATTACGACATTCACACGACGTTAAATTGTCATAACGTTGGTACAACGTACTTCAGGAATGTTTTCCTGTCGTAGATTTCACGTAGTGACTTAGGAGATAACTGTATTTTACGTTTTATGACGACATTCACGAGACGTTTTCATAATGACGTTGGTACAACGTACTTCAGGAAAGTGTTCATGTCGTAGATTTCACGTAGTGACTTAGGAGATAACTGTATTGAAATTTGTAATTTGGGGAGATACTCGGGGAGACGTAAATCGAAGTTTCCAACCGTAAATCCACCGAGTATCTCCCCAAATTACAAATTTCAATACGGTTATCTCTATTCTAATGTACGACCATCATTGTTCACTCATTTTCCTGATTTCTGAACAAAATACCAACCCATATGGGCCTCCCCATTACAATCCTCACTATATTGGCCGATTTACACATTGTCTGCAACCGTGACAACTGCCATAAACATAATACACGAACATAAATAGTGCGAAACAAATACATAAATTAATGAAGAATTGTGTTACAATTTTCAAAATGTTATTTCATCTATATATTATTTATCATCCACTAATGACTATTGTATCTATCGTTCAACACTACCTTGGATATTAGAATAACTGTTCAATGATGGGAATTCCCATTCAAAGTTAGAACACAATGGCCGACATCGCTGATGCTTGCTTGTCGAGCTTGACATTTTACAGTTTTATGTGCATTAGAATTAATGATTGTAATAGTTATGGTTGTGTATATTCACAGTGCAATTTTAAAAATTATATGGCGATGGATGTTGGTAAACTGCTGGGGTCGTAGAATGTACAAGGATGTGATTTTCCACCCTTTGCTGGTGATTGTGGAAGTAGCCAGTGTTGACGTTGCGACAGGGCATCAAATGACTTCGATGCTGGACAGGTAACAGCTGTTGAGATGATACATACTTGGGAGGGCTCTCGTTTTTTTCATTAGCTCCGGCATTTTGGAGAATAGCCGAATAATGACGTTTCTGGTTATCCGAACAATCTCTGTTGTATGACTTCACAGAACTTTCATTCTTGTGCTTTGAAATTTGCATTATAGATCTAGTGTCAACTCCAGCATGAGAAAGTAGGGTGATTGTTGTTGCACGGACGCTATGGTTGGTATAGTCTTTGCTAAGTTTTGCATCTTTTTAAATATTTTTCATCATGTACATGGACCTACTGGATGGGTTGTATACCAATCATCATCATTGTAGCAGTGTTTCTGTCGCGGTTGTTGAAACAAGAGAATAAATAGTAATTACCGTTAACGTCAATATGGAATTGAAAATATGACAAGAAACAGATTCCCTTAAATTAAAGTGTAATGAGTAATAGATTTCAGACAAGCGATGTAAATATAACAACTGGAATTACAAACACAAGTACTGAACAATTACCATAGGCATAACAGAATAATGAGAAATAAAATTTCTCCAGCCGCCAAGCCGCAGGCCCACCAATGCAAAGCCTGAATTGTGCAGTATATTAAAAAACCGATCGCTTGTATAGTCCCGATCTCAATGGGGAAGTCAAGTTAACCGAAATATATTGAATGGAAGTCCCTAGTTAACAAACTAAAATAATATAATACGCTAAATATGATAATTGCCAATAAGGACATAATGATCGACATGTCCGACCGAAATGTGATTGTTACGTCCAACTTATCATTTAAGTGGACGGGCAAATTAAGTCAAATATGTATTACACACTATTATCGAATCGTGGTTTGATCACAATATTGGTTCTTATAAAACATTTCATCTGGTACCAATGGTAACCTTGACAAAAACTGCATGCTACTGCAATTCAATCCAGATTCACATTGATCATAGTATAAATTTCCCAATATAATGATAGCACAACTCGAGCACACTAGTTGATGCCTCATAACTGCCTGAGATAAACTGTATCAAGTGTAACCAGCCTAAGCATAACCTCTAGCTAATGACTGCAGAACCAAAACAATGATCAAAATAAAAAAAACAATGTACTCACCGAGTTATATCCTGTTCCCCCTTACCATTCGCAATTCAGAAAGGCATGAGCTGTATCAGTCGCTACAACATTCATGCCCACTATAATGATGGGAGATTCTCACAGAGCACCAACCGCGTTATTGGCTCTGCAAACCGCATTCATCCTGAAATGAAAATGATAAGGAACAACAGGATGCACCCTGTGAAACCACATAATCTGCCATAACAATATGTTCTTTCTTACAAACAGTATGTTAAGCACATACCTAGTAAACAGCAAATAAACTCTGCAATATTGCCTTTACTTCTAGCAACCAGTGCACCTTATCAGTCTATGCGCACTGCACGCACCGACTGAGCCAATTTATACTGATACAAGTCAATTATAAAGGCAGATTACTATGAAACATGAAAATAAACATGACAAAACACTATTTGTTTCTAAGTCCTTTAACAACTTGCAAATAAAAGTTGCTCAAAACTCTGGAGCCTTACGTGTTCAAATGCAAACCGCCATTTTTAATAGCGAACATATATGTCTTAAAGGTTCACCACTTCTAGTCACAAATGGTTTAAAAGTCATAATAAAAGGATACTTGCGATATTTACAAAAACGTCTTATCTGATTATTTGCATTGACTACTAACTCCCGTGAAATATTGAAATCAACCGGTCTGGGTAGCATGACAGAATATAAAATGCGGATTCCCGGTTTAATTAGACCAATTGCAGCAAACAAAGTATTCAGCGCAGAGGGAAATTGTTCTCTGTCTAATTTATAAATGTCATTAGTGCCGACATGGACTATAACATAGTCCGAATCCACAATACTGCACTGTAAGTCTGCATTATTCGACACTTCGTAAGCGAGTCCACCCACAGTTCTCACCGAAAAGGCCTTAACTAACAGTCCATCCACACCGGTGACATGCTTGGCGATAGAATCGGAAAGAAGTAACGTCTGCTTCTGACCTAAAATAATAAACCTTTAAGACATATCATTAGCAATATGTTTATTCATCTTATGTGCAACAAACAATTTATCATCTAATGTAAACTTGAGATAGTTTTTATAGGCGTCGCTACGCCAATCCCCATGTAATTGTATTAACTCTGCAGGTACTCCAGCCTGAAAGGCAAGGGTAGTACCACCTCGTCTAAAACTATGAGTTGAGTAATCAGAAGGATTTAAGCCTACTTACGCAACTAAAGACTTTAGCTTACGTTGAAACATCGGATAAGTAATAAATTTCCGTTTTGAATAAGAAAACAATGGTCTGTCTACTGCTATAGGAACTAAATTAATAAGATTTTCAAAGGCTTCAACTGGACACAATACTGAATTTGACCTTATCAGCGGAATTTGTAGTAATCTTTCTCCGAATTGAAGTGTTTTTGTCCAGCGAAATGTAACTATAATTAAATACTGCCTTTGAACCACATCATTCCTTAAAATACACCTATTAGACTCATCAGAATTATTATTCATAACCATATTAGATTTCCTAGCCATTAGAAAGAAAGCAAATACAACTAGAGCAGCTGAAGCTGCATCAACGGTTTGAGGCTTGATGTACTGACAAACGTACACTGGCAAAGTGATTAGAAGACATTGCCAATGACGAAAACATATGAAACTCAAAAAAAAATTGATGCAATTCCAATGAAATTGAAAAAATAAAGTTTTGTATTTTCAGAATCGCTTGACTATCCTAAGCATTTTTCATTATATAACGTTCTACGAAATGTGTACCGTTAACCCCCTAGTCTGACATTGAAGTTGAGACGATTCTAAAGCACTCACAGCATGTCAGTTCGTATATAAAACCAGTGTCTGATACAGCCCACCATACCTGTCTGGCCTCCACCTCGAAGTTTGTCAGCTGTACACACTGTTCTAGGCGGCTAAGTTTATATGCTCGTTCTCAAACTTCAAATGCATGTAGTTCGCGCATTTGAGCAGATAGCTAAAAACTACCAGCGAACCGGAGATAGAGAATTTTATTGGCTTTTTAATGCAAAAATAATATTTGAAATCGGTTGAATAATAAGGAAGTTATGACCATTTCAATTTTGTTTTAAAAACTTCAAATGCCTACAACTCTCTCATTTGGGCAGATAGCCAAAAACTACCAGCGAAACGGAGATAGAGCATTTTGTTGGCTTTTTAATGCAAAAAAAAAATCATATTTGAAATCGGTTAGATATAATAAAAAAAGTTATGACCATTTCAAATTTGAAAAATTGAAAAAAAAACGTCAAGTTTGAAAGACAATAGAATCAGAAACTATTCAAGCAATTGCTCTGAAAAATATCATCATTCTGTGCGGATGAATGTCCCGCGTGACGCTGTCAAAAAATTATGTTGCTGAGATTACTGTACAAATTGGAAAACTGTTTTCAAAGACCACCCGTTAAAATAAAATAAAAATCTGAAATTGTTGATTTTTTTCATTTTTCTCAATTTCACATGTCTATAGCTCTCTCATTTGAGCAGATAGCCAAAACATTGTCAGCGAAGCGAAGATAGAGAATTCTCGCAGCTTTACAATTCAAAAGAATTTTTGATGAAATCGGTTGGAAAATAAGGAAGTTATAGGGAATTATATGATATATGACGTCACTTCCGGTTTCGTAAAAAGTAACGTCATGAGAATTCTGAAAATTGCGTTATTCTCGTCTCACTGTTGATGCGAATCGGTATACAAAATTTGAAGTCGATCCGACCAGCGGTTTGGGCTGTAGTCTCGACGGCTGAATAAAAAGAAAAAAAAGAAAAAAAAAACCAACGAAAACAAAAGGTTTGAGGAATCAAATTCCTCAAACCTAAATAAACACCAAAAACAAGCATCTACTGATTTTGCTAAATTTAATTTCTCACGAATTTTGAATAAAATACTTGGAGTCATATTTGCTGCTTGTTTCACCGTACGGGGGTTCAGTCTGTTAATACCTCTTAAAGACAAGTTAATAACATAATAATTCAAGTTTAAATCGATGCCTAATAAAATATGCATCGTGCGGATCCCACTTATATAATTATTGATGGAATCCACAGATTCAAATGATGTACTAAGAAATTGTGCAAACAGTGACACTACTTCAGTAGTAGCAGGTAATGCAACAAAACCAAAGTAAAAACAAAATAACAAAAAACTCTCCCATTGAATCCGTAAGTTCTTATTTGTTCCTTCAGCAAATCCAGACCTTTTTGACGTATGTAGATCCTCCCTCAAAACCTTCAACTCGGAATCTGTAATAAATTATCAACCTTTGAAAAAAACATATTTCCACAAAAGTCCTAGCAAAAGGCATATGTATAAATAAATTGTTCACCCTATAATAATAACCTTATACAAATTAATCAGGCGCAACAGAGATTCCTCCCGTGTTAAAGTACCCCATTCTACGCCTTAAGCCCCCTTCTTCCAATGGACATATTTACCAGGCATCTGATAATTCAAATAATTCACTTGTTGCAACACATTCAGACCCTATTGCTCCTAACTCCGCAATAAATTCCCTTCGATATGCTAAATCCACATCCCATCGGCTCAAACAATCCACTAAACGATTATTCACCCCACTGATGTGTTTAGCACTGATTTCAAACTCAAATGTAGCTGCCACGAAACAAATTTCTCTAAAACAACGCTGCAAAAAGTAATTACGAGTAGAACCGTTATTAATGACAGCACATGATGTTTGATTATCACAAAACAGGACTATCTTTTACCCTCTCAATTCTGATCCCCATAACTTGAGAGCTACCACACTTGTCAAGAGCTCTAGCTCATTAATGTGTAATTGTTGTGCAATTACCTTCTCCGGAAATGATACATGGAAATACAATTCACCAAACAGGCCTCCACAGCCTGACAAACACGCGTCTGTCGACAACACCGCATCTGGGTTTGAACAGTTCTCTAACGACATCATCGATACCCCATTATACAATGGCAAAAAGTGTTTCCACCATACTAAGTCCTTCTTGAGATATCCTGGAATAGTGTGTAATTTATCTGGAGAATTAAAAATTTGCCTTAGAAATTTCAATAAACGTTGTACAAAAATGTGACCTGGTGGTACACAAGCGCTAACAAAACTCAATTTCCCTAACAAAGATTGCAATTCTTTTTTGGAGACTTCAGATTTACTTAACCAATTTTCTATTCAATTTCTAATTTCGATCAACCTATCAGATGTAATTCTCATTGTTAAGTTCTCTGTATCCAGAAGAATACCCACACAAACCGTCCTTGTTGCCGGCGCACAGGCTTTAGACTTAGATTCATCAAATCCACACTTTTCCAGGATAGCCCTCAAAGTATTCAAGGCCAAATCTGCAAGCTCAGGCTTTTCACCTCCTCAGATGTCATCAAAATAGTTCATAGTACTAATACCTATCATCAACAGCATAAATACCAGTGCGTTCGTCACTCTCTGACAGATCTGCACCGCACTCTTCAGACCCATAGACAATACCACATCAAACATCAAATGACCCTTAAACTTATAACCAACTTTGTGATATTCCCCGGGGTCTAATGGAATTTGTCTATAAGCGCGGCGCAAATCGGTCTTAAATAACTTGCAGCCCCTGCCCTTGGCTTTGACCAACTGAATCATGTCATCCACCTTAGGATATATTAGAGTCACCTTTTCCCCCAAATATTCGTCTTTTAATATCAAGTCATTTAATGAATTATTTTTGGGAAAACTTAAATACAATATTATACGTCTCTCTACTGAATCCTTTTTGGCACTGTATTTAATGGCGATACAAATATTGGTGATTTAAATGGATTATTCTTAAAAGGACACAGAACTGTTTTATTCTTAATTTCTGTAATGAAGTATTCATTAATTTAATTTCATTTGGAAAATCTCTAGCATCCTTATGATTCCTTGTTACCTTTTTATTAATAATTTCTTCCGTAAGCTCTCTAATACATCCTAAAGGGAAGCCATACTCCAGCAGATCACAAACTTGTTTGTCTGAATAATCATTTAACATGCATCTCATGAATGACAAATTTAACTTATTGTTTATCGGTATTTTACAATATTCAAAATTATGTTTACCGGAATTCACTACTTGATCATGCGTAGAAATCAAAAATAAATTCCTGTCTAATTCGGACTTGTGTGCCAAGTCGCATATACCACACCCACTGTGAGCCATTATATTTTGTTCCACTGTCCTCGCACCTTCCGGTACCATGATAGAAATAGAGGCCAATTTATTCTTCGAAAACGATGGCAAAAACAAATCAGTCAGATGATCATTCTCCTTAATTATTATGTCTAGATGACCATCTACATGTCATGCGCCAGAATGCGAACACTCCTTGGGGCATTCCGGATGTTTCATTTTATTTTTGTCCAATTGCCAGCAAGCAGCGCAAATACGTATGCAAGCAGTTTCGCATTCAGCCATGCACCATATCCAGATGGTCACCAGACTTTGCGCACTTGTGACGATTATACAGTGCACAGGACCAGACATATTCTGAATTATTGAATTCTCGCTTCGATTCAGACCCCATCACCCTAGATTCTGACCCCATCATCCTAACAGTTTTCTTAGCGGAATTGTCAAACCGTAGCACGTGCATGACAAACTGGCTTGCTCAATTTGCTGCGATTCATCCCGCCATGATCTACAACCCAATTCAACGCCAAGCCGCATAAAAACATTTCAAACCTTCAGAGGTGTAAACATTTGCATAATATGCCATCTTTTTCAATAGTTCGATCCTACCCCTTCTTTCTTCCGCGGACAAAGATTCATCTGAAATTATTTCCAGTTCCCTTGCCATAAAGAGTTTAAAATCTAAATTTTCAAAAGGTACCGACTTATTTACATATTCAATTTGAAGGCTAGAATGGGGCCATCTCTGAGGAAACCTTACCTTGTCGGAGGACTTTTGTCGATATTTTCCATTTTTTCTCAGAAAGGATAGAATCGGAGTTCCTTCAAAGTCACATTTCCCAAATCATGCACATGTTTATCCTGCAATGTCACCGATGGTTTTGCATTGGACACAAATTGTGAATGTGAGTCAAGAAAAGACAGTTCATTTTCCGCAATGTCGCCTTTACCTTCTTTCTTCATACATTTGCTGAACATCCCTCGTCGTTCTACGCAGCTGCGCCCTCAATCTATCCTTCTCCCGTTCCAATCCAATCCGTTGTTTCTCTCCCTCCGCCTTAGCTATTTCGGCTCTCAAAAACCGAATTTCCTCGTCCTCAATTTCCTGAATGGCGCCTCCACTTCACGCACCTGCTCAGACTGGCTCACTGTCCTTTTATCTTTTACCACCCGCTGCCTATTTTGCGCAATGGATGAGCCAGCCGCAAAGTCTCCCTCGTCTCCTCTCCTCTCCTCCTTCTCCAAACTACTCTTATCTGGCGAAAAAGCCTCCTTTGTTGCGTCAAATGTGTTGTCCAATTGTGTCACTCCAGATTTTCCAAAGAGTTTATAATCCGCTATCTTCTTAGCTGCACTCCTTGTGGGCCTGTTTGTCCCGAACACCACGTCAGCAACCGACATGTCTCTCCCTCTCCTCCACGCAGTTTATATAAAATAACTGCTTCTTTAAATTAAAAACTGACTAATGACTGCCAAATTAAATATATTATTATACTACAGGTTGAGTATAATATTATGCATCAGTCAATGTAAGTCCCCGCCCCCCCCCCCCCCCACCCCCCCCCCCCCCCCCCTCCGGGGGAATAGCGGGCTTATATTTTCGTTGCTGTTAAAGCCCGTTGAAGGCCCCGCACTGCGGGGCAACATGGTCGGTAAAAGCCCCGGTAAAATGCCCCGCACTGCGGGGCCATCTGGTGATTTTAAATGTGAAATATTCTTGCACGAAAAATGATGTGTTGTAGAGCAAAATGTCACTTATAAATAGTAGATATCTGGGAACTTTTTATTAGTATGGGAAGCATTATTACAACCCAAGCAGCTTTATTCGTTGTAGATGTAATTGGTAGCACATTTGGCTGCTACTCGTTCTATTTCTAGGGTGGTTGACTTAGTGATATAGTTGTTTTTGAAACCGTTACAGTCGATGATCAGCTGGGTAATGACCGATATGTTTAGTTTGTAAAAGTTCGAGTTTCCTAGCACTTTTTGGATTTCTTGACGAAACGCCGGGTAGGTCTGTTTCCGAACTTCGTGTAGTGCTGGGCATCTTAGTAGCATGTGTGACGCATCCTAGCTCCGCCTCCAAATGACAGTTAGGACAAGTAGGGTCGACTAAGTAACAGGGGTAAATATGTGTTTGTTGCTTTGAAATAGGTACGTTCCTGTTAATAGTAGTAACCAAATAAATAGCGCTAACCTTTGGCACCACCCACGGACTCGGTAGAAGGAAGGTCGGATATGTGTGAATAGTATTAAATGCGCAAAAGTGGACCCTTGCATGATACAAACTTCTTAACCGTATTAACGCACGGACACACGGACGGTGCAAACACTATATGACACCGGCTCTTCGAGACAGGGTTCATAAAAAGTACACCCCCCCCCCCTATTAATAGTATAAAATTCAGCACTTTATACTTTTACTTACATGGGGAGGGTGTGTGTGTGAGAAATAGGATTTTTCCAGTGGGGGGGGGGGGGGTGGGGGGGGGGGGGTCTCTGGATTTTCCAGGGGGGGGGGGGTCTCGGATTTTCCAGGGTTTGTTGGGTAAAGAATCACTTTCCAGGTGGGGGGGGGGTCTCGTGATTTTCCAGGGTTGGTTGGTCGGGTAATGAATCACTTTCCAGGGGTGGGGGGGGGGGGTGGGGGGGTTATAACCCGGTTATCGCCCCTGATATAAGTGTGGAAATTTACATCTGATATAAAATGTATAATAATGCCAATCAATACGCGGGATAATCGTAAATGAATGTTTATTTTGCCAGAAAAGGTCCCAGATGATGTCTATGATATAAAGAAAATGTTGTGCCTGCTGAGTGGGCATGCACTTTTAACCCTTAAAAGGCGGGAACCGAAAATTGTCGTCTGCTGTTGTTTGATTTTTGTCGTCTCTCAAAATAAACATGGTTTGACAGCTCTTTAGAATCATTTCCATGGGAAATGATTCTAAAGTGTTGTCAAACCATGTTTTTGATGAGAAAACAATGGAAATAAATAATAAAGCAGCAGACAGCAAATTTCATTCAGCATTGCAAGGGTTAACACCGACGGTGTGTTTGTTTTGAAATTTATAATTTTATCCTAATCTTTGCATTTAACTACAGATATTTTTGGATTTATTAAGATTTTCATTACCATGGCATAAATTTGAATATTCATATGCCAAACTTATCAGACCATGGTTTTATTTTGGTTGACATTTAAAAGTGGGGAAAAGTGGTGGGTGGTGTATTATTTTCTTTGTAATATCGTATTGATTTTGGGTAATGCTCAATGCATATTAGTACGTTTAAATTGGGAAATTCCCCATTTCGTCATTTTCGTAGTGCCATTGCTTGAAGCGCCGGCCAGTAGATCGTCAATCTCTTGTGCTGACACGGTCGCAAATCTTTCAGTTTCAGCCCCGAAACGCTGGGTTTTCTTCACATCAACTGCGGGCGTCTGACTCTCAGCCGGGAGTTCACGCTCTTCTAGTGTCGTGTTTCCATCATCCACCTGCTCATCGATAGTGTCCATTAATTGGCAGAGTTCATCGTCACTTTCCTGCATCTCTTCGAATATTATTTCATCCATCACATCGACGTTGAAACTCCCGAAAATATCTAGCGACGACATTGTTTACATTCCGAATCACAGGGTGAAACGGCGCCTAGGAATACATCTAATTATGTAAATTATGTCAATATCTGAAGTACTTAAAGGTACATGCCCACTCAGTAGGCACAACATACTCTTTATATCAGAGACACCATCGGAGACATTTTCTGGCAAAATAAACATTCATGCACCATTACCCCGCGTATTGATTGACATTGTTATACATTTTATATCAGACGTAAATATTCAACACTGATATCAGGGGTGATAACCGTGTTTCCTTAAAACGTTAACGGACATTATTATGTATTATCTTTATTTTCTTTTTGATCAATGATCATACTTTATAATCTGTCGAAAATATTAGTTTTTCAGGTGACGCATTTAATTAGTATAAATAATAAAAAATATCATACCTCATTTGCATATGAAAGTAATACCACCGCGATCCAATATCGGTAAAATAAATATTATTAAATTATTATATCTGTATAGCGGGAACTTGTAATTTTTAGAACTGGTGGAATAGTGACACAATTATACACTTATTTAATTCCTATAAAGAACATTTTGTGCCTACTGAGTGGGCATGTACATTTAAGTCTGATCAGGGTCCACGATGTTCCGCATTCAATCGCTGAAGTACTATTGTCTGACCAATGCCTACGCTGTTCACCATTCAATCTCTGACGTACTTCAGTCTGATCAGGGCATACGCTGTTCACCAATCTATGAAGTACATGTACTTTAGTCTGATCAAAGTATACGTATTTATACGCTGTTCTGCATTCAATCTCTGAATACTACAGTCTGACCAAAGCATACGCTATTGGCCAGTCAATGTCTGAAGTGCTTCAGTCTCATCAATGTCTACGCTGTTTGCCATTCAATCTCTGCAGTACTTCAGTCTGAGCAGGGTATATGGCGAACAGCGTAGTCCCCGATCAGACAGCGTGGATCCGATACGCAGGCTGAACTGGGGCTACATGCTGAACGGAGAAACGTCACAAGATCCCTTGTGTCAAATGCCTGCCTTTGTTTACGGTGAAATCATACCACAGATTAAACACCGCAAGTAAATACCTCAATATACAGCGTTTCTATATGTTGATGCATTGCACACGCAGAATGAATAACCTAGACACGTGTCTACTGTATTCTTAGGACACAGTCGAGACATAAGTATGGGAAATACATTTGCATACAGAGCTCCAGATAAGCTGCGTATTTGCTTAAATACCCAATTAAAATTGCCAATTACTTCAGAAATGATGGAGTGAAAATACTCAATTTACTAACTACTTTTTCTGGAGCATGGCATAAGTCCTTTTCTCGCAATGAATGAGTTAAATATATTTCACAATCCAAATGGAAATAACTGCATAACAATAAAACTATATGCATGACTCGTTACATGTGGTACACTTTCGAAACAACAGTATATATACTGCAATCGGACAACAACGCCGTGATGCTCTGAGTAGACTGAACACAAATGTAAGTAAAAAGAACTTCAATTTGGTGTTCATGTTATTTATTTAATGGTGTTTAACGGCCTGTCAACATATGAGGTCATTTTCATGATGTGTACACTTGTATTTGTATTTGCATGTAGTATGGAATATTCTTGGTAGGGATTTTAGAGCGTGCTCTAAATGGTCTGCAGATTATAAATGTAGAGGGTCTAGTCTTACATGGGTGATGATTTCATTATTACGATATTTATTAAGAGTTTATTGATTCCGTAAGAAACGAGGCTATGCATGGACGCCGGGAGTATCATACTATTGGTCCGGCGAATCTAGTGGGTGCCCCCCGCTACCCACTCAAAGTGTATGTTGTTACCACTCAGTTGAACCGTCTCGCCGAGACGGTTCAACTGAGTGGTAACAACATACAATTTTGATGAGAATTGAGAAAAATTGCAGAAAAAAATATTGACATTCTGTTTTTTATATATATGAATTCTGAATATGTTAAAATTATTGATCCGACCTGCCGGACCTGTTCCGACGCCCCTGCTATGCTGATTTCCTTATGAATTCAGTCAACGAGTTTAATTAAATGTTAAATCAACACAGAATTTAGATTTTATTTATTGCATAAACACAACACAGGACGTTGCACATATTCGCAAGTTCCGTTTCTGCAGCCTTTTTTTTGTTAACTCAACTTTTTTTTTTAAATTTCGGAGACGATAGCCCCACTCTCATTGTAACATAACCGACAGTATCAGCAATGGGGGATCGTAGCTAGTTATCTCCCGTTTAATTTATTTATAGAAATCCGGTCCAAATTGTGTAGTTTGCGGCCTTATTGCTTGTAAAAGAGCGATTGCAGAATGATATGATGTGAAAAGAAGCAAGTATAGTGATTTCCACTAGTGTTGATCCAGATCATACTACATATCTACGCAATCTGATCTGGGACTACATTATTTCACACGTATTAATGTTATTGTAAACAGTGTAAACTCAGATCAGACTGCACATGTGTGCAGTCTGATCTGGGTCTACTCTGTTCGCAATTTTTGTGCTATTCAGTAAGAAATAAACGCTGAAATGTAGCAGAGGACCAGATCTCTAAAATCGATTTTCAATGGGAAATGACTAACTACGATCCCTCATTGAAGGGCCAATGAAAAAGGGAAGCTCACTTCCTAAGTGTCACCTCTCAAGTGGGAATTGGGTATACAACAAAACAGAATATACATAGAAAAACTATTCCCAGTCCAATGTATGGTTTCATCCCGTCAACACAGTGCGTATGCGCCGTGAAACACGGTGCCGTGAAACATTTTTGATATCCTGTCAATACGACCTACTCACTGCGTATGAATATGTGCGGTTACTGGGGTTATTTCTTTGCATTTTAAAGTCATTTGTAGGTGTTGACGGATAAATAGAATAGTAGGTTAGTGCCGTGAATGGGAAAACATATCTGGCGCGGCACAGAAACGGGATGTGCTCGGCAGAGCCTCGCCCATCCCGTTTCCTGAGCCTTGCCAGATATTGTTTTCCATTCACGGCACTAACCTACTATTCTCTATTTACAGTTTGTACTCCCGTTTGTACTAAAAATATGGGTTGACAACATTAAATGTACATGTGATCTTTAGTTACAAGTGTTTTGAAATGCTGACCAAATTTGTATTACTTTTCAAACAGCTCTCGTATTTAGACGTTATTCGCAACCAGCAGGGGTTACAGTATACTGGGGCCCGTTTCACTAAACTTCGTACGACTAAAATGTTCGTAAATGAAACTTTAGGATCGTCTGGAAATTTCAATTGATGGAGTTACATTTATTGAGCATAGCCTATGCTCAATGAATATAAATCCAATAATTGTTTACAAGAAAACAGTGTTAATGTGAAATTTACAGAATATCATAATTTTGCACTTACGAACAGTTTAGTCGTACGAAGTTTAGTGAAACGGCCCCGTGTGCTATACTCAGGAGCAGCTAAACCGCGGACCCCATGTGATTTTGTACCTAAGAACATGTTCTAAACATGTTCTTTGGTACAACATCACATGGCGTGTCTCATATAGCGTTAGAAACACTACGGGCCCGTACGCAGGAATTAATTTAGGGGGGTGCGTTATCGACGGCGCGAAGGGCTAAACATTATTGTTGGCACATCCACGGACAGACCTCGGCAGATTAACCCTTTCACCGCTAAGTAACTGGAATAGATTTTGATATGTTAATTTTGCAACACAATCCAATCATCACAAACAAATTCAGACAAGTCCATTTATGAACATGGGATGTTTTTGTTCTCAAAATTATTAAAATTACTTGCAAAAAGTGCAGATCCTGATGAGACGGCTCGTCACGAGCCGGCTCATCTGGATCTACACTTTTTGGCAATACCACTATGCTGGCCTGTGGTGTTGAAAGGCTTAAGGGTGTGCCGCGCCTCCTCTACGTAGGGCCTGCACTACTAAGTTGCCTTGTAGGGCCTCACAAATACTTGACATTTCTGATGAAGTGTGCTTATGAGGTGCAACGTCATGAATCATGTCCCATAATTTAACTGTCGTCGGCAAATCCGTTTGGATCGGACATACAGAGGTACACGGTGTTATTAGTTTACACTATATGTTATAGTATTAAAGTATATGTATATTATATCTACGATTAGATATACGATTTTACACGTGTATACCATTATTTTTATTCAATTGTCAAATATGACGTTTAACAACGTAAAAGAACATCAAACGACCATGCCATGCATATGCATGTGGAATTGTTAAACGGAATGCATTCTAACGTTAAAACAGAAGAAAAATATGTACAACATTTCAAACTATATCTTTTTTTTCTTCATTTCTGTCGGGAATTATACGCGATTCTTTCATACTTATTGATGTTGTATATCTTGATGCATGAGTATTTGTGGATAGCCTTAGGCATGCTGAAAATGGCATTTACAATTAGGAAATTTCCGGCAAGGTAATGCATGGCGGAAATATCAGACATACATGTATAGGTTATGAAAACCGTATGCATGGTCTGTGGTCACTGCAAAGCCCTAAGTCTGTATTTTTAAAACAATAATTTACACACTTATTAACATAAATAATGAGTTGTGCAGTAACCAATTAAATATAATAATTCCAGCACAAAAATATTTACACAATTCCCTAACATTTGATTGGTCCGTAGCAAGTCTCTGTCCAAAATGTATATCCCAGTAAACTCCCATGCCGAACTACTTTCCGTAATCGTGAGGCGCAGTTAAAATAATTCTTAAGAAAACGGAAAATAAATGCATTTTCTTGATGAATTTATTTCAAATGCTGGAATTATAAGGAATGAATGGCATTTTTGTGGAATTTATCGGGGATATAAACTTGGAAAAGTCGCGGGAATACTGGACGAGGCCTTCCGGCCTTCGTCCAGTATTCCCGCGACTTTTCCAAGTTTATACCCCGATAAATTCCACAAAAAGGCCATTCATTCGTATAATAACCAATAGGATAAAAATATACAATTGGCGATTTTTTTCGAAAATTATAATTTTTTATCGCCAATTGTTTATTTGTATCGCCTATTGCGAAAGTGGCTTTTCCAAGTTTAAACCCGATACATTGCACAAAAAGGCCATTCATTCCTATAATAAATGTGTCCTCGATACTACGGAGGGGACATGGATTTTTTTTATTCATTCGTTCCCACGAAATAACAATTCGTTCCCTCAACTTAACAAATCGTTCCCTCGAATTAACAGTTCGTTCCCACGATATAACAATTCGTTCCCTCGAATTAACAATTCGACGAATTGTTAATTCGTGGTGGGAACGAATTGTTAAATTGAGGGAACGAATTGTTATTTCGTGGGAACGAATTAATAAAAGAAAAAGTCTACGTCCCCTGCGGGGCTCCGTACCATGGTGTTGATCTACCCAGATCTGTTATTTTCAGCATGAATATCCTGATTACTGCCACATTTCTGTTGCTGTCACACGTCCCCTCCCAGATGGCCGCCTCAAGTACCAACAACACACGCAGTAGCAAACACTTGAAACGAGAGGTGGGACTGGCAACGGCAGACGACAAAACCGTGCTATCGACATATCCGTGCCCGCCGAGGGAATGCGACTGCTGGCTGCGAGAAAACCCGAGACGAGTCGACGTATATTGTTACCTGGACATTCTCACAGAAGACAAGAACTTTTCCATGTTTAACCAGACGACATTTCCCAGTACAATGCGCATTTACTGTGACGAGTTGGACATCCGCAGCAGTCATCTCAAAGGTGGCATGTTTTCAAGTCTCCATGCATTTTACTTCTTAAAAATTGTTGGTTGTCATATGAGTTACATTCCAAAATTCGCATTCAAGGGAATGGACAATTTAAACTTTTTGAAAATAGAAAAAGCTAACAGATTAATTTTCCATAATGAATCTCTGCATATACCTGAAATGTCAAAGATGGAATACATTTCCGTTATTTCAAGTGGATTGTCGTCTGCACCGGACCTGTGCGCATGTCCAAACATCTGGGCTGTTAATTACACTGACAACAGTCTGGAAACGTTCACAGACGTACACATCGATTGCCCGGCTGTGAACGAGAATCTGGTGGCCATAGATCTGACTAGAAATCAAATCATCGACCTACCTGCGAACTTGCACGACATCGCGCCAAATTTAGGACGGTTTTCTGCATCAAACAATAAGATTAGATTAATAGAACAGTCAACGTTTTCAGAGCTCCCAGATCTACAGAGACTGGACTTTGAATATAACAAAGTGATATCATTTCCAAATCAATTTCTTGGCAATAACTCCAAGATGCACACGCTCATGCTATCCGGTAACTACGTGGGAAAAATACACGACGGTACGCTGAGTAATCTACAGAGTATCACGGCAATTCAACTGAACAAAATGGGACTGGACAGTAACATATGGCCGCAGCTAAAGAAGATAGTAAATTTACAAGTGTTGCAATTGAATAAAAACAATTTGGATGCAATTGATGCATCTACCATGGAAGGAATGAAGAATCTCAGGCAACTTGAACTTACATGGAACAACATAACAGACATAAATTCTGGGGTGTTTAAAAACCAACACATGCTGCAGATTCTCCATTTAGCGCGGAATTCTATTTCACAGCTGCATGATGGTGTCTTTCTTGGAATGAAGTCCTTGAGACAACTGGATTTGCGGAATAACAACATTAAGAACATCAGTATGAACGTCTTCAGTGGCGTGGATACACTACAAATTCTCAATATGACGAACAACTACATACAAGTATTACCACTGTTCCCAATTTCTTTGGCAATTTTGGACGTACGAACGAATAGCATATCGTCGATTAACAACTACACGTTCTGGGGTCTGACCAATCTTATTGGCGTCAACTTGATGCGCAATTCTCTTACGACAATACCGTCTAGCGCATTTCACACAAATAAAAACTTGCAGCTCATAAACATTGCATATAACGCCATTGAATGTGTAGAATACGACGCATTTCCGAAATATTCTCTATTACAATATATCATTCTGCATCACAACAATATATCAGACATCCGGTTTCTGGGTTACAGTGATTATCCCCTACTGAGGACATTAGACCTTAGCTTTAATAATATAGAAAGCATTGGTGCTGCAGTTTTACCAACATCCCTAGAAGAGATATTCTTAATGGGAAATAAAATCTGGTTCATTGAAGGCTATACATTCCAACATCTGGACAAGTTAAGACTGGTGGAGTTGCGAAATAATAACATTAAACACTTGTCTAACCTTGCATTGGAAGTATCTCGAAACAAGTTGGTGCAGGTGAACTTTTGGTTGGTCGGGAATCGTTTTGAATGTGACTGTCGACTTACGTGGCTGAAACGCATAACGCTTTTACAGAAAAACATATCGGAGAAACGATACGTTGTACGGGATATCTCAAATCTATTTTGCTATTCCGTGTATAAAATCGGCTCTAGCCTTATGAAATACACACCAGTGACAAGTTTTCTCTGTGACTATACATCTCATTGCATGTTTGGATGCCATTGTTGCTTTGAAATAGAGTGTGGGTGTCGGTACAGTTGCCCAGAGAACTGCACGTGTCACCGAAGCAACAACTGGGAGGACGTGAGTATCGTCGATTGTAGAAACAGCGGGCGGACATCGGTACCCGGTAACACGTCATATACGGTAACGACGTTTGATATGTCGGGAAACCATCTCCACACACTGAAGGCCAACCAATTTACCGAGTTGGGACAATTCTTGGTGGAGTTGTATCTTAATGCCAGTTCTATATCTCTTATTGAAGAAAATGCATTTGCCGCACTGCCAACACTTACGTTCCTAGACTTGGGCTACAACGACATAACCCAAGTCACAGCGGAAATGATGGTCGGTTTGCAGTCAGTACAAACGTTACTTCTAAACGGAAATCGAATACAGTACATCAAAGAAAACAGCTTTAAACAATTGGAGCAGCTGTTGGTTTTGAACATTGCAGATAACAAATTGCAAACTATTTCAGGTTATGAGTTCCAAACACTAAGCAATATTGCGGCGTCGTACCTGGCCAATAACCCCTGGTCATGTGACTGTGACTACCTGGAGGAGATGAGGAACTTCACGTTGGCCAACTCCCACAAGATAGAGGATCTAACGGAGGTCGCTTGTTCCTCTTGGAATACCAGCAGAGACGAAATCAACACGTACCAGTTGATGGAACTATACCTCCCGGACTTCTGTGATAATCTCACAATAATACACAATGTGTCGCATATAAGAGATGAAAAGCTGGTTCTAGACAAGGCAGCTATTGCTGTAATGGCAACAGTCCTGAGTTTGTTTGTGATATGTGTTGTAACGTCTTTGGTTATATTTTGGCACAGGGAGTTTATCAAGGTTTGGGTGTACGTAACGTTTGGGTGGAAATTTGACAATGCCAAGGATAATGCGGATCGCGAATATGATGCGTTTGTTTCCTACAGCAGTCTCGATGAAGAGTTTGTAGTTCGCGAGTTGGTACCGCGCCTGGAGAACCCGGAGAATGGCCGCCATGATGGATACAAACTGTGTGTTCATTACAGAGATTTCGCGATAGGTGCGTGTATAGCCGAGACAATCATCAATTCCGTGGAGTCCAGTCGCCGTGTGATTATAGTGCTGTCAAACAATTTCCTCAACAGTGAGTGGTGTCATTACGAGTTTCAAACTGCCCACCAGCAACTGATAGAGGAGAAAAAGAACCGAATCATCATGATTCTACTGGGCGACATTCACAACGACAAGTTGGACAGTACGCTGAAAGCCTACATGAAAACAAGGACATATGTGCAATATGGCGATCCATGGTTTTGGCAAAAACTGGAATATGCCATGCCAGAGGTTCAGAAAATTAATGTGAAGAATGTTGACGATGTTGATGAAGTTAATAATGACGAGCCAGACATTATACAGGGCATTAATAGATAGGGTGAATAACCGAGCTGCCGCTTACATCCATCGGGAAAACTCGGTGGTCAGCAACGCCAGTGGGGACTTCATATATATTATGGATAACATGAAAAACTTTGAAGCTGATAGGAACGGTGCTAATGTAAAAATAATTTAACATTCATAGATATTGTACAGTCGAACCTCCCAGAACAGCCACCTCTCTACAACAACCCCCTCTCTGTAACAGCTGATATTTCACAATTGAACCTCCTTACAATGTCAATAGTCACCTCTCTACATGTCAGTTCTGTCTTTCCATGGGTGACTGTTGTAGAAGTTGCACTGTATGTCATATCAGTAGCCTATTTCACCAACATTGCAAATTATACTTATCTAGCAAAGTATACTTTGAGGGAGAAATTTTCAATTTAAGGATAAATTTATTAATTTTTATTATACTGAATTCATTACATTATCACAGCCATTTTGGCTGTGATAATGTAATAAATTCAGTATAATAATTCTGCATACTTTTCATCATCAAACATACGCAATCGGTAGTTCTATATGAAATGCATTTCGGGAAAAATAAATGATTACTCCCCAAAGTATACTTTGCTAGATAAGTATACTTTGCAATTTTTGTGAAATCTGCTACAGATATGAAATTGATTTCCTGTGAATAAAAATACACATACGTGTATATCCTGGTGTCACATAAATGAATCACATCATTGATGTCTTTGTTTGTTTGTTGGGGTTTAACAGCCTATCAACAGCTAAGGTCAATTAAGGCCGGGGTCAATGGGTTTAATACTAAATACCATATATTACCTGTACAAGTACATGTACATGTTCAAGTACATGTACAAATTGGGGGAAAATCCCAAAATCAGAACTGAATATTTACAATAACAAAACTATATATTCAGCCCTGAAATCAGAATAATCCTGAGTTGATGCCAGGCCCTCCCAAAAGCAGTAGGATCATTAATAATCTTACTACTTTTATAATGGGTAACCCAATTCAACTCCCAGGTAACTAAAGAGCCAAAGACAAAAACGTACCTGAGGGCCAAACCAGGCAAATCGTGATTCCTATAAGGCGGAACCCATACCGTTAATTTACGCCGTCTCATTCGCCAGACCACCACCCACACATCATTGATGTGATACAAATGAGTCTTCACATCATGAATTCAAGTAGATACACTTGCGCGAAGTTCTAATTGGTCGCCCTATAATTGGAACGTTTTTAGACAAATACTTTGGATCAATTATTTTAGAGTGATGGCATAATGCATTAATAAAATATTTTCTACATTGCCTTTCTAATGAATTAATACTACATATAAATTACCTTGCATAATGATTCTTGGTCGAATATTAACTGATAGAGGTATAGGGTGACCAATTAGAACTTCGCGCAAGTGTACAACAACAAAATGGTCACAAACATATATGGCACATTTTGCAGTGTACATTGATAAACATCTCCAGGAGGCCGTTTCACTAAACATCGTACGACTAAAATGTTCGTAAGTGCAACATTATGATAGTATGTAAATTTCACATTAGCAATGTTTTCTTGTAAACAATTATTGCATTTACATTTATTGAGCATAGGCAACTATCGTCACCGTATCGTCGTGATAACGTACTATCGTCATCATACCGTCGTGATATCCTAATATCGTCATCGTACTATCGTTATCGTAATATCGTACTATTTTCATCGTAGAATCATACTATGGTCATCGGAGAATCGTACTATCGTCACCGTATCGTCGTACCGTCGTGATATCCTACTATCGTCATCGTAATATCGTTAATCGTACTCGTCATGTAGAATCGTACTAACAATCGCGGGGGGGGGTTGCAGTCGAAATTCGAACGACTAATTTTCAGTACATAATGCGCTCTATGCGCTGAATGGGCTCTCTATACTATTTGAACCTTGATCTGATAAACATTACCCTTATTTGACATTGTGCTTGCTATTTTTTACGGAATCAATTGCCAAAAACATCTGGAATCCTGAAGGGGGATGGGGCGTGCATACTTTATGTACTTAGTATAATTGCAAACACTGCTATATACATATTAAATTATACATTCTATGTGTGTAGTGTTGAAAGGGTTAAATCAATTTTCAATTCTGTTTGTTATTAATCATGTTAATCTTTAATGCTCTTTGTTACACGTAATTATTACAAACTAAACAATCATGCATATACAAGCATATATACATAGGGTGGTTCAAAACATATGTCCCCACTTTAAGACCTACTATAAACCATTTTTGCCAGTATATAATATTCGACAAGCACATCAGTTATATAGTTTCCACAGGCTGTTCAAAATGTATAGCCATTTCTTACATAGCGCGCCATCGTCGGTCTTTGGAAACGCTGATTGTCACTCCTACACCTGTGTGCACATCACATTCTTCATTTCTGATCTGGTGGATTCCCCCCAGTTTTTTCTGAGTTGCTGATGGAATTACCTTTTCTCTTTTTTTCTTAATTGTACACAAAAACATAGACAATAACTTCTTCAGATCTGGTGAATGACGGGGTTATTCCATAAGTGTTCACATGAAGAAGGCAGTTTCAGCGAAAATATCAACAATCTGCTTGTGAAGTACATCTGCAACTGTTTATATATATATACATACATGTATGCAGTTTGGTTCTGATCAAACAATACCTAAGATATCTCTTATCGTATCATCTGTTTAACTCCGGTGTTAAGTGACCTTCATATTTGTTCATAAGAATCATGACACCCCTAAATGATGGGTTACTAAATGCATTCATCTTACCCATGTTTCCAAGAAACATCGCACAAGTAACAAAGTACTGCTTAGCTACACGTGTACATGTAGTTCACTCTATAATAGCTTTGTAGTGTAAACATACTGCCAATGATTTAATTATTCACTTCTCGCATGTCATTTATCATTTCTATATGGTTTTGTTTGTTTATTGGTGTTTAACGGCCTATCAACAACTAAGGTCATGTAAGGCCGGGCAAATTCCAGAATCAGAACTGAATATTTACATCGAGAAACAATATATTCAGCCCTGAAATTAGAATAATCTGACCTGGTACCAGGTCCATACCACACCAAAGTCACTTGGCCCCTTCCCCTAAATTAGGATTACGAATAATCGTAATACTCACATAAGGGGTATAACCAGATTCAACTGTCACATACAAAATGCCAAAGACGTATGTGAGGGCCAAACCAGGTCTCCAGTCGGAATTCCGGTAAGGATGAACCCCGATCGTTAAATTACCCATCGCTTGCACCCACCTTCTACCCATCGGGCACATTTAAACATTCATATTACAATTTGGAACCCATTTTCAGAAATAGCATTTTGAAAAGACAGTGCGGATATCATACATTCCATGTTATGACGTATTTTGCTAAAAGTAGTCACGTCATTAGTTTGAATATAATGAATAAAATGTTACTACATACTACATTATAATACACTTTATTTTGAAAGATTATCTTGCTTAGAATACGAGTTATACAGTGGTGTCAGCGTGTAAGTGCACACACGAACGAACACGACAGGTTGGTACCAACCTGTCGTGTTCGTTCGTGTGTGCACTTACACGCTGACCCCACTGTATGACTAATTAAAGTGGGCACATAAATTATGAACCACCCTGTATATAAACAATCAATATAATATATTCTACAGATATCAAAGTGCTTGATCACGTGATTACAACAACAACAACGTCGCCCACTCCAAAGTAAGTATTATTGTATAGTTTCCTTAATATGCAACGGATTTTGATGAAATATGGCGCAGCAAACGCGTCTTCATGAGCTGTATTTAGTGGTCTATGGAGTTTGGCACAGACTTATGTTGTTTTTTGCGCCATATTTCATCAAAATCCCTTACGTAATAAGGACACTATAAAAGAATAAGTACTTTGAATCGGTACTTGTTGTTGTTGTTATTACCACGTGATCATACACCTTGGATATACGGTCAAAATATAAAAAAAAATTACCGTGATCTGACACACAACGTATTTGTCAGAGCATGGTCGAGTTTTAATTTTGTGTGGGATTATATAGGTCATTGGGTTATTCATGTTATTGGTTATGCATGTTATTGGTAAGTTGAAATAAATGGTAACGGATATTTTTAATATAGAACTGTATGCAGGGGAACTCGTTTGCGTGGTGAGTTAATAGTGATGTTTAGAAATATTGACACGAGAACGTTATTCTTGTTTTAATGTATGTGTGCTTATTGTATAACGTCATTCCATTTCAAGTGAAATTGTTTATCAAGTTATATTTTTTGTTTTATATATGCGTGAAAATGTTCCAATGTTTGTTGTGATTCACTGAAAATAAAATATTTTGTTTGAACAGAATAGAACTGGTTAAAAGGATTATAAACTAATCAGTATTATTTACTGTTTGCGAACAATATTTGTGTTACAAAACGATAGCTATTCAGAGGTTAAATTGAGATTGTAGTCTATCCTGCTCGTTTGGAATAACTGATTTCTATCAGACCAAAATGGTTGTATGATGGTGCACCCCCAAAACATGTGCCTATTATAGTCTTAAATCATATGGCAACATTCACACTAGTTTCTTGGCTTTAGATTGCATTTAAAGCGAAACGAATTATTTGATATTCTCATTATATATTTGCATTGAAATGTTGTAAGTTGTGTATTGATTGTACATGTATGCAGAAATGAATATATATATTTCCATTCAATGTCTATTTCGGTCTTCTATTTCGTTCATGTTTTAGTTGTGCTAACGTCATTGGTTCAAATTTGTTATATAACATTCTATTCGTATTTTTAGACATTTACGTTCCATTGATTTCCACCTCATTGTGTAACGATGTTTTCATCATGTTTAGTTTCCATTCACTTTTAGTATTACCTATCAATATGTAATATTTTAAGATTTCGCCAGTATTTATTTCATATGCATCGTTTTGAATGATGGTTTTGCGTGATCTTTTATCTGGCATAATACAGTCTCAAAGGAAAAATCCTGATACCCGTTGAGAAAGTCATAGGGTTAATTTTATCTCGTCAACATAGTGCGTATGTGCCGTGAAACACGGTGCCTTAAAACATTTTTGATATCCTGTCAATACGACCTAATCACTGCGTATGAATATGTGCGGTGGCTGGGATTATTGTTTTGCATTTAAGGCCATTAGTAGGTGTATATGAATATGGGGAAAATATCCGGCGCGGCTCGGAAACGTGATGTGCTCGGCAGAGCCTCGCCCATCCCGTTTCCTAAGCTTTGCCAGATTTTTTTCCCATTCACGGCACTAACCTACTATTCTCTATCTATTTTCCTTATTTCTGAACCAAAGTATATGTTGTGACCACTCATTTGAACCGTCTCGGCGAGACGGTTCAAATGAGTGGTCACAACATATACTTCTGATGAGAAATAAAGAAATTCTTGAGCCTTGCCGGATATTTTTTCCCATTCACGGCACTAACCTACTATTCTCTATATCTTAACTTTCTACAATGGTAAAACTTGTTTCAGAATTAGTAGTTTGTATTACTTTTATAATACTAATATTTTTTTCAGATGGAAATGATCTCAATTATGTCACAATAAATTGCACTAACCTACTATTCTCTATAACTTGTTGTTAATATTGTGTTTCAAATCACTGAACATGCACAACTGCGTCTCCACATAATAGTTGTTGTCCTGTTTGGTCGTCCAGTATTTCTGCGTGTATTTTCATCTCGCCCTATAACATAAACGAACAATATATATCAAAGTACTGAAAGTACTGAAATATTATCTCCACAAAAACTGATCACTTGCGGAACTAGAGACTGAAAGTTGCATATTTTCTCAATCAACCCAGAGGCAAATATACTGTGATAGTGTGCAAACCCATTTCAATCCATACATTTTCTCTAGAATAAATTACTAATTGAAACTCCCAGAAAAAAAGTGTAGAAACTGACCGCTAACTGGTCACTGCTACATAACTGTGAGAACAAAAGATAATGGCTGCTGTATTTATACGCACGAAATGTCTTGATTCAGAATATCTGCAAACATTTTGGCACATGGCACAGTTGGAAAACAGAAACAACAAACTGTTTCTCCATCATTCCAATCCATAAAGTTATTATGTATGCTATGAGCTGACTGAAATAATTCGACCATAAGATTTTCGTAAAATCTACAATTTAAAATTACATGAAGTTCATCCTCAACAGCGTTATAAAATATACATAACCTCTGATTAACAGGAAGGTGCTCATATCTAACAGTTTCTAACCTTATAGGTGCGACGCCAAATCGAAACTTTGCAAATGCTGATCTATGTTTACTTGGCAAAAACGTTCCAAAATATTTCTCAAACCCAAATGTATGTTTGTAAGTACGAAAAGTGCGCAATTTATGACAGCCTACACCACTAACACTACTGTCTCTGTTGATAAGGGCTTGCCATCCATCAACATATCCGATCATCATCCCTTCAACAACAGCATTTTGAATGGTGATTATAATAATAAAAGCCTCAATGTTATTAAAATGTGCCAAGTTTAACATGGTCAAATTAGCGGTCACTAAAAAGGTCCAATTTCGACATCCTCTACCAGCACTATTTAGTGACCATTTACAAATTCGGTGTGCATATTGACAGACCTACACCAATGGTTAGCAATACATTTCCACTGTCGGACATGTGTAGGAATCCAGCCCAGATCGCCAGACACCGCAGTCGTAGGTGCGAATCTACCTACACCTAGGAAGTATCGCATAGCCCTGGGGGCCGTTTCACTAAACTTCGTACGACTTAAATGTTCGTAATTGCCAAATTACGATAGATAAATATCACATTAACAATGTTTTCTTGCAAACAATTATTGGATTTACATTTATTGAGAATTGAAATATCCAGACGATTCTAAATGTGCGCTTACGAACATTTTAGTCGTACAAATTTTAGTGAAACGGGTCCCAGTTCTGTACATGTACACTTATAACATATCGTAGCTGTGCATTGTAGAACCGCCTATTGTTCATCGACGCTTAGTGTCAACGTGTGAAAAGAAGCCGGCAATGCAGGCTTCTTTTCACACGTGGACGCTAAGCGTTGATGTCAACCCCTATGAACTTTTCTAAGTTCTTCGGAGACCAACGGTACTGGTAATAAAACTTCCAGAAATGACGAAGTTATCTGAGCCTTCCTTGTCGGTTTCTTTTCATACGCGTTGATGAACCACTGGTGGTTCTGCAGTGCATACTTACATGACTATGGGGATCTGGCAACACTTTAACCCTTTCACCCTAAAGTACATGTAACTGGAATTGATTTGATATGTTAATTTTGCAACCAATCAAATAATCCGAAAAACGTTTTGAAACTTGCCCATTTTTGTTTGGTTTTTTTTCTCAAAAATATGCAAATTACTTGAAAAAATGTGCAGATCCTCGTTACGAGCCGGCTCATCTGGATCTGCACTGTTTGCAAACGCCATGGCGGGCTTTCGGGTTCAAAGGCTTAAATCACGTTCGTCCGCGTCGTTTACTATTGATAATCTACTAGCTAAATCTCGCGGGTAATCTACACACATGCGGACGAACTGTGGCTTATACATCATTTAAGTACGAGTTTATGTGTTCAGTGTTACTTACAGCAGGGGTGGAAGAAGGTACCATGGCGTCTTGTGATACAGATATCGTCTCTGAAAGGTGTACATTGGAGACAACTAAATGAGACACGCCATGTGATTTGGTACCTTCGGACATCTGCGTAATTTCGTGAAATACGTTTACAAAACTTACAATATTTTCCGTAAAAGGTGTCAAAGTTTTACCAAATTTTCCGAGTACAATTATATTCCGCATGTACTATGTCTGAACATTTTGTCAACTTTTGACTTTATTTATGAAAAATATTGTAAATTTTGTAAACATATTTAATGAAATTGCGCAGATGTCCGAAGGTACAAAATGTACAGTACATTAACAAGTGCATTAAAATGGTACATTGTCATTCTGTGTAAGAATTATAAGAGACTAATATAGATCAAATAGCTACATACATATTATCCCATACAGTACAACTACGTTACATGGTTGGTACAGATACAGTAGTTTCTGTCACTGATCGCCGACTTAAATTGTTGTATGTCGAAAAATCACCGGTTCCTGACCAGATGCCACTCAGTTCTACTTAGAGCTAACTACTGTCTGTTTCACGAAAGCTGCCCAAATTTTACGGCCATATAGACAATTCAAAAACAATATTATTTTCGATAATATTAAATTAAAGGAAAATTTAAAAATAAGCCTTCTTTTTATTTCGTGAAATTCGTTCAAATATTGATTTTATTACGAAAAATTGATTTGTCTATGGGAATTTAACATGGGGGAACAAGTGTTAAGGCAGTGTGGGAGGAGTCAAAAAACGAAAAAAATTGGAAATTGACTCCGAAATCTGACTAGATAGCTTGGATATGATCTAACTAAGAAAACAAAAGTTAAATTTTAAAAATCGGTCCAGTATTTCTGAAATTCTAAAAAATTTCCCCATGTTAAATCCCCATAGACATCTTCACTCCGTGAAGATGTCTATGGGGATTTAACATGGGGAAATTTTGTTTTCGCAATAAAATCAATATTTGACCAAATTTCACGAAATAAAAAGAAGGCTCATTCTTAAATTTTCCTTTAATTTAATATTATCAAAAAAATATGGTTTTTGAATTGTTTATATGGCCGTAAAATTTGGGCAGCTTTCGTGAAACAGACTATAGACGAAAATGTGTGTATACAGTATCTTCTTCATGCAGTTAAATTTGAATTCGTCAGGAATTCGACTAGAAACATTTTACTCCGGCACTCCATATAGGATCATTGAACTAAAAACGGCAAGCGTTCGGCCGTCATATCATATGCAGATATTTATTCCACACATCCCGTTTATAACTCGGTTGCATATATCTACCTCCAGGAACCATACATCCTTGCAGGGGACATGGATTTTTTTGTATTAATTCGTTCCCAGGAAATAACAATTCGTTCCCTCAATTTAACAATTCGTTCCCACGATATAACAATTCGTTCCCACGAATTAACAATTCGTTCCCGTGGGAACGAATTGGTATTTCGTGGGAACGAATTGTTAAATCGAGGGAATGAATTGTTAATTCGCGGTAACGAATTGTTAATTCGTGGGAACGAATTGTTAACTCGTGGGAACGAATTGTTAAATTGAGGGAACGAATTTTTATTTCGTGGGAACGAATTATTATTTCGTGGGAACGAGTTAATTAAAAAAAAAAAAATCGACGCCCATGCTCCGTACCATGCAGCTACTGCTAATCAGTTCATTTCAAATTTGATTTGTTATGATGATGTTTTAAGCTTTTTCATAATAAGATACCTTTGTATATAGACATCCGCTTGTGGCTTATTTCAATCTATTTTGACTTGTTCTTAGACAGGCGAATAAAACATATACTGTTCTATTTGCACGATTATCGGTAGCTATGCAACGCGTGGCGCAAGGAAAAAATAAGCCAACAGCGGTTGTCGTTGCCACTGATTATTTTAACCAGGATAAGCGCGGTGGCAAGGGCAACTTCAATGATTTATTTCTGTTTTGCTCATTTGTGCGTGCTGTTCATGTGTATACTGAAATGTATAAAGGTTTTTTCATCATTTATAACGAGCCGTCTCTTGTAATTCTTTTAGATTCTTCCAACGTTTCGGCCCAACGCTTTTCTGAAGTAAATCAGCTAATTGACTTCCATTTCAGTTTTCACAAATGCCACTTAGCTGATTGCAATCCACGAATTCCTTGATTATAAAGGCGATTTGGCCGCCAACATGTTGTCATAGTTTGAGATGGTTTATTAAGCAGCAGTAATGGAGAAATGGGGCTTATTGGTGTTGTGACCAGTGCAGATCCAGATCAGCCTGTGCATTCGCACAGTCTGATCAGGATCGGCACTGCTCGTCATTCCATCAATGAAACACCCGCCATGCTTCTAACAATCAAAATGATCATGATCGGGAGCGACACTGGTCACAAATCCCATAACTTTAGCCCCATTTCTCCAGTCACATTGTGGCCAAATAGTATCAAAATCGTTGAAGCAGTTTAAAAGTTATTGAATAAACAAATAAATGTTTTAACTCATTTGCCTTACAAACAAGGTGAACATCAGTCCTGTGACCTTGACCTTGGGCGGTCGGACGTGGGTCGTTACGTATGCAAAACAAAGCACCATCCCTAAACACACATTGTGGCTATTTAGTATCGGTGAAGCGATTCACGAGTTATTGAAAAATGAAATGTGTTACTGACGTACGCACGTCCACACGTACGCATGTACGCGCGCACATACGTACATGGACTAACGCTATTTATTATATACCTACCCATGAACTACATAGTTATACGATGTAAATAAAAGTCATATGTTCTCAACGATGAAATAAACAACTTCCGGTGAAAATACGACTACTTCCGCTATCTATATTCATAACGCGCATCTGCAGTGCCGGACTACTACAGTGGGGTCAGCGTGTAAGTGCGCACACGAACGAACACGACAGGTTGGACCAACCTGTCGTGTTCGTTCGTGTGTGCACTTACACGCAGACCCCACTGTAAATGGGCTGCAAATACACATTCATTACTGTATACAGTCTAAAAAACTGCTAATTTCCATGGAGCGGTATATAATAAATAGAATATTCATATTTTTGCAACGTATATGACATATATGTTCATCTCGTGGTGTGAAATGTCCATATTTCACGAGTGCAAACGTGAAATATGGACATTTCACACCACTCGATGAATATATATGTCATATTCATTGGAAAAATATGAATATCCTCTATAACCCCTCTTACCTATCGGCGAGGCGATAATAAAGTTTGTACACATATACAGACTTATCTAAAGTTAAAACGGAGACTTGTGACGTCACATGCGGCGGTATCTGCGGCAACCAGCTGCTAATGGTGCATGACGTTTCAGACCAGGCACGTTTCGCACAATTTTCAAAGTGGTAAGTTTCGCACAATTTCCATTGCAATAAACTATCAAAGTGGTAATATCGTGAGTAATTTTGCCTCCAATTGACTAATAATTAAATAAACTAATACATAAATCAGGAATTCCTTAATTACGAGAACAATAATAAAACACTGGACTACCAAACATGAGTAACACAGTCTGACACAATCGTGTATTAAAGGTGCATGCCCACTGCGTAGGCACAACATGTTCTGTATAGGAATTCAATAAGTGTAATAATAGTGTCACTATTTCACCAGTTCTAAAAAGTACAAGTGCCCGCTATACAGATATAATCATTTAGTAATATATATTTTAATGATAGTAATTCGCGGTGGTATCAGGCTATTTTCATATGCAAATGAGGCTTTGATATTTTTTAAATTATTTATACTAATTAAATGCTTCACCTGAATTTTTTTTTTTAGACAGCTTATTAAGTATGATCATAGCACATCAAAACATAAATACCGAGAATAAATAGTAATGTCCGTTAACATTTTAAAGAAACACGGTTATCGCCCCTGATATCAGTGTGGAAATTTACGTTATAAAATGTATAATATTGTCAAATAATACGTGGGGTAATGGTGAATGAATGTTTGTTTTACCAGAAAATGTCGCAGACGATGTCTCTGATATAAAGAACAGTTTGTGCCTGCTCAGTGGGCATGTACCTTTAAGTGACCTCTCACGGGTGTGCGCGAGGTGATCACATGATCGCGTATTTTTAGACATGGATTCCCGTAGCATTCAACAGTGATTCTACTTTCACTTTCAAAGTTACACTAAATCACATTCTCGAAAGGTTTTTGTTCCGCTCCAACCATGGATTGAAATGTTAAATGTGATTTGATATCATTTGTCCATGTGCATATTTCTACGCTCTGTCAGGGCTTGAATTGTCAATCAGCTCCTTTAATCGTCAGAAATTATGTGACAGCCCCGTGTAACAATGTGCATGATCACGTGGTTACAACAACAACAACATTATGTGAAAGTGTTGAAAGCTCGCCCACTGCAAAGCAAGTATTATTTGATATTTTCCTTGATATGCAACACATTTCGATGAAATATGGCGCAGCAAACGCGTCTTCGTGAGCTGCATTTGGTGGTCCCGGGAACTCGGCACATACTTATGTCGGTAGACACGGAAATCGATTCTTCGCAAAAACGACATAAGTTTCGGCCAAAATACAGAGACCACCAAATGCAGCTTAACAAGACGCGTTTGATGCGCCATATTTCATCAAAATCCGTTACGGTACTTAATAAGGAAAACATAAAAGAATACGTACTTTGAATCGGAGGTGCTTCTGGAAGTTTCAGTACTTGTTGTTGTTGTTGTAACCACGTCATCATACACCTTGACATAGTCAATACAATGGAACCGCTCTAAACCTGACACCAAGAAAACATCTGCGATCTTATCAGCTCAGGTGAAAATGCCTGTTCATAATCGCATAGCACACGCATATGGCTCAAGATGATCAAATGCCTGATTTACAGTGAAACATATCTAAACCGGACACTGTACTAATACTTACGCCCCTTTTTGCAGCCGGTTTTACTTATGTGCGCACAGGCCAAGTTCATGCTGTAGGGGAAAGAATGTCCTGCATCGTAATAGTCATCTTCAGTGTTCCAGTCTCGAAGTTGGAGGCTATATAACAATTAAAGGGGCATGTCAGGATATTTTGAAAACATATTGTAAACAAAACTAGAAATGTAGACTGTCGGCACACGAATGATCCCGCTGGCAGCCACAGAAAACGAGGGCCAGAGAATCATGGATTTCTCACAACATGAAAGCAGACCATCAGAGCAGTGGGCGTGTGAAATATCAAGCATGCAGATACATGCAAGGAAACATACATAATAAGAGGTTTACCTGAATTAGGAACGCACCAAGTATGTGACCTTGACCATTGGCTTAGGGGTGGGGGGGGGGGCAGGATGATTGTGGATTTTACACAGGGAGGTCGAGGACCATTAGAGCAATGCGTATGTGACATATCAAGCATATCCGTGCAAGGAAACAGCAATTATAAGACATTTACCCGAGCGTTAAGGTTTCAAATGCATCAAGTATGTGACCTCGTGAATATGTCACAGGGCGGTAGAGGACCACTAAAGTAATACGGGTGTGAAGTAGCAAGCAAATGAGTGCAAGGAAACAGCAATTATGAGACATTTACCCGAGCGTTAAAGTTTCGAACGCACCAAGTATGTGACATTGACCCTGGTCTTATCGTGGGTGGGACACTCGTGGCTTTCTCACAACGTGGTAGAGGACCATTTGAGCAATGCATGTGTGAAATATCAAGCAGATCCGTGTAAGGAAACATCAATTATAAGACATTTATCCGAGCGTCAAGATTTCGGGACGGACGTACGGACGCCGGTAATACTATGTGCCGCCCCTCATCATTCGGTGGTGAGGCATAATAAAAACGGACTGCTGGGTTGTTTCAATTTTCACCGATATCGATACCAAATAGTATCGTTATATATCTTCAATTAACCCTTAGACCGCTACCTTATTTTTTTTGTCGTCTGCTGTTTATTTTTTATTTTCCATTGTTATCATCAAAACATGCTTTGACATCACTTTAGAATAACATACAACATGCTTTGACAGCACTTCAGAATCATTTTCATTGGAAATGATTCTGAAGTGCTGTCAATCCATGTTTTTATTGTGAAATAAGGCAATATATAAAAGCAACAGCAGACGACAATTGTTGTGTGTAGCAGTCTAAGGGTTAAACCACTTTACATAGGGCCATGATGAAGTCTTGATATGCCCCGTTAAACATGATCCCGCCATTATAAGTATATTCCTTGTGTTTTATCGCAGGTGTATACACCTCTTCACTGTAAAAAATCGGAACACCTCACGTGTTCCGTATATGTTCTTAACCTAAACACTGGCTATACTAAACTGTGCTATATCTCAACGGCACTATTTTCGAGGTGTTTTCTTGCGTTTTGTCATGTTCACCCGTTTTGTTTCAGCACACCGTCAAGTGGTGGCCTGTGTCGGCTATTCCGAACTAAAACATCACCCGTTCTAAACAAGCACGCCTTATCTATAAATAGAAAACTTAAGCGGAAACAATTTCTAACGATTTAACAAAAATTATTAAACGTTTATTGATGATATCTGCAGTTATAAACAGGAGTACTTGTTTTAAAAGTTATGATAAATAATTCAAACCAGGAAAATGGATTAAAAATGGTTAAATCTTAGTTTTATAAAAAAAAAACGTTTTCATTTAGAAGATATCGTCAAAAGGCACCAAAACTGTTGCTGAAACATTATTTTGTTAGTGTAATTTGGTTTCTAAAATTACAAGTTTATCGAAATACAATATGTATTAATCATTTATAAGTATATCCATTGTATGTCGTGCATGGTTGGCAATTTGTGTAAATGCCACTGTTATGGATTGATTATTCCAACGTGCAGTAAATGTATTTTTCCTACCCCACCCACTTTTTAGGTATATATAATACACCAAATGATGGAAAAGACGGAAAGGGCCACTATCACCACTTTTGTCAGATTGTAGCCTGAAAATACATGTAGTAGTAGTTCTGTGTAAAAGTCTGAATAGATTGTTGAATTGAAATTAGGCATTGCTTTGTTTCCGCCCCCACCCCCATACACGTGTTCCATAGCAAAATACGTACATGTTCCATAGCAAAACATACGGGTGTTTAGAAGCAAAACGGGTGAACGTGTATTAGTGTTTTAAAAGTGTAATAAGGAAGTGTTTTGATACACAACACGTAACGTGTTTTGGTTTACAACACGGTAGGTGTTTTCATATCAAAATACCTTGTAATCTATAGCAAAACATGTGACGTGTGTTGCTTTAGAACACGTTTACCTTTAGCACGCATACCTGTTTTATAACAAAACACATGGACGTGTGTTGTTGTTTTACAAGTGTAACAGAAAGGTGTTTTACTACGTGTGAAATTTAGGAATAACAATTTTGTACAGTGTTCTTGAAATGGATTTAGAATATAGGCAAAGGGTTCTGTAAATGGCAGCGACATTTCGGAGAAAAATATGAAATTGAATGGAATTGAACATCAACTCGTTCGGAAACTTTCGACACCATTTACGGAAACTATCCAACAAGGGGTTGAATTGATTTCCGAGGATAATACACATTATCATGTAGGCATGCCATAGCTCAAATGGCAAATGACGTAGACCCTGTTAACAGTGGGGAATCACGTGGTCTATTGTTTTGGTTTTGTGTAATGGCGGCGCGCATGTGTTGTGAGGTAAATCTTTCAGTTTCATCATCACGACTGTGGTTTCTTCCTTTTGATAATGATCATGGTCCAGTCGTTAAAACCTCAAGTTCAGCACTACCAAATTGATCGTTTGCTACGTTTGTAGCTTATCTGAATTAACATTATGTATATAGATGTCGAATCAAAGTATGCTGCATTTGGAAGCTGGGAAATTTATCTACTAACTACAGAAGTAATACTGTATAGCAATTGCAAGGTGCATGATCACGTGGTTACAACAACAACGTCGCACACTCCAAAGAAAGTATTATTTGATATTTTCCTTAATTTGCAACGGATTTTGATTAAATGTGGCGCAGCAAACGCGTCTTCATGAGCTGCATTTGGTGGTCTATGGAGTTTGGCACAGACTTATGTCGTTTTTGAGAAGAATCGATTTCCGTGTCCGAGACACGGAAATCGATTCTTCGCAAAAACGACAGAAGTTTGGGACCACCAAATGCAGCTTAACAAGACGCGTTTGATGCGCCATATTTCATCAAAATCCGCTACGTAATAAAGAAACTATAAAATAATACGTACTTTGAATCGGTACTTGTTGTTGTTAGTACCACGTGATCATACACCTTGAATTGGTATTGTCGGACTCGTACTGGGACATATAGTTGTCAGTAAAAGGAAGAAACTGCAGTCGCCTTGAAGACAGATTACCCCATGCACATAATTATCTTGCGTGACAACATTACTATGCGCAAGACCAGATAAAGACCAAGTGATTACCACTGTGTGTTCAGATTTTGCGGTTAATGAAACAGGACGTTTGAAAGAACTGATTAGATCGTGAATTCGTTCTCCGCCCATAATGCTGAAATGTGGTTGAAATGTGGCCGTGACCACAGGCGATCGGCATGTTGATAGGATAGTGGAAAAATATCACTATCAACATGCCGATCGCCTGTGGCTGTGACAGGAGAAATATGGTTATCGGCTTTGCAATCAATGCATATCCAGACCAGTCTGTTCATCCGAACATTCTGATCAGGATATTCACTGGTCAGCATTCCATCAATGAAACACACGTTTGCTTCTTACACGATATACATTGTCATCAGGCTACATATGTGCTATTTGATCGGGAGTTACACTCGTCACTAATCCCATAAGCCCCATGTTTCCTCTCACAGCCACAAATATGAGACAAGTGTGATTTTGTACCTAAGAACATGTGCGATTTTTTCATGATTAATATTTACAAAATTTACGTTATTTTCCGTAAATGACATCGAAAGTTTACGAAATTTTCATAGCGAATGCGGAATTCTATTCCGCATTGCTTTGAAAATTTCGTCATCTTTCGGCGTCATTTACCGAATATATCACAGCTTCTGTAAATGTACTTCATGAAAAATCGCACATGTTCGTATGTACAGAATCACACGGCGTGTTCTGATATGTAATGTTGCAGGGTTAAACACGCTAAGTCAAATATATACATGTGCGCTGCGATGTATTAGGAGATAAATAGACACAGTTAAGTGACATGTTGCGTGCAGACCCTGGGGCCCGTTTCACTAAACTTCGTACTATAAAAACGTTCGCACGAACACTTTTATTAAGTTGCTTCTCACATGAACGTGGCTAATTAATGCTACCATTTTCCGCCTACGTGTGCACACATCCACTACTGTCTGTTTCACGAAAGCTGCCCAAATTTTACGGCTATATAGACAATTCAAAAACAATATTTTCTTTGATAATATTAAATTAAAGGAAAATTTAAGAATGAGCCTTCTTTTTATTTCGTGAAATTTGGTCAAATATTGATTTTATTACGAAAAATTGATTTCTCTATGGGAATTTAACATGGGGAAAAAAGAGGTAAGGAAGTGTGGGAGGAGTCAAACAACGATTTTTTTTGGAAATTGACTCCGAAACCTAGCCAGATAGCTTGGAAATGATTTAACTAAGAAAACAAGAGTTACATTTTGAAAATCGGTCCAGTATTTCTGAAATTCTAAAACAATTTCCCCATGTTAAATCCCCATAGACATCTTCACTCTGTGAAGATGTCTATGGGGATTTAACATGGGGAAATTGTTTTTTCGCAATAAAATAAATATTTGACCAAATTTCACGAAATAAAAAGAAGGCTCATTCTTAAAGTTTCCTTTAATTTAATATTATCGAAAAAAATATTGTTTTTGGTTTGTTTATATGGCCGTAAAATTTGGGCAGCTTTCGCGAAACAGACAGTAAAGGTTTATCAACATCGCCTATCAGTCTAAATGTTATTCTAAATTCCAATTTTGCTCTTACGAACTTATTATTCGTACGAAATGTAATGAAACGGGCCCCAGGTCCATTGATGTCCTACAATGTGACATACTTCACAAGCACACATTAGGGGTTTAGATAATACAAACAATACCAATTCAGAACATGTTTACGTTTGTCATGTGACGTATTGTGTCCAATCCCCTGTATGCACTTCGGTTGCTCACATATTTTGAATGGGTCAAATTGTAGAAAAACATATCGGAGGCTCATTATTGTAGCTAGGGTTACGCATGTGTCAAATACCACTAAATTAGATTGCTACAAAGTTATTACTTCTGAAAAACTACTACTGTCTGTTTCGTGCAAACTTCTCCACTATTTACGGCTGTATAGACATTGCAAGCACAATATGTTTTCACTACGGTACTATAAATTTTAGTAAAATTTAAGAATGAGCCTACTTTTTATTTCATGGCATATGGTCAACTACTGATTTTATTATAAAAAAAATCCCCTTGTTAAATCCCAATATACATCTTCACTAATCCCAATGTTAAATTAAAAAAAAACATTCCAGCCTGTGCTAAAGACCACCATGGAATAGCAACTCCCTGTCTATAGCAGCCATGTGTGTGTTTTGCCAATTACTCAATTACCACATGAATGACCTTGCGAAGAAAGACCACCTGTGAACAAAGGTCATACTTCATTACTATCATTGCTGACCTTTATTCACATGGTTTGACTATGGATACTTTATACGTGGAAATTGGGAATAATGTCAAAATGTACTTTTCTAATTTCGGAAATAGTGGACCGAGTTTCAAAGTGTAACTTGTTTTCATAGTTAGTTTATTACCAACGTTTCTAGACAGGTCAATTTCCATTTGTATTTATCACTGTCAACACCTCCGGCAGCTCCTCCAGCTCATAATCAACCAAACCCATGTTAAATTTTCCCATAGAGAAATATTTCTTTTTCGTAATAACTTCATTATTTGACCAAATATTACAAATATAAAGAAGGCTCATTGTTAAATATTGCTAGCATTTACTACATCTATTATCGAGAACAAAATTGCAGTGTATATATAGTCGTAACATTTGGACAGGTTTCGTGAAACAGACTGTAAAATGACTTACGGAAGGTGTAACTGGCGGTTAAGTGAACAGACTGTCCCCTCGTTGCGGGTTCCGGGCTCCAGGTGGCAGAAAAATCCGACGTACCTTCAAGACATATGATATAATGTGAGTCTTAATGGAATTTTATCAAATAAAATGGTGCGATGATTGATATTGGCAAAGATTGCCCATATCAATCATCGCACCATTTTATTTGATAAAATTCCATTAAGTTTGTGTTTAATTAAACTATATACGTCCCTATTACAGATTGTGATAAATAGTGGAGCTAAGTCGGTAATTGGAAGTTCTTCGCGTTACGTAGTATAGCTTAGAACATATGTCTTAACATGACAAAGCACATTGTGCCAGTTAATGAGGCGTAACGGCCAGTGAGATGGTCACATGACTGATTGTATGACACGGGCGGTTCGCCCATGCCGAGCTGAAGTGGTCAGTTCTATGCGCGGCTTTGACAACGAAAGACGTATTTTGAGTATATAATTAAAATGTCGCAGCTGATAATATTTGGTGTATGCATATATGTGGGTATAGAGCATGACTCGAATTAAACTCCGTTAATTTATTCCGGAAGAATCAAAATCGTGCATGCTACGGATACAGGGTTCCTCTCACGAAAGGGGTTTTACCTGGGCCGCCAATTCTAATGACGGAATAATCAATTCTGTTAACCCTTTGCACGCTAGCGGTGAAAATAACAGCCAAATATGTCGTGGAATTTCATTAGAATTGCATCGTAACGACTGTCGTGGAATTTCATTGGAATTGCATCGTTACGATGCAATTACAATGAAGTTCCACGACAGTCGTCTGCTGCTATATTTGAACTATTTTTAGCCATTGTTTTCCCAGCATGCGAAGAGTTAAGCAGTATGTTTAATGTGATACATTTACTGTTTTATCAGCATTTGAGCGTTCATGCTATTACACAGGAACATGTTGCGATTTATATATGAGTAACGCATTGCATTGCGTCCATCCAGCGCCAATAAAGTTGCAAGCCTGGCACCCAGCAAACATGTACATGTATGTGAGGAGTGATGTTAAGACTGTAAGCGTATTCTCTCACAAAGTATTCCTTATGGTACAGATAATATAGCAAACATGTTATGTTTGCTATATTTTCTGTACCATAAGGAATACTTTGTGAGAGAATACGCTTGTTGTTGTGACATTATTTCACTATACAGCATTATTATAGAAATATGTTTCAACTCGGCACTGTAGCACCAGCTTTTAGATGAAAATATGTTAGTTGTTGAGCAATGAACAAATGGTTATCAGAGCGAACATGTCAAACAATTGTCTTCAACAAAACAAAAATTTGTCCCTGGTAGCGTATGGCTAAGTTCCTATGGTAACCTCATCGTCGGCTTGATAATCTATGTAAAGAAATAATGAAAAGACAACAGTATTCTCGGATTCTCGGAATTTATTGATGAGAGAGAGAGAGAGAGAGGTGGGGGTGTAGTGAGCGAGAGAGATAGCGAGCGAGAAAGATGGAGAGAGAGAGAGGGAGAGAGAGACGGAGAGAGGGAGATAGACAGAGAGAAAATATTCCAACGTAATGACTATTAACAACAATAACAACGTACCACAGTTAGTTATAGTCCCCGTGCCATCTGGCGTCAAGTTCCGCTCCACTTCCTGGAAAAACCTATACACATTCCTGGACATCGCGTACGTCAGGGGACCAGCATACCCACCATGGCATGCGCACAACAGCGACAGCACGAGCACTACCAGTTTCATCTTTGTTTATGCTGTAATTGGTCCAATACAGTAGAACCTCTACAAACCGAACATGCAAACAGTCTCTGTATCCTCAATGTTATGTATTTCTTTGCCATCTATCTCTGATGATAATGTATGTTCAAGTTGGCAAAGCACAGCAGCGCCTTGGTATAGTCATATATTGTATCTGATTTACAGTGGAACTTCTCTAAACCGGACACCCTGGGGACCTTACAGGGTGCCCGGTTTAGAGAGGTTCCACTGTATAAGTTACACTATTTTTCTGAGTAGACCAATGACGTACTATTGGTATCAATTATTAAACTTACTAGACAGTGCTAGGCAAAGCGTAGGAATTCCAAATAAGACGTCAAAGACAAAAATAATGATATTAAAAGGAAATAACTGAAAAATGGATTGATATAGTTGATAGTTTTATATATTAAAGGTACATGCCCACTCAGTAGACACAAACTGTTCTTTATAGGAGTTAAATAAGAGTATAATTGTGTCACTAGTACACCAGTTCTAAAAATTGCGCGAGCCCGCTATACAGATATAATCATATAGTAATGTGTATTTTACTGATAGTGATGCGCGGTGGTATCGGGCTATTTTCATATGCAAATGAGGCATGATACTGTTTAATTATTTTCACTAATTAAATGCGTCACCTGAACAAATAATATTTTCGACAGATTATAAAGTATGCTCATTGCACAGCAAAAACTAAATACAGAGAATAAATAGTAATATCCGGTGACATTTTATGGAAACACGGTTATCGCCCCTGATATCAGTGTGGAAATTTACATCTGATATAAAACGTATAATAATGTCAATCAATACGTGGGGTAATGGTGAATGAATGTTTATTTTGCCAGAAAATGTCTCGGATGATGTCTCTGATATAAATACCATTTTGTGTCTATTGAATGGACATGTACATTTAAAGGCACATGCCCACCCAGTAGGCACAACATGTTATTTATATCAGAGACACGATCCAAGTCATCTGTCAAAATAAACATTCATTCACCATTACCCGACGTATTGATTGGCATTATTATACATTTTGTGACACAATTATACACTTGTTTAATTCCTATAAAGAACAGTTTGTGCCTACTGAGTGGGCACGTGCCTTTAAGGAAATGTATTCACACGCAAATAAACCTTTCATGAGGCGAATAGACAGACCAACCAGCTAAAGTAATGTTTGGCACATTTATGAACATTATTAGTTTGACAGTTACTGTAGACTGCCACGGCTAAAGTTATTTGATTGATGCATAACTTTGCCACACTTGTGGAATTAACCAGAATCGTCTATCTGTAAGCGTTACAGACAGAAGACATTGTACAACCATCATAGAAAACATACACTTGAACTGTTCTAAAAATATGATGGCAGTAAAGAAATCCACTCTCCAAGTACCTGGAATATGGCAATTAGATCTGATTTAATGGTTAATGGCGATTAACATTAACTCAATGCACCATATTGTGTACTGTAATAAGACAATATTCACATATGTTATATTCATATATCACATCACTCTTATGAAGCAATTATCATTGAAGTCAAATGTATCTATGTATGACATATTACCTTAACCCTTTCAAGGTAAAAGTTTTGTTTGCATTATAGCAAGCTTTACTCAGTGATATGATATGCTGAATGATACTTCATAAATGACCAAACAACTCTTCTAACGTGTCGGCCCAATGCCTTTATCCAGAAAATAGTGTCTACATTCAGCAACGGGTGCATAATACGTAACAGGGATGGCAACATGGTTAAACAATCTCCTAAAGACAGGGTATGTGATCACGTGGTTTATTGTTTTGTCTGGAGCAATGGCGGCGCCCATGAGGTCTCAGGTAAATCTTATTTTTCACCAAGACGACAGCAGTTTCTTCCTGAGTCCATCAATACCAAATTTAGCAGAATTACTTATGTAGTTAGAAATTTGAATCGGGCAAAGTTTAAACAACGTTCGATTCCGCCCGATTCAAATTTCTCTTTCACATGTGCATTCAGCTAGGTGACATACATGTTACATTTCGGAGTTGTGAACTCTAAAATGGATGCTACATAGCAGAATATAGACAATTAAATAGTTAAATAGTGTGTTCGCCGTTTATGTAGTATTGTTAAGTTTTCAGAATAAAATCAATATTTGACGGAATGTCGTGATATACTTTACCTGCAGAATAGGTAACATCTTTGTTATTTTGAAGAAATAAAGTTGATTGAGGTTGCATATGTTTCAGATGTAATCTGTCTAATTGGTCGAAACTGATTGGCAACATTTACGTGGAAGAGAGGGTCGACTTACCTGTTTGACGTAGTCCGTGGTCCTGCAGTAATCAGCGTGTCTTCTTCTATAGCAAGTAGCCGCACTGAAGGAGGAAGTTATAGTTGAGCCTCTTATATACTACGCAACCGAAAGTAATGCGGAAGTTTTAGTTGTTCAATTGGGCGATTAAATTGATGATTCACGTCTTTCATAGCTACCTGGCATGGGGTCACATACCAAGTGCACGTGCGTGCTGTGATTACAGTTTAGTTTAAACAGTATTGTATTTCATTTGGATAAACACATGTCACATATACACATTAGCATTGGAGGATTGAGGAGAAACCAAACATGCCTATTTGCGTTCGCAGTGCCAACTTCGAATGTGACAACAGATGTTCAATTACATGTACAATTCTGTTCTGAACGGAAACTATTTGACTATACAAATTATGTGACTATGATTTATGAATTGAGAGAGAGAGAGAGAGAGAGAGAGAGAGAGGGGCGGTGGAAGATATATTGAAAACAAGAAATGCATCTGTCGAACGCGGATGCCACCTGCAGCATATTTGAGAAACTGTGACAAAGTGGTTAACCGAAAAGTGTGACGGACGGACGGACAGACGGACAGACGGACGGTCCAAACACTATATGCCACCCGTTTCTTCGAAACCCGGTGACATAATAAATCTAATTTGAATATATCTGACAATTAAGACTTACTTATATCATTGATCTAAACAGCTGTAACTAAGGCTTATGTCGTTGTTACCTGCATATACGGAGACAGAGTAGACCTGTTGGTGCTGATGTCATTCGTAGATATGATGTTATGCTGTAAATCGGTTGGTGTCTTTAATGTATGTATGTACGTGTCTGAATATTGTACTATTTTGTTCAGTTTAGTCCCTCTAACATTGTGTTAGTGGACAGGTGAACAAGTGCATGTAGTGTGATGTAGTCTCAATATCTCCACATCTGCAGCGTGGATCTACGACTATATTTTTCGAAAACAAGTGTTCATTAA